>JAJKFI010000050.1:703210-852833 GCA_029204185.1 Lerista edwardsae | reverse complement strand
ACACACACACACACACACACACACACACACACACACACACACACACACACCTCTTCAGCCATTCAAGTTTTTTTTTAAGCCTTAGAAATATAAAGAATGTAGGCTTTTTTAAGCTTTAAAAAAATGCTTCATAATAGCAAGGGTCCTCATAAGATGAAAGATGAAATCTTCCCAGGTAATGGCATTCGATTTTATTTCCCTCCCTCCTTGCCACACACACAGTCATCCAGGCTTGGTTTTTGAAGTCCTAACACTTTCATGTCTTGGCAGGATGACATTTCTCTCTCTCAAGATGTGTGCCTGGTGCATCTTTAGTTATGCTGAAATGTGTTTTTTTTCTCTCTCCAAAGAACAGGAATTGTCACATGCTTGTTATTGCTCTCCACAATAAAATCTGCAGCTATTTCAAAACACTTAGACCCAAACCACACTTTTGTGAGGACTGCACGGCTACTGCAGATATAATCTCTTTGCCGCATCTCCCTGATAACATTCAGTAAAAGATATGTGATGATGTGACATCCTTCAGCTTACTGCCTTGCTTCATTTCATTGGTTGTTGCTTGTGGGAGTCGGGGAATGATGCACACAACTACAGTGGTGCACTGGTACCTTTGAGGGTAAGGGAGCTTATCATGACACTCCCCATAGCTATGTCTCATTGAACAACAGCAAATCTCTTTTAAATGGCTTCATCAGAGTGCGTTCTGACATTTATTCCTACTTTGAAATGTAGTATACTTCGTTTAAAGAGCTAGGTCAGTGGTTCCCAAACTGTGGGTTGGGACCCACCAGTGGGTTGCAAGCCAATTTCAGATGGGTCGCAAAGCACCTAGAGCAGCTATATTGAGAATATAGGAAGATGGAAAGGGGGAGGGCTATATGGTTGTTTTGCTTGTGCCAAGGTTGTAGGGTTTTTTTTCTTTCTCATTCACTTTGCTATTGGAAAATGGCTGAGAAATAACCCAACCTATTGCCACATTCTGAGGAAAGCCGCAGGCTCTGATGGTGCTTCCAGCCCAGACATCACTTCTGGTGGGTCCTAGACAGGCTACCTTTCTAAAAAGTGGGTCCCAGTACTAAACAGTTTGCAAACCACTGACCTAGAACATTTCCTCTCAGAGCGCAATCCTAACCTAGAGTTAGGCCAGCAAAGTTTGCCTGGCACAAGGGACAGCGTAAAACAAATTTGGACCACTCGTACATTAAGAGAGGCCAGCACACAGGCAGGCGCCATCCTCCCTGACTCCGAGAGTGGTCCAAACACGCTTTACCATGACTCTTGTGCTGACCAAACTTTGCTGGCCTAACTGTGCCAGCATAACTCCAGGTTCGGATTGCGCTCTCAGACTCTTGGAATGGGTTGCAGTAGTTTAACATGAAAGTAGGCCCTGATTTGCACATCTCCACGCCATCTGCTCCCTGTTCTGCCCTGTTTCAGCCAGGGCCATATTAACCCACGCCCAGCCCCTAGGATTCCAGGTATTTTGGGGCCCTTTTATATTTTTATTGCGCAAGTAGAAGCACATTTTGGGGGGTATATTGCTCTTCAGGAAAGCACATTCTGGGGGTATAATTGTTCAATATTTTGATATTTTGATGTATATATAATTTTTATTATTTATTAAAGCTATATCATTTATGGATGATATATTTTGTTTTAACAGAAGAGACAGGAGTGTTTAAGCTCACACAATCGGGGTCATGACTAGACTGTATTGCTCATGGAGTTGTAATAAGGGAGGAGGCGGCAAGCAGCATGATGTCTATATGTGTAGACATTACACATTTGGCCCACTGTCTCTTCCACCTACAGAACCAAGTGCAAAATGCATTTGATCCCTGCTAACTGGTCAAGAGGCACTTTTTCAAGTGGTGTTCCTCTTCTATCTAGCAGGGGCAGAGTAATTGTCCCTCTTCACCCCTGCACAGTGTCTTTTCTAGTGGCTGTTGCTGGTGGTGGGGCTGCATTTTTTTTTACACTGTGAGCCTTTTTGGGACAGGGAGGGAGCCATTTAACTTTATTATTATTTGCCTGTAAACCCACTTTGTTAACTTTGTGTTGAAAAGCAGTATATAAATACTGTTTGACTGAGTGATTGAACCATTGGAGCCCTAGGGCACAGGTAACAGTGCCTCAGCAAAAACATTTACTATACTGGCCTCTTGTGT
Organism: Lerista edwardsae; assembly: GCA_029204185.1. NCBI lineage: Eukaryota > Metazoa > Chordata > Lepidosauria > Squamata > Scincidae > Lerista > Lerista edwardsae. Next base: position 850,662 of record JAJKFI010000050.1, on the reverse strand, counting down.
CTTTGGGTCCCGTACGCTTCAGCCTTGTCAGCCTTATGAATAATTCAGCCTTGGCTCCACCCCCTGTGCCAGGCTTACCTTCTCCAGTAGGACCCTTGATGCCCATTAGCACACATGGGAAGGCTCCAGCATTCCTGCCAGTACTCCAATTGCCTCAAAGTGCTTTATGGCTGTTTGCAGCAGCTTCTGTTGGCGGAATGCTTGTTCCACTAGTGCTCCAGTTAGATAGGATTGAGCCATAAATCCCTCAAGACGCACCTCAGGAACACCATATCCATTTGCAATTTCTACCTTTTATGTGAAATTCATGTCTGGGTAGTTTGAATGTTACTTAGAGAACATGTGGCTCAACATGCTTGTGTTTTAATAACCATATTTCTAGACCAAGATAAGATGTGGCAGTAAGGCAGTATGGGAAAGACTATTGTTTTTACAACCTATTCCATATCTGTTCCACGAATAAACAGAGGACTTCAGTCACTCAGGGATGTCAATCTGTCATTTTTCTCATCCACACAGTGCACAGGTATTGCCTTATAAAAAGAGACCACTATGATTTGAAATAGACTGTAAATCGGAACTTATTTTTTATATAAAGGAGCAAGGAAACCATGTCAAATTACCATATCCATATTAAGAATTCAGAGTCAATTGGAGGGGCCATGAAAAAAGGCTATAAAAGGTGATCTGGAGAGTAGGGGAGGGCAGGAAGTTTGTTATGGAAGAAAGGAACATGAAACGTTTAGACCTCTATGTGGGATATGATGGTCGATGCACGTTTCAATACACTGCCTCCACAAAGGGTGTTGAATCCACAAAGCAAGGTAGCTCAGTCCTATGCACCATCCATCAGTGCTCACTCTGTGACAATCATCGGAACTTTGAACACAGCTGGAATAGAAGATCACAAGCCCCCCCCCTCTCTCCCCATCTGCAAGCCATTCACATTGTTGGGCACTCAGCCTACTTTTGTAGCAAAGCAAGGAAACAAAGATCTCAATTTTTAGAATGCCCCAAACTAAGCGAAGCAAACCAGTGCCTAGAATTAAAGAATGCTTATTGTGCATTTAGACCGCCAGTCTTACCCAGTGTGTATTGGTTTTGTGAGCTGCTATGTTGTGGGAATCAAGTGGAACTCGTTTATCTCACGGTGTCTATTATGATAACTCGCAGTGAACATGCAGTGAATAAACTGCATTTGGGCCATTTGCCCAGAGAGCTTTGGCTGCACAGCTTTGGCTCCATCACGCGCTGGAGTTTTTCAGGCAGCTTGGTTTCATTTGCTCCACGTCACATGTGACCATTTGATGGATGGCACACAGGACTTGTTCCAGAGCAAACACACAGAGGGCCAGTTTGAATTATCTATTTGTGAGCCCCTTTGCATCACAGGGGGTGGAGCACACACGTGTATGTCTTCCCCTGGTGCACTGCCACACAGGATACCCTCTTCTTGGGAAGTGGAGGAGATGGTGAATTTATTGCCTGAAACAGTCCAAGGAGAAAAAATAGTCCAAGTCCACACTGACTGTTTTCTCTTTCAACTGATTGACACCACTTAATACAACTAGGGGTGCAATCAGTGGTGTCTTTCAAATGATTTAGGAACAGGAACTCACTTTTGATTGGCACTTGTCGGGAACCCGGAACCAGCCACGGAGCCCGTTAGGATCCGGAACGCCCGTTCTGGTCCGTTCCCCCTGAATGACATCACTGGGTGCAATCCCAGCTCCCAGGTAGTCTGGCACAAGTTCCTTGTGCTGGCCTACAGGTGTCACAAATGCACTGTAAAGTGGCTTGGGGATCACTCAGGAGCAGGGCAGGCAAGTGCACGGATGTGCAGTGGTCTCCCTCCACCACAATACAGACCTGCAGGACCCAGGAACATGGTGGGGGAAGCAGGGGGAGAGGGGGCCTTGGGCAGACTGGCCCGTGGAGGGAGTGGGACAAGGATCCAGCACTCAGGCCAGATCCTAACCCCTGGCCTGGGCAGCCCTATACAGAGTGGCACCAGCAATTTTGCTGCCACCATAGGGATGGCTGGGGCTTTACCAAGGGTAAGGAGACTAACGTCCCCTTGGGGTAAGGGTTGTGCCACAGCTGCCTCTGAACTGGAGCTGGATATGGCGCAGGTCACTGGCCTGCATATTCTAGTCCTGGTTAGGATTGGGCTGTATGGTAGTAGTGCTTTCTGAATGTGCAAAGTGCTTCGCCAGCATTATTCTTGATACAATTCTTACAAGCACCTTACTGACAAGTATGCCTGGCAAGTATTATTGTGCATATTGCAAGCTGGGAAGCTGAGGCTGAGAAGGAGTGACCTATCAAAAACCACCTCGTGAGCTCATGCCAGAGGTGAGATTCAAACCAGAGATGTCCTGATTTGCAACTCAGGGCACAGTCCTAACCAACTTTCCAGCACTGACCTAGTTGTGCCAATGAGGCACATGCTGCATCCTGCAGTGGCGGAGGAGACACAGAGGCCTCCTCAAGGTAAGGGAATGTTTGTTCCCTTACCGCAGAACTACATTCCATTGCGGTGCTGGAAAAGTGGTTAGAATTGCGCTCTCAATCTCTTATATTAGCCAACACACCACAGTAGCTTCTGGGTTTGTCTGTCTGTTTTCAAATATAAAGATTAAACGTTTCCTCAAGAGCTGGGGACCTGGAGACGTTCCAAATAGTGCAAAAAAAAAATGCTATGATCCACAGTGTCAGAAAACTGCTGACATATCCAGCAAAATCAGCAAGAAGGTATTTTCAATGGATAGCTGACAGCTTAGGAGATATCAAATATCATAACATCATAACAATTAAGAGACAGCACTCGAAGTTCAAATGGGAAGTGTTTAGACATGATCATGTTTCGTATGATCAGAAATGCTGGTAGCTAAACTTCAACCTTAAAGTGACTTAGAGCACAGTCCTACACTTGTGCTGTGCTGGCATCGCGCTTTTGCACCGGCCCAGCATTGCTGCAAACGTGCCGTCAGGCACTTCTGTGCCGCGGAATCAAGCGCTGGACTGGCGCCAGCATTAATGCCAGCGCATGGGCTTAGGATTGGGCTGTTAGGCTGTCTTCAGAAAAATCTACTCAGGTTTTAGTGAAGGTTGCAAATTATACCCCCTAGCCTCCTGCAAAGGGATAAGCAGGGATGTTTCTTTTGTGTGATTTGAAACCCTGGCTGATCAGGGCTCTAGACTGTAAACTATAAATTTAGCTCTGCCTTGTGCAAATGGAAACTGCACAGTTGCTGGGGGAGGCACGGCTAGTGGAAGTGACCCCACCCCTCGTGTATTCACTTGAATGTGAATAGGGCAAGAGGCACTTTTTCAAGTGGTGTCCCTCTTATATTTAGCAGGGGGAGAGCAATTGTCCCTCTTCACCCCAGCGCAGTGTCTTTCTCGTGGCTGTTGCTGGTGGTGTTCTCCATTCTTTTATTTGCCTGTAAACCGCTTTGTGAACTTTGTGTTGAAAAGCGGTATATAAATACTAGTGATTGATTGATTGATTTTGTCTGAACAGGAAACAGGAAATCAACGTGTTTTACAAATCAATGTTAAGGAGGACAGATTAAGGCACTGTGCTTTCAGGCTTCTCGGGTCTTTGCAAGATGGGCAGCCCAATCCTAATGGTGTCTGCCAGTGCTGGCACACTGCCAGAGTGCCAGCGGGAAGACCAGAGCCTGCCTGCAGGTCATTCCGGTTGTGGCTGCCCACCGAAGCAGGTAATTCGGTGCACAGGAGGCAGAAGTGGGTGGGAGAGGGTGGAATGGAGCGGGGAGGGGGCAAAACTGGGTGGGAAAGGGGGAGGCTATGGGAGGAGGTGGAACCCCTGCTAACTGGGCAAGAGGCACTTTTCCCAAGTGGTGTTCCTCTTATATCTAGCAGGGGGAGAGTAATTGTCCCTGTTCACCCCTGCACAGTGTCTTTTCTAGTGGCTGTTGCTGGTGGTGGGGCTGCATTCTTTTTTTTTTAAGACTGTGAGCCATTTTATTTTATATTATTATTAGCCTGTAAACTGCAAACTTTGTAAACTTCGTGTTGAAAGGCAGTATATAAATACTGTTTGATTGATTGATTGATTGATTGATTGATTGATTGATCTGGTGGTGATGGTGCATGCTGGATCCTATCCAGTAGTGAAATTCAGGGGGTTCTCCCAGGTTCTATAGAACCAGTTGTTAAATGGCCACTTACCTCAGCTGGCTTCGGGTTTTTTTTGTCTCCGGCTATGACGTCATAGAACCAGTTATTTCATTTGAATTGCACCACTGATCCTATCCTCAGCCAGCCCCCCCCCCTGCCCTCATTCTCTCCTTGGACTTGCACCAGTGAAAGAGCTAGCACAGGTCCAAGGAGACCCATTGTGGAGTTAAGTGGGAGACTTACAGAGGGAAAAGGGGATTTAAATTCCCCTTTCCCTTCTGAAGCCTCCGGCTGTGCCAGTGCCGCCACCACCCCATGCTCAAAACAGCGCATTCCTTTTCAGCATAGCTGCAGTGGCAGGGAGGAAGAATAGGGTTGGGCCATGAGACCCTTGCACAGGTTAAGGTGACTTGTGAACAAGTTATTTTTGTTGTTGTCTAGAATTTGAGTAATTCATCCTCAGCAGAGAACAAATATTTAGAAGAACCATCTCAAGACAGTGCCCCATTGATCTTGCTCAGCAGGATTTCACTTTTCAGCCATGTTTACTTCATTCTAGCTTTGCCAAAGACAACTTTATTACCCAGTTGCCAATACTATTGACAATGACTGCTGTTTTCAGCCTTATTACTGAAAGTGTTTGTCAAGTTATCTTTTAAAATGTGGAAAATCTACTTACTGTGAGCCAAAAGAAAAGTTGCCAGGTAAGGGGCAATAATATATATATACTTAACTTTTATCAAGATACCTTTACTTTGTGCACATGCTGTGTTAAAAACCAATAACCTATCTTTAAATATGCCTATGACAACCTGATATGTTGCAATTGAGAGTGAGTCACTTGCCAACCCAGAATAGACAAGAAAGGTAATCACGTAATTGGGCAGAAATAAGTTGTCTGGCAAGAAATGTACATGAATTCTCTCTCTCTCTCTCTCTCTCTCTCTCTCTCTCTCTCTCGTACAAATGAACATCAGTGGAATACTTGCATTAAAATTAAAAAAAAGCATACAGCATAAACCTGTACATTTTTATTCAGTGGTAAAACCCATTATGTTCAATGGGGCTTACTCCCAGATAAATGTGCATAAGAATTACATTTTTAAAATAAATGAAAGACTATTTTGCTCTGGCCCTTAAGTTCAACAGAATGGTTAAACCTTACAGAGTCATTCCAGCACTTCTGCCTTAAAGGTGGAAAGAAAGTATGTCTCCCAGTTTACAATGGAAAACCTGGGAGCAGGGAAAACAAATACTGTCATTTGAAAAAGAGGCACTATGATCCAGAAATTATTTAGTCTGATATATGCATGCAATTCCTTCATCCAGGACTCCCCTCAATGCACCAAGCGTAAAGCTGCTCTATGCTTTGAAATGAATGGAATATGTTACTTAGGTAGAACACCACTTTTCAGAACAGGAATTAAATGGATAAAACATAGATTAAAATTATCAACTAAAATATAGTTTTGTAGGCTATTGGGCCAACCAACAGGGCTAAAATGGAATAAGGATGGGCAAATGCAGGCCAACTTGATGAAGCACTGACAAAGACAGGTAAAAATTGGACTAGACAATTGGTGGCAACCCCGCTCCCCCTCCCCCACCCCCAAACTCAGCAAGCTCAATCCATTTGTTTCTCAGACAAAGATGTTGGCCGAAACAGAAAGCTCTTGTGGGAAGCAAAGGTTACACCTTGTCCAATGACCTGCTCTAGCCTACTGGGCATTCGGTTGCTCTTACCAATCTAAGTCGTCTCCCTGTTATGTCCCTCTCTGACCCTAATAAAATACAGATTGGGTATCCCATATCCAAAGTGCTTGAGACCTCCTTGCCATCACAGTACCTTCTGCTGCACCCCAAAGCAGTGGTTGGAAACTGCTTAGTTTCCCCACACACCCACTTTTTAAGAAAAAGTGTTTTGTTTTTTTTTAAAGTCATTGGCAGCTGAGAGCAGTGTACTCCTGCTCCAAGCGAGCCATAACCTGGAAGTAATTGGTGGTGACATCATTATTTCACCACCATTACTTCCAGGACAGGCACTTCTGGGGATGACGTTGTAGGTCATGGCCCTGGCTGCCAGAGGGGCCAGCTATGCCACTGACAAAGTAAGATTCCCTATCTCTCCCATCCTCTCGCTAGAGAGCAACAACATTCAGGTAAACCATAGTATCAGTAAATTCAAAGTAAACTTCCTTTAGCAAATCCATGGTTTAGTGTTGTGTTGCAACACTTTGTTGTCTGGGTTGTGTCATTTTATCTTCAGAGAGCTATCCTCAGTTGTATCCCATTTCCAATTAAATGAGAGAATGCAAATATGAAGCTAATTACTGAATACAGTAGATTCACTTTTATCGTTAACAGGAATAATCACAACTATGACTCCTGTCTGAGTGATTTTGAAGCAATCCAAATTAGAGCCTTTTAAGCCAAAGTTAGCGCAGAGCCAATGTTAATAAATGTGACTCAGTTATGTTAGTTCTGTTGTGTTGTTTTAAAGTTCTTATTTTTAGGATCTGAACGAAACAGGCTTCATTTTGAGAAAACATACCTGCAAAATCTGATGTTGAGAATTGAACAGTTATCACAAGGAACCCATCTACATTAAAGAACTGACTGCTCCATTTATTGTACTGCTACATAATAGATGTGGCCCTGGGGTCTTTAATAAATGACTTTGTTGGAAATAATACTACTGGACATAATGGAAAGGTGAGGAGTCTTGAGGCTACAAACACCTGGATGTCATTATGCTCCTTCCCAAAATACTCAACATTTTCCTCTAGTACCTTCTCCAGTGCTGAATGCTGTGTTTTAGCACAGAGAACAAGCAGTCATACAAAAACATACCAACTCTCTGGTGAACTCAGGTTCTTTGCGTTGGAACTGTACTTATTTTTCCCCTGCCACCTATCAGTCTTTACTGATTGTGGCAGGTGTTTACCTGTCAGTCCACACTAAAACATTACTAAATACTAAGCACGGATAAAAACTTGTTTGAAAAGCCAAAACACAAAGGGCATAAGTGAACCAATATTAAGCCAACTAAGCACTTTTCCTTTCCATCTATCTTAATGGCAGAAGCAATCCCATACACATGTACATGGGAAGCTACCCTACTGAATTCAGTGAGGCTTATTTGCAGGCTCAGCCTTACAATACAGCACCCTCAGAGCGCAATCCAAACCTGGAGTTAGGCTGGCACAAGTCCCTTGTGCTGGCCTAGGGGTGTTACAAATGCACTAAAAAGAGCATTTGGACCACTCTCAGAGTAAAGGAGTATGGCGCACGTCCATGTGCTGGCCTTCCTGACTCCAAGAGTGGTGCAAACATGCTTTACGGTACGTTTGCTACACTCCTGGGCTGGCACAACTGGGCAGAGCCCATTGTTGGTGCTGGGTCTATACCCTTCCTACTCCACCCCATGGCAACTAGAGGAGGTACTAGAGCTCCTCTTAGCAGCTATGATGAAAAATTATGCTGCACCGGAGGCGGTGTGAGTAAATAAAGATTGTGTCTTCGAAACCACAAAAAGGGGGTCTGCTGCTGCCCCCCCACCCCTACAAAAATCCCTCATTTATTTATTTATTTTATTTCTATCCCGCCTTTCTGCCCCGTGGGCACCCAAGGCGGCTTACAACATTAAAAATACAATAAATCACAGTGTTTACAATTAAAAACAATGTTAAAAACAATATTTAAAACAGTTAAAATTTAAAACAGCAAGCCCCGTGGATCCAATGTAAAGAAGAGAATATAAAATGCCAGCCAGCCTGTCAACAATTAAAGGCTTGTTTAAATAAAAAAGTCTTCAACCCCTGCCGAAATATTGCCAAAGAGGGCAATATTCTAAGAATTAAGAGTTCTTAATTCTAAGGGGAGGGTATTCCAAAGTCTGCCATTTCTGCCATTAAGGTAGGCCTTCCTGAACTTTTCTCACAAGAGTTAATGGCAACCATGTACAATATAAAAGGAAGCAAAAAAGTGCATGACAGGATCCTCTCAGCATGAATATACTTGCGTCGTGCTCTGAGTGACCCCTGTCACTAAGGGCATCATCCTAACCTGGATTTAAGGCAGCACAGTTAGGCCAGCAAAGTTTGGCTGGCACAAGGGACACCGTAAAGGATGTTTGGACCACTTTGTCTGGTCAGAGAGGCCAGCTTTTTTGCACCAGTTCTTTGTGGGGTTATTCCAAAGTTCCATTTTCAACCTTAAATAATGGGTTTTGGATTACTCAAGGAAACACTGACTAATTTTCTGTTGCTTAAAAATCACAAGAGCCAATTTTCCCATGCATTAAAAAAGAAAAGGCAAATGGAGAAACATCTTGGGTCAAAAGTCAAGCATGGAAAATTACTGAATGACTGGTAGATGCTTAAAACTGTCCAAGCAAGTGAACACAGGACATTTGGAATGGGGACTCTTGAGCAATTGTCCTGGGATTATGTTACACTCCTGGCTCTCAGGTAAGGAGGGTGGAAAGCACAAAAAGAACTACAAAGGCTTTTCTAGCCTCAAGGCTAGAGCAGTGGTCAAGGGGGTTGCTCCATAGTTGCTTAGATGGTAGATAGATGAACATTCTTTCTTCCTTACAAAATCTCAAGAAATCTCTACAGGAAGGGCAAATTCAACTTGTGCAGGTAACTGGAGGGCAGTTTTGTCATATAGAAGGCTGACTTATGGAGATGGTCTTGATGTACAACCTCACCTGACTTCATCACCAACTGGATTTTGTCTTCTGACTTGCACCTTGCATCTGTCATAAAGAACTCTATGAATGACTCACTGCCAGGCACCAACAGAGAATGCTTGTGTGCACAGGGCTAGATAATAAAAATCCTCTTCAAACAGATGTGGAAACAGCAATAGAGTGCTGGCAAGTCCTATTTCAGTGTCAAGAGAGTCCTGTCCCCTCCTCCCATCACAAGAACAGTGTTTTCTGATGCTACAAATGCAGCACTTGTGGTGAGTGAAACTTCACCTGGGCTTCAGAGTGCGAGATGAGACTGACTCTTGCTCCCCCCACCTCCTGCCAAAGTGCTGTCTGCACATTTCTATAACAGTTGAAGAGGCCCAAACAACCGAAATGTTGCTCTCCAAGGTTTGGTTTTGACTGAAGCAGTTTGTCACACAATTAATGAAAATAAATCACACAGCAGCAGAATTCTGATTAATTAAATCCTAGACATCAGGGCAAGCCCATGACATTTTGCTGCCTGAAGCGAAGTATCAAACAATGCCCCATCCTAACATAGGAATTAAGTCTTCTGTGGCCAGAACTATGACATAGTGAAAGGTTCATTTCCTGGGTTTCAGGGCCACACTCACCAAGTCTAGATTTTACCCAACATTTCACTCTATAATTGGTAGTGGTATTCAAACTGTGAGTTGGGACCCACTTGGTTGGTCACGAACTGATGTCAAATGTGTTGCAGAAAGCTGGGAGAAGCCATCTTGGAAACTGCAGATGTTATTCTTGCTATATTCCTTTTGTGAGTGTTCAGTTCGAATTTTCAAGTGAGGTTTTTTTTAAAAAAAAAATTTTAGTTCAGTGTTTTTACATAAAATATTGTCCTAAGCTTGCTTTCTGTCAAAGATGTTTCATGGTTGTGCATTTGCTTCAGTCCAAGAATGCCAGTTTACATTCTAGGAGTGTCATTTGATTATGTCACACTGACAGTACTTTCTGCTTGATGATGGCACTTCCGACTATGATGTCACTTCCAGGTTAATGACATCACTTCTGGTGGGTCCCAATACGAGTGCCATTCTAAAAAGTGGGTCACGATCTAAAGGATTTGAGAACAACTGTGGTAGAGCATTGTCAAGGGACTACAAGTAAAAATAAAACTATGCTAACATCTAAAAAATACTAAAAAGTCAATGGTAGCTGAGCATGCCCTCAGTATTGGACATCAGATTAGCTTTGCCCAGATTCTGATATTGGTTAGAGAGAAACACTACCAGACACGGATCTTTAGAGAGCCCATAGAAGTCCAAAAGCATGGTAAGGATATGACTAGGAAAGAGGAAACCCTTTATAGGAAACCTGTAGAAGTCTAACCATTTGGCTTCTGAAACCAAAAAACATTTCATTTAGGAACACTGACTGCCAACTGAAGAGTTTGACTTTGCAGTGTCCTCACAAACTGTAAGCCTCCTGTTGCACAATGCCATTGCAATCAAGCAATCTAAGTGATTGCTTGTCTAAGTAATCTAAGTGATAAACCAAGGTTTATTCAGTCAGTAAAGAAAAAAAAGTGTCCTTTACAACATGGAAAATAATCTCCAAGCATAGATATGATGAAATGGGTTCTTTTTAATGGGAAGTAACAAATGGTGTTTTTTTTTCCTAACTTTCTGTTTTGTTGTGGGGCGACCTAGTTCATGATTGATTTGATAGCACCAAGCAGCGCAATGGAGCAAAGTTCTAATGGGAATGAATTCAGGTTTGGGAGATCTTAACAGAGATTTGGAAGTGTTACACTTTTTTTCTTTTTTAGTTTTAGGAAGACTTATTTTTCATCTCATTTGGAACCTATAGCCAGCTGGGATTAAAAATGGTGGCTTCCTTAGGGCATCATATGCAAGGCAGAAATTTCCTCCAGGGTGAAAAAAAAGTTCAGATGAGTTTTCTCTCTCAGCTGCTTTAATTCTCTTCAGGCTCTAACTCAGCATATGAACTCTTAGCTCAAAAGAGGGTTTTTTTTCATACAAACATATAGCTGAAATTTATTTGTGAATCGTCATCTTAGTGCTAAAGTCAAAATAGCCAAAACGTAGAGTTGGAAAATGCAAGATGAATAAATTGAATTCATATCATGAACCAAGTTGTTGACAGAGGCTCTTTAAAAGTTATTTGAATGCATTGTCAGCATCAAAATATCATATTGATTTTGCCTAGGGTGAAACACCGTAGGCAAACTGCATACACCTTAGGGAAATTTAAAAAAAGTGCACATACTTCATAGCTGAACTGTACAAAACTATATTGGGTCCCTGTATTGAAAGATATCCTTCAGCTTCTCATCTCTCTGAACATTTAATACTGATGTCTATTAATTCAAAATACAGATAAATAAATAAATCGACTGGTTGAACTGTCATATCTTAAGAATCATCTTTTAAAGTCTCAATTCTATGGATATTTACATAGGGATCAGAACCCATTAAACAGTGGGACTTACTTCCAAATAAATATACAGAAGATTGGGTTGCATATTTGAAATTGCCTCAAATAAACTACTTTGCAGAGCTCTTTTGGAGCAATCCTCAAGAGGTGGAAGGTCTAGGAAGAGAAAGGAAAAGCATAGTCAAAACAGCCTACCCTCTAGAACAGTGTTTCTCAAACTGTGGGTCAGGACCCACTTGGGCCGCTGCATAGAAAAGCAGAGTTACATCCATGCATTCCTCTAATCTTCAACAGTCTTTAGACAAGAGGTGTCAAACATCAGCTCCCACAGGCCCTAACTGGTCTTGTTATAACTGAGCTGCTGAGGTGATTCTCATTCTCAGTAGTAAAAAATGCTGAAAGACATTGCCAGCTAACTTATTTTTTTTCTTTGCTTTCTAATCTTCCTTCTGTCTGATGGAGCCTGCTGAAGTAAAACCAGGCATGTTGTGCAGACCGCTGATGGTATGATGCTTTGAAGGAAGTTGGCAACTTAGGGCCAGGGTGTGTTGACTGAGGGAGGCAGCGTTAGAGGGTGAGTGCTGGTTGAGGGAGGATCAGAGGATGTGGGTCAACATAATTAAGTTAGATTGGCCATTGCCCATTTTAAGATGCCGGTGGTTATGTACTGCTCAGGTTTTAACAGTACAGTAGGCACACTAGGGAAAAAATTGGAGGGAATACTGCTAGATATAAGTGGCGCTCCAAAAAGGACAGCCCATGTGATAATTGGACTCTCCCTTAAAAATAAACATGATGGCGATGCTCCAGGAGGAAGGGAGTTGAAATAGAGGACCTTATCAATCAATATACCGCTTTTCAACACAAAGTTCACAAAGCGGTTTACAAGCAAATAGTAATAATAAAGTTAAATGGCTCCCTGTCCCAAAAGGGATCACAATCTAAAGAAATGCAGAACACCACCAGCAACAACCGCTAGAAAAGACACTGCGCAGGGGTGAATACGGACAATTGCTCTTCCCCTGCTAAATATAAGAGGAACACCACTTGAAAAAGTGCCTCTTGCCCAGTTAGCAGGGGTACCTTAGGGGTACCCTCCAACTCAATCTCTATGATTTTCTGAGATATGATCAAGATTTGCATATTTTCTCTTCTAACATTTGCAGCTAATGAGTTCCTAGGTGAGAACAAGCAATAGCATTCCTGGAGGCAGGGAGAATGCTATGTTTTTCAGGGTCCTGAATGCCAGTGTAAAGTGGCCCCTCCCCCTCACCTTCAGAGCCATTCATGGTGGTGGAAACTAAGCAGAGGAGATGTCGCGTTCAGGAGCTAGAATAACATTTTGCCCTCCTCTAGGAATACCACTGAGAACAAGTGCTTATTTCTGGACATCACTTGCTTAATGACAACACTTCAGCTCTCGGCAGTCACCATAGACGCTAATTTTAGCCTTATGGATGAATTGAGCTTGACACTTTTGCTTTCGACAGTAAATATCCTGGAGAGCCAAGCAGTGAAAGGGAAAGCCTATTTTGCACTTCCATCTGGGGGATATTGCTAGTCCTTCATTAGTTAACTTCATGTTGCAGCATAAATAGAAAAAAAAACCCAATCAGGATACTTCAAAAGAAGCAATAACGTGGCTCTCACACTTACTGCTTGAACTGTGCTATCTTAGTTTCAGATCAGTACATATGCCATTGTTCTGAAACACAGGAACCAGAAGTGGGGCAAGATCAAGAGTTCACTTGCTACCCAAATATAACTTGGCATTTCCTTGGCTCTCTCGGATAAAGAATCAGTGTTTCTCCAACCACAGCTGCTTGCATTTCCAGATTAATCGAGGTTAGTTTTCAGTCATTCCATTCAAGTAAAAACCTTTCAAGACTGCCTACAAGCTTCTATGCACAGCAAAGATCTTTGTAAAATGTTACTAACTCCACTACGAGGGGGGGGGAGAGAGAGAGAGAGAGAGAGAGAACGAGAACACAAGCTGTGGCTTCTAGTATTTAGTATTGTAGTGAGCTAACAGTTTTGATTTTTTTCCCCACTTTTCCAGCAGCATGCAGAATAACTTATCTATTGGTCAATTGCCACATCCTAAATTCAGGGGTAGTCACTGCCTTTCCAGCTCAAAAAAAGAGACTGCAGTACTTAGCTAACGTTGCATTTTTATTAGGATCATGAGGCACAGTGGAAGAAACAACCAGAGACATAGAGAATTGTAAAAGCTGATTGGTCAAAGTTAAGCCAGCAGTGTGGTAGTTAATTTCTAAAACGGGGGTCTCAGGACTCAAGCTTATCTGGAAACCGTACCATCTAAATGAGAAACTCCATCTTCTAATCCTAGGTACTGGATAACAGTCTGTGGTTACTGTGCAATGAGGGATATGAAATCTGTGCATGTTTCAAAGCAATTGTTAGGATTCTTTCCCAAACTGAGCCCTGAAACCACCACCACCAGTTTCTAGTGGTCAGTCCTGGTTCTTAAGTTTTTAAGTCCCGTAGTTATGATGTCAGTACAAGTCTGCATGTCACAAAGTAACCTTTTCTCATTGCACTGCAAATGGGAAGGTGGTATAATGGAATCGACTTGCCTTGTTTGAGGTCTCTACGGAGGACCATGAGGACTGCTTGTTTTTAGATGTGTTAATGAATGTTCCCACAGACATAGTCTCACTTTGAGGGGGTCACCTCATTGCAGGGGGAAGATGTACCTCTAATTCTGACAAAGGTACACAGTTCATCACTGAGAAGGCAAATAAGGTCTCCAAACAGAGAATTAATGTTGGGGGAGGGGTTGTTGTTGTTCAGTCGCTAAGACGTGTGAATGTGATGGAAAAGATGGCATTATAACTCATAAATTCATCTAGTTGATTGAACAATAGCTAGTATCTTTTAAAATATTTGTTGTTGTTGTTGTTGTTGTTGTTGTTCAGTCACTAAGTCGTGTCCGACTCTTCACGACCCCATGGACCACAGCACGCCAGGCCTCCCTGTCCTCCACTAGCTTCTGGAGTTCGACCAACTTCATGCTCATTGCTTCGGTGACACTATCTAACCATCTCATCCTCTGCCGCCCCCTTCTCCTTTTGCCTTCGATCTTTCCCAGCATGAGGGTCTTTTCTAAAGAGTCCTCTCTTCTCATGAGGGGTACCTAACTTTTAAATAGTGAGCATTTCAACTCACTTTAAAAGGTGTATAATAACCCACTGTACTCTGACAAGACTCCAGTCAGCTTGAAATGTTCCAACTGTAAAAACCACCAAATGAAGATGGAGAGACACAAAAATTATGTAAGGAAAAAAAACCCCTAGAAACAGAAATTAAACTCCAACAAAACTAAAAAGCTTGACAAAACAACTATGCCTTTAGACATAATTGAATGGAGAGAAGGGAGGGACCACAGTTGATCTCCTGAGGGAAGAAGACGCAATCCAAGATCACACGCTAGCTGTTTGTGTTGTAAACGTGCTGTAAGGCATGTCTGCACCAATCCAAAAGGCGCTGGGTTGGTGTAGCCCAGTGATGGCAGACCTATGACACATGTGTCAATGGTGACATGCCACAGCCTTTTGGGTGACACGCCAGCATTTGCTAACACCCAACAACAGAGGGTTTTTTTGGTAATGATTTGTAATCATTTGATGTTCTTTATACAATGGATAGCCCCACACAGGATTGCACTGTATTTTTTTTAACTACATTAATATGTAAATAATTCTTTCTCTTTTGTTGGGGGGGGGGGGTGGAGTGACATGCCAGCAGAGTCAAGTTAAGCACTTTTGACACGGCAAACCCAAAAGGTTCACTATCACTGGTGTAGCCAGTTGTGCCAACCCAGGCAAGCAGTGAGGAGCAGCAGGTAAGCTGCCCCTGGGCTGGCTGAGTTTGGCCAGCACAGGGCTTTTACAAGGTGGGGGGAAGGTGGGAGGGAGGAGGGGGAAGGTGGGATGGGGCAGCGGGGAGCATGGTCCTGTGGGCAGGGCAGCTTTGGAAGGGGAAGGAGCCGGGATCTGCTCCCCCCCCCAGTCTCTGGGCTGCTGCAGGCAGCTTGGACTTGTACCTGCTATTTTGCAGGTGCAGGTCTGAGCAGCCCCATTGGGCTGCCTGGGGCTTACTCTGGAGTAAGGAGATAAACATCCCCTTGCCCTGCAAGGACAAGTTTCAGTTGTCCTGCAAGGACAAGTTTCAGGAGCTCCAGTTTCCTCCTACCTTGATTAGGATGCAGCGTAGGCCAGTTGGCCTGCCTGCTCCTTCCCAAGTTAGGACTGGGCTGCCCACTCCACAAGGAGGAGACCACCAGTGAGATGGTCCTCCGATGCATTATTTCTAGCCTCATGTCAGGGGACATCCAAAAGCCTCCCTAGAAAGTCTCACAGCACTGGTAAATTCATGTGGGTGCATCACCAGAACCACCCTTTACACAATAATTCTGATTGCTTCTGGTGATACAAAAAGGGACAGGAAGAGTGACTGTTAAGTATTCTCAGCAAATCAGCGGTACAGTTTCCTTGCACAGAAAACACAATTTCTTCCAGATGCACTAGCAGGAGAGGCGGTGTCAAATGGATCCCCTAGAACAAACTAAAAATGAAAGGCTATTCCCCTAGCAAAACCAAATTCATCTGGAAAAGCTCCTAGACTTGGCAGCATGTGGTACTAGGCTAAAGATGCCAGTGGAAGACTTTTATGAAAGGATGGAGACTCTATATGTCTGCAGGCTCAGAATGCCAATCAAATCTGACAACAAAATACCATTTATGAAGCAGAAACCCTACTGTGGAACACTTTCCTCCTCAGTGTCAACAGTAAAGCAACACTTACTTCGTGAAAGCAGTGTGGGGTTGTTGTTTTTTGCAAAATGGGGTCAGGCTATCAAGTGTTATCCTTTCATTCAAACTAATGCAAACTTTTGTTTTCACTTATTTTTACTCCAAAATTATACATTGGGTCCGATACAGAAGCATTCCACCACTCAAAACCCAGTACATCATTGTCATTCTGAGACACAGCATGAACTTATGCCCAGTTTCCTGTGATTCCCAGTAGTTTTGTGAAAGTTTCTCTTTCCCAAAGATTACGAAAGCTTTCTAATTATAATGCGTAAGGAATGAATAACAATACATTAATGAATTTGAACTATGGCTTCCAAGCTGGAGGGTGACCACATGGGAACTACAGATGAGGACAATATCTCCTGCACCTTTCGTATTAACATGCTCCTCATGAGCAGGTAAAAAAAATTGTACCTGCTGAAATCCCTTATGCTGCACAAGTATTGAAAGCACACAATCCCTTTTCACCTTTGTGAGTCTGTGGAAATGGGAATCAAAGCTCAACTGGGAAAAAAAACATGAGAACAAACATGAGTTTTAAGGAATTGTTTATTTTATAATTGGGCCAAGTTGAAGTGAGGCAGGCATCAGGATGAAGGAAAATCTACCAATGCTTCAGCGCTATACTGCATACGCTTTCTTGGGAGTAATTCCCAATGAACACAATGGTACTTTCTTCTGAGTAGTAAATGTAACTGGCCAATACAAAGAGGTCATGGGTAGAACTGTTTTCCTGTTTGTTTGTTTTTTGGATGAATAAAATAGGATTACAGCCCAAGACTTACTGAATACAATGGGCTTAAAGGTAAAGGTTTTCCCACGACCGAATGGTCTAGTCGTGACCGACTGTAGGGGGCGGTGCTCATCTCCATTTCTAAGCCTGTAGAGCCAGCGTTTTGTCCAAGGACAAGCTTCTGTGGTCATGTGGCTGGCATGACTAAACGCCGTAGCGCACAGAACGCCGTTACCTTCCCACCGAAGTGGTCCCTATTTATCTACTTGCATTTAGGTACTTTCAAACTGCTAGGTTGGCAGGAGCTGGGACAAGCAACGGGAGCTCACTCCGTTGTGTGTTCTTGAACTCCCAACCTTCCAGTCGGAAAGCCCAGCAGCAGCGGTTTAACCCACTACGCCACCACGTCCCATTGGCTTACTTCTGAGTAAAATAAATGAAACTGTTTTCAGACACCTCTAGTCATAGGATAAAAGTAAAGATTTAGTCATAGGATGCTAATGTGCAAATTCCACTGCATGAACTGACTAACTCTCAGGCAGGCAGCTTTGACTGCATTTTAAAATTGCAATCCTAAAGCATGTTTACCTGGAAGCCAGTCCCATTAAATTCAAATAGACTATTATCCATGTAATAGGATTGTGCCCATTATTTACTGTCCTCAACCCACCAACTCCAGAGTAATCCTAGTGGATCTGGCAGAATCTAAATTTATTTGCCACACTGCCACCCACTTAAGATGAATGCCAATGAGGCCAGATCCTGAAAACAATTCTGCCACTAGCTCCACTTACAGTAAGGATGGACTCAATTTATTTATCATATCTATAGCAACTTTCAGCATCTGACATGTCAAATTTTCATTTCATTTACAACCAGAGACATCGGTTATGCTGAGTGATTGCTCAAGGCTATCCAGTCAGCAAGCATCACAGATGAGCAGGGATTTATTTTCAACCTAATTTGGCAGCATCTCCATCTTACAGTCTACCTTCTGTACAACACTACCTGTCAGTTAAGAGCCCTTGGTGTATGGTAAGAGTTTAATGCCTTTGAGGCCTTGCACAATCTGTGCCTAGGATCATTAGGTACACTGAGAGTGTGCTATGAAAGAAGTTGAGACCCTAGAGCACTCCTTTTTCCATTGTCCCCGTTTTTTGGATTTTCAGAACCAATTACTTGACCAGGTCATTCGTACTCTTCCCAAAGCACCTGACCAAGCAAGACTGAGAAGCCTTTTAGAGACTAATGATCCTGTCATAATTAACAAGGTCGCTGCCTTTTTAAATTGTATTGTTATCGTTAATTCAGGAGCGACCGACTAAATTGTGATGAGACAACTTGATGCCTTTTAGGAAAATGTAATTTTGTATGTATATGCCAATAAAGGTATCTTATATTAGGTACACTGAGAGTCCCACTGAAACATTGTACTTGATGAAGTGTCACACGCATGCCCTTCCAAGCTACAGCAAGATTGAAAGGATCAGTGGGACAAAGAAACTGGAATGGCCACTTATGTATATACAACATGAAGTTTGGTCATTTTTGGATCTGTCTTTAAGCATTGGGCAAAGCACAAGTGTTGTGGGGGGACAGCACTGAAACTGAGCCATGGTGGTCTCTGCATTATAGTGGATTACTTTGGGTGGTACTAAAAGGTAGGGAGTTTGTGGAGGCCAAATTGGATGCTTTGGGACTTTACATTATGCTCAACTCCTCCTCCCTTAACACTCCACACCTATTTTGCTTAACACCCAACCTAAAGGAGAGCTCTCCGTAACTTAACTGCTTGTTCTCTACTGTGATTCTTTATAGCTGGTCCAAAACCTACTTTTTGGATTTATTTCCAAGCTTGGTCCAACTTTTCGGATTTACTTCCAAGCTAATGCATAAGGGGCAACTACACACGAAATCACTGGGATGTAATTCTGAGCAAGCACACCTAGAACTGAGCTGTAGGACTCCAGCGTAAGTGGACTGTGTGTATAAAACCACGTCACAGGTTTCCTTCCAAAAGGGATACCGTATTCATCTCCACTTTCCAAAAGAACCTCTTGGAATATAAAGGTCCCATCTCGCCCCCCTCCCCTTTTAAAAAATATCTTCTGCTATTAATGAATGTTAACATGACGGGAGAACGCCGTTTGCGAACCTTAGCTTAAAACGACTGAAATACGAGAAGAGCAAGTACCGTACATACACTCTCTCAAGTGCACATATTCCGCACCGCTCGGAGATCTACTAGCCTTCCCTGCTCTGGGCTAACATTGCAAACTAACCAACGTGAAATGACTAACACCTATTTATGCGAGGGCAGCTGCTTTTAACAGCTGGGCGAGCAGGTAGCAGTTCAACAGGTCAGCTTTACACAACGATGGGGAAAACTGCACCTAATGAGTTGCCATGCAGCTGTTAAACCGACAGAGCTTGGGGGGGGGGAAGAGTGATGCTCTAGCCCCCAAAGGCTTTGCGAACTGTGCTCATGGCGAAGGGCTCGTTGAAGTCGTTGCACAAAGCGTGCGACTTGAACGTATGATCCTACTAGTGTCTCTAACAGAAATGGCAAAGAGAATAGGTATAATTCTGGGCAGGCGTACTTGGGAGTAAGCCACTTTAAATACAGCTTAGTACTTCTGAGCAAGCGTGACGGACTCCCGAATATGTAGGTAGATGACAGAGCGGCAAGTAGACCTATAAAACCATACTCCGCTGCAAGGCCCCCACCCCTTATTCCAGGAGACATGAATTTAGTTTTAAAAGCTCGTCCTGTAGTCCCTTCCTTCCCAGGCAGGTTTACTCGGTGAGCCCCACTGTATAAAAGGCAGCTTACTTCTCAATAAGCCTGCATAAGAGCGTTTGCACAAGGAAACATTTGATGGGACCACGAAAACCAATACAAATGCAACAGCTTGCTTGCCGATTTGGGTCTCGAGCGCGCCTGAGACGCCCTCCTCCTTTAGAAAGCCGAGAAACGTGAGCGAACAAGCACACGCGCACCTAGTGCTTTCTTTTTCGCCTTCCCAGCCGCTGCCCTCCTTTCTCTCCCCAAGCCTATGCCTACAAAGACTCTCGAAAACTGCACAGCGATTCGAGCAAGGAGGGAGGCAGCTTCCTCCAGCGGCACCGGCAGCCAGCGTTGCAAGCGAGCCGCCCTCCTCAGCCGGACTGCTTTTCCCCGCTCAGGCAGCAGGAGGCGCTGGCGGGCACCGCTCTGCCCGGCTGTGGGCTCCCGGCCGAAATGAGTCCCTCATTCCCTCTGCCGAAGCGCTGAGAACCGGAGGGCTTGACGCGCGCTCTCAGCTCCTCCCTTCCCCACTCGCTGAGCAGCAAAGTAACTCCGGAGGAGTCAGCGCGGTCGCCGCGTCCGGGAGCAGGAGCGTCCTGCTCGGGATAGCACTTGCCCGCGGAAGGGAAGCGTCCCAGGGCAGCCACTGCGGACTTGAGCAAAGGGAACTGTTGCTGCTGCTGCCGTCTTCTCCTCCTCCTCCCGCTTGTTCTCTCCCTCCAGGCAACAGGAGGATCCGGACTGGCCAGGAAGGCGAGCTTTCCTCGCGGCTCTGGGAGAGAGCCTGACGAGACTGCGTGCAAAAGTTCACCAAACTCACTATGGCTCCGGCGGCTGGAGCGGTCGGCTTGCTGGCGGTGTTTGCCTCCTTCGTCGCCCCCTCGGCTGCGCTCCTCGGAGCAGCTCGAGGCCAGTTCTCGGCAGGTAAGCGGCGGCTTCAGCAGAAGGCGTCCCGTTTCTGCGAGAGTCGAGGGGGAGGGCCGCCTCGGGAGCCCCCTTTCAGGGGGGCGCGCGCGCGCGAGAGAGAGAGACTGTGCACGTGCACCTTTTGGATTCGAGCAGAGGGCTTCCAAAACTCCCCGCCGCCGGGGGAAGGGCAGTGTAAGAAGCACGCGAAGGGTGCTCGTATGTCTTCCCGGGGGAACCTGGCTCTCAGCTTCGGGCTTCCAAAGGGCGAGCGCAGGCTTGGCACTGTGGAGAAGTGCCACTGTCCGGTCTCTTTCCTTTGAAATAGCCCGAGGTTCGGAGCAGCTGAACACGGAGACGCTGCTTGTTATGGGGGCTCTCGCGACTTCCGAACGTGGAGAGGTTCGGAGGCGGGAAGTGGAACGTTCGCAACCTGTGTCGCCGCCGCGTCCCCCCAATCCAGGGAAACTCCCCCTCGAGTGGGGGAGCCCTTTGTGCAAAACCGCTCGCACCTTGGGAGGTGGGGCGAGGAGACGTTTCCAACCGATTGCCCAGCGGCACGTCTTTCAGTCTCTCGCGCCAGCCCTCGCCCCTGGTCAGTCAGTCTCCCAGGGGGTGTTAATTTTCCTGTTAACTGTTGCAGGAGCGGAATCGCCCCCCCCCCGTTAATGCAGACGAGTTACATTTACTCCCGTTGGAGGTTTGGGCCAGAGGGAACCTCTTCGGCGTTGTTTGTTGGATGATAACGGAACTCAAAGCATCTACGTTGAAAGGAATGTTTTAAGTTTCTTCAAAACTAGAGTCGGTTACTGCTTTCTCCCGAAGGTGGAAGGAAGCCAGCCGGCTTGTAGGTAGATCCCAGCTACTCAAACCTCTGAATGGGATGGGGGAGAAGATTTGGGTGACTTGCAATTGACCTGCCCTTCTCCCTTCCCCCGCTCAGGTTTTGAGTCCTTTCGCCTTCCAAGGGGAGGGGAAAGCAGTCGCGAAAGAGTTAATGCATTGGGTTGTTATGTGGGTTTCCTAAAGCAAACAAGCTGCGCCCAGGAGCAGCGAGAGGCCAGTGCTTCCTTTCTTCTGTTTACTCTGCGCGCTGGGCTGACTTTTGGCAGCGGGGCTTGAGATCTGCTGCCTAATCGCAGAGGCAGTGAGTCTACCTGGCTGAGTAGCAGGGCGGAGCTGCGGGGGACGCGCAGGCCGCTGCCGCCGCCGGACGTGGAGAACTTTTTGTGTGCGTGCGGCCGCCTCTTCCTTGGCGAGTTCTTTTTACTCCGTTCTCAGCTTAGGTTTCTGTTTTTGTCAAGGTGGTGATTAAGAACCCAGGGAAGTCATTTGAACGTTTTTTTGCAAGGCTGTGGAAAAAAAATGCAAGTTGACAGCAACGAAAAGAAATGCAGCAAGTCCCAACAAACCTGCTTGCCCAGTTCAAGTGACGCGCACGCATCTCAGACGAGGTGCTGCCTTTTAACCGTGACCTACCGTTGAGAAGCGAAACTCGGTTGTTGCAGTAGTTAGGAAGCGCACCCACGCCAAAGCTTGTTTAAAATTAAGTGGGGGATCTGTTTGGGTGTTCTGGACCCTGCGGTTTATAGGTTGATCTAAAATTGACTTGTGCTGGGGGCCTAGTATAGGATCAGCTGAGCAGATGGCCTTTCCTAATTGTTCTGTGCGCATGTCTGTGGACTGTAGTCCAGCAAGGCTCTTGAAAGGGAAACATTCCATTCAAAGGGCAATAGCATTTACCTTCTCAGCCTAGCAAGTTACACAGTCCTTTGCAGGTTGGCAGGACTTCTTGTTTAATTTATTTGAGTTGGAGCACTGCTAGGATTAGAAGAACAGTAGTCAATGATTACCCATTTGGCTACAGAGGGATATATTTAAAAACTATAGACATTCTCCATACTTGGTTCACTTTCTTAGCTCATCAAGCTAATTTCCTTACTAAGCAAAAGATGCAAAGCTTTCCTTTTTTTGTATCATCTTGGTGTGATTTTATTGTATACAATTGTAAAAGAGGGAGGAAGAGAGTTGACAGCTGTATTCTCCATCTGTTTACATCTTACTTCCTGTACAATATTGGCTACTATATAACTTGAATTTTGTGAAAGCACCTTTACTTTATTTTGTATCATACCCTAGAAAACACAGTGTCGTTTGGGCTGCAACACTGTGTCAATGCTGACTCCTGATGCTGTCAAAGCTATTGTCTTTACATATGGCCCTGCCCCATACATCTTGTGCTCGTTTGTAGTGCTCTTATCCCTGCCATCCAGGAAATACTGTATGTTATAACTGTATGTTGAGCTTACACAGCATTACATAGCTTAGAATGTGAGTAATCTCCAAAGGACAGTATCCTGGAATTTTACTAGAGCAGAAGAGGGAGAGAATTCTTAGTAGGTGATTCACAGATCACTTGCAGTTGCTGCCAGGATTAAACAACTTCAAGTGGTTTGTGAGTTGTCTTATTTAGAATTGATTATCTCTTCAGTGAGT
This sequence comes from Lerista edwardsae, assembly GCA_029204185.1. NCBI lineage: Eukaryota > Metazoa > Chordata > Lepidosauria > Squamata > Scincidae > Lerista > Lerista edwardsae. The sequence continues at coordinate 827,617 of JAJKFI010000050.1, read as the reverse complement.
TGGAACTATAAATTGTCCTAATAGTTAGTCCTGCACTTCGTTTCAGAGATGTGGTAATCACACCAGAATGTTCTTTGATGCTTGAATGCTTACTAGAATAGATCTGAAGTTGGAAAGAGTAGTATAGATCATCTTGTGACTTTGGACACAAATTCCAATAATTTAGAATTGTGTGGTTCCCAAGTTCACATGTGGTTCCTGTACAGTTGTTCAGTGATCCCCTAGTTTTGTTGTGTAAAGTCTCTTGAATTAGTTTAAATTCTGTTCTGTGGGTTGGCATGGAAGGACTTAAATGTTGCACTTTTAACATTTGGATACAACAAATTAATTCAGAGGGAATTTTACCTCTTCTGATCAATGAAGATTGCCCCACACAAAAGTAGAGTTATCAGTGAACACCATGCTTATCAATATAACATTGTGCTTTTCTCTCTCTGTGCCTGTTTGTACAACGTCAGATCGCTTATATCTGTCAACCAAGTTATTACATCACAATTGGTTTCTGTATCTCCCTTCTATTGATTATATATAGTTCATTGCAATTCGTCTCTGGTGTTCTCAAATTCAGTGTAAATGTTTGTCTTGATAGTCATTTAATTAACATATTTAATAATCTTGGTTGACTAGCTGCGATTTCTGCATCACCAGCACATTAATTGACATCTTATTGTAATTTTTATTCTTTGGGTAAATGTAAGGAAGTAGCTAGAAGTGAGATAAATCATCCTTTTTGTTGTTGTTAAAATGCATTGGATTATGCAGTGTCATTAATTAACATCTGGCTGAAATACAGTCCACCTGTCTATGTGAAAATAGCCTTTTCCAAGTTGCAGTCTGATGGCTTCACTCCTTTTCCCATGTCTCTAGATTAAAACACTTTAGGAAGAGGGGATTAAATAGTGCAGGAGGAGGAAGCTAAATAAAGGCTTGGTGTGAAGGGGGGAAGGAGGAGAACTGAAAATGCAAAGATTGTGTGGGAGAATGATAGAGGAAAATAGCAAAAGGGGAAGGCCAGATGGACATGAATTTTTATATGTATTTTCCAATTTCTTCCTTATAGAGCAGAAAAATAGTTTAACTTGCACAGTCCTGTGCATGTCTACTTGAAAGTACCTGAGTTTAGGATTTCAGCTGTAGTATGGTTACGTCATCACACTGTAGTATGAGGCTTGTGCATGAGGCTTGTATTCCAGCTTGAGCATGATGCTTGGCTTTTGTGGTAGGATGAGCATCACTTCATGTTGCTATCTTTCCTTCCCACTCCAATATTTTACACAAAGATTATGAAGGTCACCTGGCCTCTTGAATCTATGCTATGTTGAGGTTATGTGGGAGTCATATAGAACTCTCTCTCTCTCTCTAGTCATATAGAAGGGTAGGTAGAAAGTTATACGTACTTTTATTATTGGATGTGAAAGGTGATCACTTCTCTTTCTGAACACAACTTACACTTTTTATTGCATCTGACCACAACACTTCAGTGAGGGGAACTCTCCAGAGGCTATTTGTAGCATATATCAAAAAAGGAGACAATATCCATACAAGTCTTTAAATATTCCAGTCAGGTCTGTGTCGGCTTTATCAAAACTAATAAAAGTTCAGTTGTTGTCCTTCAGAATCTTGATTTTTATGTGAAGGGGCAAGTTAATATTGTCGTTGACTTTCCAATGATAGCTGTGCTGTATAAATACTAGAATAAAAGTTTTATAACTTTTATAAAGTTGGTTGCAATAAAAGAGTGCCTGCAAAGTGCTTAAAAACAACAACCATGTTACATCAGTAGTGTTATAACAGCACTATCTTTGCTATACCATCAATGAAGTAATAATGTAGGTTTTGCAGTCAAGAATATTGCATAGTGTTTCTAAAGTTAACTGGATACTAATGTGCTTTTGGAATGGACAACTACATCTCAAACACATGTGTAGTTTTAAAATGTTTTTGTGGCCGCAAGACTACAAATTGAAATTACATAAATCTACATGATAGGCTCAAGGTCATAATTTCAACATTGGTGCAGGTTTCTGAAGCAAGAGAGAATGGGAAAGGTGGTGGTCTGTTGTTTAAACTTTTGCAAGCTGATTTTAGGGAGTGAGTCAATAATCCAGATGGTCCACCTGAGTGGTATTCCTTTGACTGATGAAACCTGCTGCCCAGCTCAGTCTTGGGAGTGGGGGCAGGGCTTCTTAACACAGTCACTTGTTCCCAGGCCATGACCCTGTTAATTCTCTTTATTCTCAATTTGGTATCTGATTTAAGGGCCATTTCACACAATCAGTGGAGATAAGCTTTGTAACTGCTATCCTCAGATTAGCTTGTTTCAGTTGAATGGTTCTGCATTTAGCTGATGACTTTGCTGCATATCTCATAAGCATTTCATACAACCTATTTCACCACAAATATGGTGGTTGTAATAATATGTGGGAGAGATAGTCCTGGAAGCTTCCTCCAAGATCGGAGATTGAAATAGAGAATACCAAGTAGTGAAAATATTATTTATTTATTTATTTATTTATTTATTTATTTATTTATTTAATGCATTTTTATACCGCCTTTCTCCAGATTTCACTGGACTCAAGGCGGTTTCCATGGGCAGGCTGTTCATAAACCCCATTTTTCAATTGGGGTTTTTACAACTGTTGCTCTATGTACCAATAACAGAACCCTCAATTTCTTCAGATTTCAATATGTGGTCATGATCCTGGCTGCACTCTTGCACCTTCTGAGCCTTCACAGTCCACCACAGATCACACCACTTTTGTCAGCTGACTCCTCCACACTCCTCCCATTCCTCCACAAGCTCTGTTAGTGACTTCCGGTCTCCCATCCAAGGCTGATCCTGCTTAGCATCTTCAGGCAAAAGCAACAGCTCAACCTCCAGACCACACTTCCTGAAGGTAGAGGTTATAAATCTAATTGAATCTAGTTAATGTTCTGTGCAGGACATTCTTTTTAAAGCCTATGTTCTTGATTAATAAGACTTGAAATGCTTATACATTCTGCTCAATATGTTCACACTGGGATTATGAATTAACCTTGCTAGCATTGACAGTAACAGAATGAAATAGGCAGGCCTTATGGTTTTTATTTCACTTGACCAGTCAACCAAAAGAAACAGAATTCAGAAACTTGCATTCATTTGCTTTTAAAGTCAAGAGTGGTCTTAAGCCATGCTCCTTGAAGAATCAGATACTTCACTGAATTACTACTTAGGTATGCATCACAATTAAATTATTCCAACTCTGTAGAAACATTAAGTGATTTTGTCCCTATCACTCTCTGCAAAAATGTTAAGTGATTTTGTCCCTATCTGAAGCTGTTCGAAGACATTTTAATTGAGGTCAGGCTTGTTTCTTTTTTCCCTTCATGATCTTATTTGCCAATTATATGTCCTGAATACCAACAGTTAGCTTTACTATCCTTTTGGAGATCAGATAACACACATACTGTTATGCATTGAAAGCTACAGTGTGTAATGAAATTACATGCCACCATATCCTTTATAAAACAGAATCCAGTTTTTATATACACAGGACTGTCCCTTTACTGTAGCAGTAACTTTTGTAACATGCATCTGTGAGAGGATCTTATGTCAAATGTTCTCAAAATACAGGAATTACTTAAATTTTTTCTCGTATTACGTATGAATGCTTCATAGCTGGTATAGTAACAGCCAGCAGCATTTACAGGAGTCTAGGAAGTTATCGTACATGGTTGGTCCATTTAGGTCAGTATTGCCTGTGTGCACTTGGCAACAACTCTCCAGGTTTCAGATTATGTTTCCCAGCCCTACCTGGAGATGCAAAGGACTAGTACCAGGGACTTAACTGGTTTTCCACTGGTCTAGTTAACATTTAAACTCTTCAGAAACAACCTAAAAGCAAGCTTTTGTGTTTGCATTTCATGTTATCAGTTCCATATTAGTCTCTAGTGCCTTAATGTAATGTTCATAATTCCAAAGCTACTAGCTTAAGTTTGAAACTGAAGCATTCTACTCAAGCAGTGACTCCTAACCTGGGGGTTGGGAGCTGATTTTCAGAGCTGGGTGCCACCATCTTGGAAAGCTTGAAAATGTGGGCTCTGGATCTTGAAAACTTAGCTTAACTACCATCGGCCACCCTCTTGAAAGGCAGAGCCTGTATAAACAAGTGCTGAGTGAGAACATGAGAAGAGAAATGCACACTTTAGCTATTATTCTTTGAATGATCATTGGTGGTCAGTATGTTTTCTTTACAATAAACTCCCCCTTATTTGGTGAAGCCTTCTGATTATTGTATGTGTTTTGTGGGCCCATTGTCCCCCCAGTCTTAACATATGTTCTGTTGTGAACATATGTCTCTTGTGAATGCTGCTTGAACATTGTACAGATGTTGGTGACCATAGCACCACACATCTACAACTGTTGTTATAAAGTTCTTGGCATTTTGTAGGACAGTACAGACATGTGGAAAGATGCAAGCTGGGAAACTCTATCTTTTCTCCCTTTCCCCTGTCTGCTCTGCAATTGAGCTGGATCAGTGGTCACACTGCACTGTTGGCACATCTAGTCAAAACAACTGCAGACAGAGACTCAACTGAATTTAGCCTATTTTTGTTTGCCATTGCAAAAAATAAGGGCCTCAGCATTTGTGCAGTATTTTTTTTAAACTGTTAAGGAGCTGCTCAGACAAAGACAAAATTGTGACTCAGCCCTGGATTTTGCTATGGAAACGGTCACTGCAGTACATTTGCTCAGCAGTGTAAATGATTCTTTCCCTAATTGGATGGTACTTAACCTCATTAAGAAAAATATACACCTTGGAGTATGTTTGGAAACTTCAGACAAAACAGTGCTTTTCTGCGTTATCAAAATACCCTAAACCAGCCTTGCAATTACGTGCAAAGGTGATTAACCAACAAATAGTGTGCCTAGTTTATCAGTCTGCACATATTTGCCACATGTGGAACAATGATGGCTGAAAAGGCAACAGACCAAAAGCTCCCAGTTTACCAAAGCCTCTTCCATTTCTGATAATCTAAATAAAATAGTCTCCAGGAGTGGCTATTTGCAGATTTCCCCAAATTTGAGCCCTTGAGCAGTACTTATTGCCCAGCCCATCAATTGTGCAGTAGTACTTTGTCACACAAAGGAGTCTTGCATGCGACTTTGATGCGGCAAGCTAGACATGTGTCTGTTCCAGTGCAAAAAGGGGGCATGTAGTTAAAAAGAATAGTAGAAACCTGCAACCTAAAAGGGAGGCTTATCAAAGGGATTGCTTCCTTGTTCTTTCAAAAATGCTTTATAGCCAACATGTGTTTAAAATTTCATTTAGGGCACAACCCTAACTAGGACTTAGGCTGGCACTGTAAAGTATGTTTGGACAGTGCGTCTGTGCGCCAACCTCCCTGACTCTGAGTGTGGTGCAAATGCGCTTTATGGCTCGTTTGCAAAACTTCTGGGTCTGCACAAGTGACAGGTAGCCCGCCTAACTCTAGGTTAGGATTGTGCCCTTAGTTATACAAATTAGTACCTTCAGTGTAAGGCTGCTGCTTTTTCTTTATCTTCTGACAGGAGACCTTGCAGTATTTATAGAACACTGAGAAATTAAAACTCACAAATGCAAAAGAAATTTGAGAAAAAGAGAATTGCAAGGATCTAAAAAACTTGATTTCCCCACCTAATGCATTGCATTACATCTACTCTAGAATGGCTTTTTGGGACAGAGAAGAATGGGATTTTAGTGGGGTAGAAAAGTCCTAGTATGTTTGTGGTTTTCTACCCAGAGTCCTTTAGGTCCCAGTATGTGGGATTGGAGGGTTAATACATATTATTACTTGTAAGACATATTTTTTTAATATGCTTGAAACTTAGAACACATTGATTGTGACGTGCACCCATTTTCATGGCAGATTCATTGAAGCTGGTATGTTTCAGCAGGTATAACTGGTTGCAAGATGATAGTTAGACCCTGCCCCCACTCCGAATCAATGAAAGCACTCAAATTAGCAGTAGATCTTGTTCTATGTAGTTATGATTTAGCCACATTTTCAGTCTGCCTGATAGAGAATTTCTGTGCAACAGAAATATGAACTCTTTGATATCTTTCCATTGTAATTTGCGCCAATAAATAATCTTTAGGCCTTTTTCAAAGCATCTTGTATGCAGTGACTTGGACCAAGAGACACTTAACATTTTTCATTTAGGTTTTGTATCCAAACAGAGAGAAGATGCTAATTTGGATTCCGATTCTGATAGTGAATTATAACATAATAATGAAATCCTCATGTTGTTCATCTTGAGAATCTTGATACTTCAAACAGGTCAATGGACTGTGTTCCTGTTTTACCCCAGCAGCCTTTGGTTTCTGGTAGTCAATAGATAACCAGATCCCAGAAGGTGTCCTTTTATAACCAATAAGTCTTGAATAAAAGCCACCATTTAATTGTACAGAGCTAGTCTGTTTAGTACTGCAAGTGAACAGTGTGGACAATAAAAAATATTCTAATGCACAAGCAAGCTAAAAACTCAGGCCCCTTAAGGTGCTTATTAAATGTACGTAATATATCTTTATCTACTGTGACTTGTCAGTAGAACCACACAAGCAATTATTGTCCGAGTATGTCCCTGGCTATTGAATATGAGGGGTGTGTGTGCACTTTCACAAATGCTTAACACTGATGAGCTATCCTTTACCCACTGTTTTGTCAACACAGTCAGGGTGGCTGAAGGAAGAATGGGTTTTAGATCCATAGATCATGTTGCTCAAGTTCCCATCTGTGTTAATGACTGGAAAACCAGAACCAGAAACTCTTCACATTTAATCTTGGTGATCACTTGAAAATGTAAAGTGTGAATGTTAACAGGTAACCCAAAATGCTAATCCTATAGATACACTATCCAGAGAGCTGGGATTAGCTGCATCGCCCTGTTATAGTGTTACCTTCATGGCAAACCTTGGTTAACTGCTGTGATATGTATAAAATACTACAACTTTTTTCTCCTTCCCCCAGTGGCAAGAGAATGATCATGTAAACAGTTTTCAGATTAAACTGGATTTACACTCCAATCCTACCTAAATCCCTGTGCGATGATGCAGTGGAGCAAGCACAGCTTCCACTGTATCCCATGGGTGGGGTGTTGGCTCCTGGAGGTCTCCTTGGTGCAAGGAAACATTTGTTCCCTTGCCCTGGGATAAGCCCCAGCAGCTGCAATGGGTCAGCTCGGACCTGTTCCAGGGATATAGTTTGTGCAAGTCTGCATGGACTTTGTGCAAGTCCACCATCATGCAGGTGGATCAGGTCTGGGAAAGGGATTGGATATGTTATGCACTGGCACAGCTGATCTGCCGACCCCTGCTTCTGCGCCAGACTGATCTGCTCTGGCGGGCATCCTGATCACCACCAGCAAGCTGGCCCCCTCCTATGGTCTTCCTGCTGGGTGCCTGGGCCTTGTGCTCATAGCTCTTTGTGGCACTTTTACAATGGCGCACTCCAGCAGAATGTGCATTCTATGCTGGAGTGTGCTGTTGTAGAAGCACTGTAAAAAGTTATGAGCGCATGGCCCAGGCACATTCTGTTGGCACATGCCTTCAATAGGTTTGGGCCATTAGTAAGTGAGCTGTTGCCCAAAGGAAGCGAAATTAATCCTTTAGCTCTGTGGTCTCCAAACTGGAGACTGCTGCTGTGGGGAAAAACGTTCCCAATGCAAACAGCACTTTCCATTGCACCAGGGAAGCTCCAAAAGACCTTGACCACAGCACCCAGAGGTCTTTGTGGCCAGCTGCTTCTCATATCTGCCACCCCAGCATATCATGCACATGGTATTTGCGCAGATGTGGCTGGCTGTGAAGACCCTCGGGGGCTGTCGATGGGATCTTTTGGAGCGTCCTTTGTAGAATGAAAGTGCCATTCACTCCAGGGATGGAGCAGACAGACACCGGATCCACCCCATGGGCCGGAGTCTGGAGACTGCTGCTTTAGTTTGACACACAATGTCTGATTTCTTAGTTCTTTTGTAAGAGAAGGCAGGTGCTCTCTGAATAGAATAAGACTGTCTACCAGAACACATTCCTTGCAAATTCAGTTTTTCCTCTCCACCTCTTGTATTCAGAGAATAGCCAATGTGAGTTCTGAGGTCAAGACCCAAACAAAGTGTCTCGTGTCATACCTGATAAATGTTGCCTAAGAAATTGGATTGAGCAATCTGTCTTTAATATAGTATTTGGAAGCTGAGAGAGAACACAGATGGAAACTCTTGTCCATTCTCTCAACACTCACATGCAACTTTTAAGGTGACAAATGATGTGCTTTGAAACTTTCAGACTGATGCTTATAGGCTACATGATGATCCTGTGGATGTGGAAAAATGCCAGTTGGAATTATTAACAGCATTTGCAGATTTTTGGATACACTCTGGATTGATGGAGGTGTGGACTGATGGTTGAGCTGCTGGTACTGCCTGAAGCTAAGCAGGAGAATCTGTGGCTTGTTTTTGGATGGGAGATGAATGCCAGGCTGTGACAAGCTGCAGTACCTGTGATGGCGGAACAGAGTTGCTATGGAGCTAATTACTCACCGCAAGTGAGAGTTGCGGGGGAGTGTGTGAGAAGGCCAGCCAGCAAAAGAACGGAATACCACCTTGAGGACCTGTCCAGGCTTGACTTGCGATTGCCTGCTGAGGCTTGATGGCATGCAGCCAAAGGAGGGAACCACACTGTGAAGGCTACATCTAGGACTGAGGATTTGATGGACCACAAGAATACTGTATATTTGTAAAAACCCCATTGAAAATAATGGTGGTTTAGCCTGCTCATGTAAGCCGCTTTGGGCATTTGCTTCGGCATGGGAAAGGCGGGGTGTAATTTGTCAAATAAAGGGTTGTGCACAGTAATCCAGATGCTGCCTATAAACACTTCATCCTTTGATGTGCCTCAGTATGGAAGTGGAAGCAACAAGTCTTAGCTCCGTGTTCCAAAAGTCTATGTACTTGTAGGGTGTAATGTATGGCACAGTTCATTTCAGTCTCTTGCGTCTTTAGTCCATTTGCCTAAGACAGCAGTAAAAGGCTTGGATAGCTCCAGAAAATAAATTGAAGATAACACAAGCACAGACTGTGGCATAAATTAACGCATCCTGTGCAGTTTGTAAAGCAGCCCAAGTGTGAAGTACGTTGGCTTCAGATGGAGAAGCCTCTAAGCAATCAAATATTCAGGAAAGTGCCACAGAAACTCTCGTGTTTAATTAGCTTGTATGCTAGACAATCGCTGGAGGAAATGCTAAAATCAGGAAGAAGTTTGGTAAATGTTTAGTCATTTTTTTCCATAAGAATATATTGTGATTTGCTTTTGAGGCTTTATCTTGAGTGCTGGTGCTGATTTAATAATAGGTTTCTAATTTGTAGTTTTGACTCGAACGCAGGCAGCAGCTTCCTTGTGTTAAACATTAAAATAATAAAATACGACAAAAATGCTTTCAGATGCTTTTAAGAAATGTACTGTATAAACTTTACAAATGTTAAAATTTTGTCTCCAGTTCTTCGTATTGTCGAGACCACAGGAGGAATCTAGCCACTTGAGGGATTGACATACATTTCTTGTGAATTTATAAGAATCCATTCATTACAGCTGGAGAGGGGTGTTGGCGCTCCTAAATGTGCATAGAAGTACGACCATTCTGTCTAGTTTTAAATTCCCCAGTGACATAGATAGGGGAAGAGTGCTGCTCTGGGGTACCACTTCCGGGGCTGCACCCTTACCTGTACCCCTTTCAACGTGACTGTGGTGGAAGGATGGTCTGAGGGAAGTGACGTTCGAAGGCCTCTTGAGGCCTGGTGTGTGGCCGCCCCAGGCCTCAGGGTACCTTCCAGATGCCCTGGTCACGTTTGGAGGGGGCACAGAACTGTGAACGAGGGGTGGGTCCGGGGCAACTGAATCGTCATTGCCACCCCAGAAGAGTACAGCCAGGTCCTTTGACCCCCCCCTTCAGCTATGCAACTGTGAAATCTCCTATTTCATTTAAGCTTGAACAATGAGTTAATTTTACTAGCTAGCAATGTTTCTTTGACCAAAATAGACTTAAACCATTTTAGCTTTTAACTATCAATTAATAAGCCATATTTGCATAGGAAATTTTGAACATCACTGTGTTCAAAATTTCCTGTGTTCAGAATCACGAACTGCTTGATTTATTGGTACAGTAATGTGCATGTATAACTTACATGCATTTACAGCAGCATTGCCTTATTCAGAGGTCCCATATTCACAGTTCTGTTTATCTGCAGTTCTCAAATCCCATTCCCCACATCATGCTCCTGACTCACCTCTTGTCATTTGCAAACGCTTTGCAAAAGGAAGTTTTTTCTTATTTTTTGCTTTGGATTGTTTTGGAAAAGGAGGCAAACAGCAAGAACCTAGACTTGTAGCTTCTAGAGCAGGGGTCAGGGAACTTTTTTACCTTTTACCCCAAAATATATTTAGATACGCCGACGTTACCCCCTTGATTTGATTTTTAGTACAGGTACTTACTAAAACTACCAGTGAAAGATAGGTGTCCTCTCAGGAGATGCACTGTCCTGTCTCTCTCAATGGTGCAGCAACTAATCGACTCTACTGAAGAAGCGGGCGGACTTGGAGGCGGGGCCTGGGGCATCACGCAGGGAAGCATGTTATACACAAGGGCCTGACATGCACTACAGTACTGTACACTACACTACAGTACTGTAGTACACTAAGTACTGTAACACACACAGTCGGGCATGCATATAGAACAGTGATGGCGAGCCTTTTGGGCTTGGTGTGTCAGAAATTTGGAAAATTCGTAACTCAGCTCTGCTGGTGTGCCACCTCCCCCCGCCAGAACAAAAGAAAAAAAATTACATATTGGAACCCGCTAAATCCAAAGGCCCCGCTAAATTCTCAGGCTGCTTCCTCATTGGCTACCCAATTAGCATGGCTTGGCTGATCAGAGCGCAGAGACATGCTGCAGGGCTTGTTGCCCAAGTTTAAAGAGAGACGGAGGCGCAGACAGCGGGCGCGCGGAGGAACAAGTCTTTGCAGGGAATCACTTAGATTCATATGCATGCCCGGCTGTGTCTCAGCAGCGCGACCGTCCATTACCCCCAGGAATTTCATTTTTACCCCATTTGGGGTAATTTACCCCTGTTCCCTGACCACTGTTCTAGAGGAATGCTAGAGGTGATGATGGTGAGAACACTTAACAGGAAGTGGAGTCTAGGGTTTTCACTATCTCAGTTCGCTCCACTTCCTGTTAGCATTCTCACTGTTGCCTCCTCTAACATTCCTCTAGTACAGTGGTTCCCAACCATTAGGAGCCTGTGGACCACTGAAGCAAAAATTGGAACAGTCATGGACCACGTGCAACCCCCCCAGCCCACCCACCTCTGCACTCAAAAAATACAATTAAGGGCACAATCCTAACCTGCGCCGGAACAGTACAGGCTGGTCAGTGGCCCATATCCAGCACAGGATAGTTGTGACCTGAAGCCTCCATGTTCATGCCCTTACCCCAGGGTAGGCATCAGTCAGCCCTATGGGCTACTTGGATCTGTGCCTGCTGTATAGGGTTGTATGATCCCTCCACAATAAAGAGGCAATACTAAGTGACATCTAGATCACTGCAGTTTTGGGCAATGCACTCCAGATAAGTTAATTTGTATGTATATATTCATTCTTTAGTGTACTTCAACCACTTGTGGAGTTTGCATTCTGCATGGTATGAGTTGCTTCCCTTCCCCTCCCCAACTAGTGTTCCTAATACATGGTTAATTATTATGATTTTTCTCTTAGTAGTTCTAATACTAGCTTATTCATTAGTTGTAAGCACTGCTATCAACAAATCTAATCATTTCATTTTTGGTGTCAGCTCAGATTCATCAGTATCTTAACTCTCTAGTTTAGACATTGACCTTTTGAAAATAGTTTGGTAACTGGTTCATATGATTTAAACAAGTTCCACACAATAATCAGCTCTTTTTTGCAGTGCAATCTTATAAAATGAACATAACTATTAAACTGGAGGTCTTTGGATGGGCAAGGATCTGTTTGAGCATCTGGAGGACTGCCAGTCCTAGGCCCTGACTACCAGTCTCTTTTTCCTCTTCCTTTACAGATGGCCACAATGCCAAAGGCAATGTCTGTGAAAATGTCAGCAGTAGGGGATCTGTTTAGTTAGCGTGGCCATGACTCTTTAGAATGATGATACTGTATATGTGTTGGGTCTTTTTCCATTCATATGCACTTTTGCAGTTGTCTTGTGATTAGTCCCAGTGACATCATTAGCTCTTCCTGTTACTCATTGGCTGTATGCAAGTTTGTCTTCTGTAGTAGCAAAACTAAGAAAAAAGCTACAAATATCTGTATGTATTTATATGTATGCACGCTTTGGTCCATAGTCCTAAAGGGATTGTTAGCTTGGAGATGTTAGCTAGGAGATTGTTAGCTTGGAGGTCTTGGAGATGAGGGTGTTGGAGGAATAATTACTTAAGTACAAAACATAGGTTGGAACCTGAGTCTTGAATTACTCCCAGACAACCACAGGCCACTGGAGCACCAGGGTGTAATAAGTTCATAGTACTGGTACTAATCCAAAGAGGAGAATTACTAGGTTGTGAATTTCCCAGTGGCCACATCATGCAGAGCACATTGCTGTGGTGATGAAGCAAAGCATATAAAGGCAAAGACTAACAGAGCTGGGTACATTCGGGCTACAGAGAAAATGGTTCTGTGAAACAGGGGAAGTCTGTGAAATCTATAGAAGGATGTCAGATATTGTCTGACCTCTGGGATAAGGAATAGCAGGTTTAAGTTACAGGGATGTCGGACACATAGAAAACTTACTAACTCACCATAGGACTCGGGCCACTTGCAGAAACACCTTTCTTGAAGGTCTTTAAGGGAACAATAGACAAGCATCTACCTGTCAGCAGTAAGTATGCAGCTTACTGATCAGGGTCTTACATGATAGCCAGTTTGGCTCATTCTGCAGGAAAAATGTGGAAGATTCTGTGATAACACGCGCCCTACATTGTTGGGTAATACTGTGATATTTCTAGTAGTATGGTGTATTACTGTAGAATGAATATACACCCTAAAGAAATGATTAGATGACTACATGTTGTACAGCTAGACTAATGGTGAAAACAAAACAATTTTCAGGCATTCTTAGTGTATTGGCATTCTTTATACTGCATTTTCAAGGCTTTTTGTGTTCGCAAAAAATAGAAGCAATTCATTGTGTGACACAGGGATTACAGACTTTTTTTTTTGGCAGGAAATCTGAGATCCCTACTGTGGCAGAGGGCAAAGGTATACTTTTATATGAACACAGCTTTGTGTCATCCAATACTCAGCAGAGAGCTGGAAATGTTAGAAACGTCCCAAATTATAAAGGTTCAAAGATGGGATGAACTTGTATACAATATATTCTTGGGTAAACAGATTCATAGGCTGCATCAAAGCTCAGTCTAACGCCTTGAATTATTTCAGTGTTCAAGTATAGAATAGACAAGGAAACCACTTATCCAGGGAAAATGTAATTTTTTTTTCTGGGACGAATGCTTTCGTCAGCATCTATCTTTTGTTGCTTTAAAAGTATAATTTTATAATTTCAAAAGTGCCTGATAGCTGTGATTTGGGTGCCTGACCTTATAGAATGTTGGTGGGACTTGCTTAATAAAATCTTTAATTTAGGGCCTGCTGTTCTGATTGCTGCTGTAAAAGCTACCAGGGAGCTTTTAAAGTTGGCAGAATTGGGTCGTACTTGGACTAGCTCCCAGATTTCTAGCCTGATGCTCCCAGACACTAGCTAGTTAGTTGAGGTTAGAACACAGCTTTTCATAAACAGCTGGCTACATTTGGGAATCGAGATTCTATTCCTTCTTTGGTAATGGCATTTGCTAGATATTGAAGAATCTTACTGGAAGAATACACCTTGCCCAATGATGTTTGACATTCAGGCTTAGTATTCACTGAGATGTTGAAGCTGTGTCTGACTCTACCACTTTGCACTGCAGGATGGTGGCTTGCATGCTAGTATGAATCAAACCTCTATCTGGCCTGTCCAGGGATGAACCTTCTGCCGTGGCAGGTGCCCTGCCAATGAGCAGTTTTCTCCCCCTTACCTCAGCAATGCATACATGCATGCAGACATTGTATTCTGCCATTATGGAAAATGGAAGCAGATTCAAGGTGCAAACCTACCCTGGAGTTAGTCTGGCTTAGTTAGCCCAGCAAAGTTTGACCGGCACAAGGCACAGTGTTAAGTATGTTTGGACCACTCTTGGAGTCAGAGAGACCAGCACACAGATGTGCGCCATCCTCTCCGACTCGGAGAGTGGTCCAAATGCGCTTTACAGTGTCCCTTGTACCGGCCAAACTTTGCTCGCCTAACTCCAGGTTAGGGTTCCCAAACTGGGTCTGTGGCTCACCAGTCAGTCACAACCCAATTTTGGGTGGTTTGTGAAACTGACAGGGTAGATTGATGCACATAGCCTAAGGGTGAAACAACCTGCTACTTGGGGGGGGGAGGGGAGAAGCTGCCCAATCACCATTATAGCCACAGCTTGAGCAGCTGGTAAAGTGAAACCTTTTTTTAGGTGAATCCCAATGCTAAAAAGTTTGGGAACCACTGACTTAGGCATTTGATTTTGACAGACCCAAAAATTGGCCAGAAAAGAGGAGTCAGTAACTTGTGACTCCAAGCTTGCAGTGATGAATTTCACCAAATGCCTGATCTGGAATTAGCTTGTTAAAAAGAATTGACCAGAACAGAAAGATTAGATGAGAAGTATCCGCCCTTGGGGAGATTAATATCTTACAGTATAGAGAAAATCTGATAAATGGCAGATAAATGGGTATAGTATTATTTAGAAGAAGGTTATTATCCAACCCATAGCATTTGCAAAGTGACCAAGCTTGTAAAGTGTGCTTGAAAAAGGTCTGTTGAAGTTGGTTTCTTGCTTCCTTAAACATACCTGTATAAACAAATAAAATGAAATGTTTGTTCTGTTCAGAGGCTTTAGTTCTGTGCAGAAGAGACTAGTTGATCCTGAGTTGCCTGAGTTTCGTTTTGGTTTTGCATTCTGGTCTTTCTATAAAAATCTGTTTAGATCTTTACCAAAGAGTAGACTGAGTAAAATGTATGGCAGGAGTATCCCAGCAAAGGCAACACATGTAAGGAATACATAAGGGGTATGTAACCATCATTGTTGTGCTTCTTTTTTTCCCTAGGAATGATGGTGCAAATTTGGTTTATACATGTGTGCCCAACTTATGTGCTAAGGCTACTGCAGCACTGTGTGTGCATGTTTTGGCACCTTTCCGCCATGCTTAAAGCAGGTACATTTTGGTGAAGTTGTGGAGAAGCCTTGATTCTGCTACATGAAGCTAAGAGTAGTTCTTTATCCCACTAAAGCAGTGGTTCCCACATTGTGTGCTGCAACTCCCCAGAGCACTGTGGTGAGTTCGTAGGGGTGCCAGCTCACCTATGTGCTGCTGTCTTTCCTGGGCCGAGATCTTGCAAAATTCTGTGCTATCTCATGAAATACTGCATAATATTTAGAGAGTGCTGACAGTGGTCTCATCCTCTCGCAATGTGGAGCCTCTGTGCCAGGGTACCATGAAAGAATTTATGCTACGCTAAGGGTGCATTGACCAAGTTAAGTTTGGGAATTTCAGTTCTAAAGGGTTATTTTTCTTTCTCTCAGAATGGAGAAATGGCAGATTCGGGGTTGTTTACACTGCCATTTACAGGTCATTTACGCTGAGGTAAACCATGTGAACTTATTCTCACCACAACTTCTTCAGTAGTTCGGGAGGGGAGCTCAAATTGTGCAGGATCTTCATTCAGTATATCAGTAAATCAATCAATAGGTTGATTATATACCGCTTTTCAACACGAAGTTCACAAACCGACTTACAGGCAAATAGTAATAATAAAGTTAAATGGCTCCCTGTCCCAAAGGGCTCACAATCTAAAAGAATGGAGAACACCACCAGCAACAGCCACGAGAAAGACACTGCGCAGGGGTGAAGAGGGACAATTACTTTTCCCCTGCTAAATATAAGATGAATACCACTTGACAAAGTGCCTCTTGCCCAGTTAGCAGGGTGCAATCATATACAGGGTGCAGTATATGTACATCAACTTTCCAGAACTAGAAGCATTTCTTCTAGAAAGGGCACCAAAAACAGGTTCCTTAGTAATACATTTTAATATTTGGCTTCTTATACAGGACTGTAACATGTTTAAAGCACTTTACATACTAATTTGATATAATCCTTACAAGAAAATGTAAGGTAGGGTATGTTAGAATTATTGTTCTGATATTGCAAATGCGGAGGCAGGCACTGAGACTAGGAGTGTTCTTCCTGCATGTTGAGCTGATAACAGAGGTAAGATGTCTTTGTTCATTTCTTCTTTAAGAGGTGTTGGAGCACACGCTACCACTGAACAGCTCCTTTATTGACTTTGTGGAAGAGCTGTTGCTTTTTACTGGGTGCAAATCAGGTCCTATGGATTGCTCTTAGGAGGAGTCTTGCAAACTAGAGTGATTGTGGCACTCTATTTTGCACAGGGCACAGGCATACTGCTAAACTGCTGTTCTTCTTGGAAATAGTCAAAGCTCGGGCTGTGGTCTGGATGGTCCTTTGCTTATGCGTCATCCCTGTCTTGTCTTAAAGAAGCCTCTTGGGACAGACCATAGCTGTGTCATACTGGAAAGTGGAGGAATGCTGTGCCTACTTCAGTGGATGGATGCCAGTGCTTTTGCACCAACCCAGGGTCTAATTGATCCCACTGCAGTGTTGCTGGGATCGCTGTGCCAAAAGCATTGAGTTGCTGTCTCTGTGCAGTAGCTTGTAGAATTGGAAGCTGTTTGAGACAGATGTATCCTTAGGAAACAGGCATATAACTTGATGCATCAACTCTCTCCTCCCAACTAATTTGTGCCTTTGGGTAGTAGTCTCATGCATATTCATTGCTTTGATTGCTAATAAGAAAGTGTTCTGTAAAGAATTTCAGTGGCTATAATGCTGAATCATTTTGGCTTATTCAGAGCGGGGAAATGATTCATCATGGGCCTGGGTTAGGCTCCATAGTTTTAAGTAGGAGCTTAATACAAAACATTGCTTTGTGTTCCGCTGTGGCTTGCTCAGACATACCTGGGTCCTACCACATGGCTGTCAGCATAAATCACAGCCCTTGGTGTGGCTGACCCCGGTCCCATTTTACAGCATGATAGTCCCTTCATTCTAGCACTTTGAGGTTGAAATATCATTTGAGTTTGGAAACTGTAGGCTGCAGTGGTGTTCATCAAAAGGGTAACATTAATATGGTGACTGTTATGAGGGTGGACTAGAGGATGATCTGGCTCAGGCCAGAAGAGAGCAGGTCTGTTTAGTTGTCCATGGCCAGTAACTAGCAGATCTCGTTTTGCCGCTGTTTGGACCAGTGATTCTCAACTATTTTCATCTCATGTCACACTGACAAGGTGCTAAAATTGTCAAGGCACACCATTAGTTTTTAACTATTGACAAGACACACCAGGCTGCTTATGGGGGGGGGCTCACATCCCTCAATGGCCCTATTAATAAATATACCTTCCCCCAAGCTCCATGACACACCCGTGGACCATTTGTGGCGGACCATCTGGGGTACACCCATGTGCTGTGGCACACTGGTTGAAAATAGCTGGTCTGGACCAAAACAGTTACCATATTTCTTACACTTTGGGAATTCAT
The DNA here is from genome assembly GCA_029204185.1 of Lerista edwardsae. Classification (NCBI taxonomy): domain Eukaryota; kingdom Metazoa; phylum Chordata; class Lepidosauria; order Squamata; family Scincidae; genus Lerista; species Lerista edwardsae. The sequence goes on along the minus strand of JAJKFI010000050.1, from coordinate 809,882 downwards.
GTTTTTTAAAAGTGTGTGCCACTTAAAAGCAAGGTGCTTTTAAGGAGTCATAAGACACTTGGCTTTCAGCCAGCTCTGCGACAAGGTCCGACTTCACTTGCTTGTACTGCTGACCTTTATGATTCTGCAAGTGACAAGTACTGGCCTGGCTATTGGCCTGTGACTCCTAACTGTCTGTAATAACCATTTTAAAGATCAAGGTTATTAGGTTCATCAGTGGACAAGCTGGCACTGTAACCATTATGGCTGTCATCTCATCCCCTTCAGAGCACATTTTGGATTCGCTTTTGCTACATGAGGCTGCAAGAATGAACCCAAAGAGCAGCAAAAATAGATGCTGAGAGATGTGCAACAATTACCAATCCTCATTTTTTTTTATCTTGCACAATTGCTCCATATTTGATTTCACATTTGTGGGGAATAACTTCTGATTGAAAAGATTGAATTGATTTCTTGTGTTTGCTGCTTATACTTTGAGGCAGACCTATGGTCATGAAAATGGCAAGCAGAGACTACATTAATTATGTGTGATTAATTTGTACATATTACAGTGAGCATTTTGAGCAAATGGGCAAAAGTCACTCTCGGCACTTGAACATACCTCTCATGTAGGTTGATAGATCAAAGCGTACCATCCCTTACAGCTCTGATGTTTTCCATGCATGTGCTGTTAAGGAGCCAAAGAAGTGACTGAACGCTCATCTCTTTGTAAACATTTACAGGTGATGCTGAGAGACTGTCACAACTGGCGAATCAGCTTGCGTGATTCAGCTCATCGTGGGCCTGACTCATGTGTCTATTGCTGTTTTGTTAAAGTTGCACTTTTTATTACTTTGCCAACTTCTTAAATACAGAAGCAGAGAATAATGGCAAAGTTGAAAAAATGGAAGGGCCCAGCTGTATTGGATTCAGGTACTGGAATACAATTTACACTTATTGAATAGAGTGTGGAGGACAATTGGCGAAGTGGGGTAATAGTAGAGCAGAAGCTATGTAGAAGCTTGTTCTGCCAGTGTGGAGAGTGCATGTGAATGATCCTTAAAGAGAAGAGGCTGGCACGTGATTTAATGGGATTCTTCTCATCCTTAAGGTGACTTTGTGGACACATAAATGCATCTTGCCCTTGCAGAGTTTCTCTTGGCTCAGGACCTGACCAAAGCGCCAGGCGTGAGCAGTGATGGGCCTACAGGCCATGTTCAATCCCAAGGATTGAACCCCAGGGATTCAATCCCAAGGAATACCTCAGCCTCTTTTGCTGGTGTGAGGCAACAGTCCTGCACCTGCAGGCATTTGGGTGGTCGGTTTGCCTAGTTTGCTAAAAGGGTTGGTAAACCATCTAGCCTTCCTGCTGGTGCAGCACTTCTGCCTTTTTGCTGCTGTGCTCTTAGAACATGTGAGCAAAATAAGAGACTTGTGTCAACCTCATCTTTCTGCTACTAAAGCTCCCAGTGTTTGGAATCTTTTAGCTAAAATGGGGTTAAATACTTCGTTTATACCTAACTTTACCATCCCTTGGAAAGGAAAAACATTTTGGTTTAGCACGGAAAGAACAAACTGACTACTTCTGAAGCTCAGATTGCCCAGGTTTTCTCTCACCAGTTCCTTAACCTCCCACCTTAAGTCTGTAAGTATTTGCTTTAAAACAAGAGAACTCCTTCTAAAAGCCCAAGTACACTGAACCCTTGATAATAGTATGTCCTTTGGTAATATGAGGAATGTGAAGCCCTCTTTCAAAGTGTTTCATGTGAGGCTATAGATCTTGATTGCAATGCCATCAATTGGTTTTCCTTGTCATATTGATTCACAACTCCATTGCATCGGTTGGTCTAGCTGGAATGCAAGGTTGCCTAAGCAGCTGAAACCAGTAGCAGAATATATCTTACTCTGGGCAAGTCTTTGGCATTCTGTTTTAATGCCAGGTGTTGGGAGTGTCTTCAATCAGCTACAGGCAGTTGAGCCCTGCACACCCCCAGCCTCAGACATGCCTTAGTTTGCTTGAGCATCACCGCAAGACCCAGAGGAGATTTACTTGAGTACAGTGAGGAATTTTTGTGGTTCTGTACCTAGGTTGTAGTTGGCGGCAAAACAATGGGTTTTGCTCATTTGATATGGGTCCATGTCATTGAACACTTGTTGGCATGCAGTTAAAAAGTATACTTAGATCTATGTGTTGTGGTCAGGTACATAGAAGTATTGGGGATACAGTAGATTGGCATTCCACTACTTATCAATCCCCAAAGCAGTTCTGGATGCTACTTTAGTATTTTAGGCACCTGTCCTGGATGCAGATGACAGGGAATGGGACATTTCCTAAGGAGGAAAAGTCCATCATGGATTCCAAGTCATGATTATTGTACGCAAGCTCTGTGCTACAAGCATCATGTTGTCCTCTGTGCTCCCAGAGGCATCTGGTGGGCCACCTCACGATACAGGATTAGTTGATCCCTTGGCCTAATCCAGCAAGGCTGCTGTTATGTTCTTAGTTCTGGGCTCTAACTGTATTTTCACGTGCAAGTGTCAGTGTGTAAACTAATATTGAAAGTCCCCAGAGAATCCATTTCAGCCTTCATTACTCCAAGGATCAGATTTAAAATTGCACCAGGTTGACCTGAGATCTAATTTTCTCAAGTGCATTAGCTTTTAATCACCATGTGTATACTTAATCCAGCTCCGATTCAGGCAGCTCTTAAGTCAGTGTTTTGACTAGTCCTTTAGAGAAGAGTTCTGTGGCTCCTTTATAAAACTTTTTTTCCACATTCCACAGGAAATCTCTCTCATTCTTGGCTGAAAATATGTCAATATAGGCCTTTGTGTGCAAGATTTGAAACTCACTAGGCCTACTCTGAGCTTCATTAGTAAAAACAGAATCAAGTTCATGTTATTTATACTCCCAATGTAATTTTATTTCCAATTCTGCTTCCTTCCCTCCTCAATATGAGTTGGGGAAGCTGGTTGGTTGAGTGAATTGATTAATGCTACTGGCAGTGCAAGTTTGGGGGAAAGGAAAGGGGCCCAGAGGAGCACATTAATGCTTTTGTGTGCATAGCAAGTTGCAATATGATACCAATCTTTAACTTCCTAGAGCCAAATTGAGAGTAATCTGGTTTAGTCTTGCAAACAAAGGCCTTGGGGTTTTCCTCATTGTCAAGTTGCAGATTGAATTCACAGTTCTCTGTTTAGTGTTATGTGTATTACATACAGTTAGCAGAATATGAAGGGAAGAATCGGGAAGTGTGAAGACATTTCGTTTCAGGCGATGTTGTCTTAAAAGGCTGTTAATGTACACAAAGTGGCACTTTTTACAGAACAACCAACAGAGCTGAATGAAAAAAAGCAAACCACTTTCAGAAGGCATTCTGCCACATGTTTTAAATGGATTTTTATTACTTAAAACCTGACCAAAATGGTAGGTGGTTTCAGACCTGCTTAAGTTTATAATATGCAGGGGGCAAATATATTGTGGAAATGCTTGCTAATGATGAGTCTGGGAAATAAGTAATCGTTTCAGAGCTTTTAAAAAGTGAACTCCTTAATTTGCCAGTTTCCAGCAGGAATCATTCCTTGCTTACCTGTGTTTAGTAGCTTGATCTTCCAGTGTTCCTTGCAGTGTGAAGTTGCAGGTGGGTGTCTGTGCTGTGCCGTGCTGTGCAGGTAGGTGTAAGTTGTATAGCAGAGCACTTACTAGTAGTGTTCGTCTGACCTCCTTTCTTCATGATACTTGAAGCAGCTGTTGTGCAAAATGCACACAAACTGGGGGTGGGGGAAGGGAGTATTTGGTTTAAAACTTTATATCATGCCACTTACCACATAATTTAAAGTGGTTTATAAATACGTTAACATATACACATTTTTTTTAAAAAAGGCAGAACCCAGTTACAGATCATCAAAGAAAAAATTGACCAGTAAAGCAATAAAAAAAAAACTAGTGGCAAACTATAGTCCATCAAGGGGCAAGGCCTTTTGGAAAATTGTCCAGACTTCTGAAGAATTGTGGTTCTCAATTGTATGACTGTAATTTCTCAGTACAGGTTTGCCCCGGTATCCATTGATTCAGGATCCACAGTTTCAGTTATCCATGGATACTGGGACTCCTATTAAAAAGATTGGAGAACATTAAACAAATCTCCTTTTTTGCAGCAAAACCACTGATGTTCCCTTATCTTTAAAAAGGCATCCCCAGTATCCATGGTTTCAGGTATCCATGTGGGGTCTAGAACGGAATCCCAGCAGATACCAGGGCATACAAGTATAGAGTGCTATAGACCTGCCCATGCTGAAGACGTATGCTATTACATGGCTTGATATAAGAAATGTTCCTTATATAGTCCTTGTGGGATGCTGCAATTGATTTCCAAGCCGATCAGGATTGAGTTCTCCAATGTGGTGGAGTGGTGGGAAGATTTTCTGGGGATACCTAATATGTGTTGATATCAGCGGGTAGGTACTATGTTTGCTGGAGTAACGTTATGAGTAAGCTGCCTCATCTTTCCCCAGATCCATTTCTATATAAGGCCAATCCAAGGCTGATCCTGCTTAGCATCTTCAGGCAAAGGCAACAGCTCAACTTCCAGACCACACTTCCTGCCTAAGTAGACACGCTTAGGATTGTGCCCTAAGTTATACTGCAACTTTAAGTTACAATGGTGTAACTGTGCTGTTGCTACTTCACTATACAGACACATTTTTAATAATCCAGTTTTAAAAGAATCGATTTATAAACTTTTAGTGCCAAAAAGGTTTAGGATGTTGTATACAAACCTGTGCACTCCAATTAATGAACTACATGTGGCACCCATATCTGTGGATCTGGTGTCTGTGGGTTCTTATCTGCAGATCTGCCTGCTGCACCCATTAACATTGTTTATTAGCTTACCAGGGTGAAAGTGTTCTTCCTTTTACAGATCACTATATGCATGCCAGTTTACAGTGTAATGCAAGCTAGCTGCAGGCTGCCTGAATGCTTGGAAGATCAAATGCTATCAGGGAGTAGGAAGCTAATTGCTTCCTGTTAGTGTTCAATAGTCTTACAAGCATTCAGGCTGCCTGCATATCACTATAAGCTTTTATGCTTATAGCAAACTATAAAAGGAACATTTTTTCCCTGTAAACAAATAAACAACATTAATGGGCAGGGGTCGGGTTGGGTGTTGCAGAGATACAACTCCCCCATTTCCATGATTTTCATATCTGTGGGGGGGGGTATGTAGGGACACATGTATACCTACTTTGCAAGGTCATTTGATGATCCCAATTACTCATTTGACTCAAATGTTTAGGATTGGCTCGCCAGAAAACATGAAGAACTTGCATATTATCTAATTTGGTTGCAAGTATGGTTTATATATAATCTGCACAGATGATACAAGATGATCTCTAAATTTCCTTAGTTTTCTGACTTAATAAAAGAAACCTGCATATGCTTTCATACTGGATTAATTATATTGGATTAAATTTACACTGGCACATATTTCCATGAAGGCTATTCCTAGGTATGTGGTGTTTAAAAAAAATATGTATATCTATTTTCATATTGTTTCCCCAAAGCTAAGCAAAATATGTCACTTAGTGTAGACATAATACAAATCTAAATCAAATGATGGTATTTTCCGTGTTGCTGCAGGTTTGCAAATGGGAATTATAATTGCAAGTTAATATTAAAACGGTAAAGGTTTCACCGAATGGTCTAGTCGTGACAGACTATAGGGGGCGGTGATCCCGGTTCTAAGCCGAAGAACCAGCATTTGTCTGAGGGCAAGTTTCCGTGGTCATGTGGCCAGCATGACTATACACCAAGGCACACGAACACCATCACCTTCCCACCAAAGTGGTTCCTATTTATCTACTTGCATTTTTTATGTGCTTTCGAACTGCTAGGTTGGCAGGAGCTGGGACAAGTGACAGGTGCTCACTCTGTCACATGGTCTTGAACTGCCAACCTTCTGGTCAGCAAGCTCAGCAGCAGCGGTTTAAACTGCAGCAGCAGCACCACTTCCTCATTATATTATTAATAATATTAATATTAATTAATAAAGTTAATATTAGTCACATTTAAATCTTTTGTGGATGGTAGTGAACTTCTAGAGAGTATCTTCTATGTATTCCGTCATTCCCTGATGCTTTCTTGATTTGGGAGAGCCTTTTTTTTCTTTTTTCTTTTGGTGTGGTGCCTGTCCTATGGGACTTGCTGAAGCCCTTAATGTCCCAGTGTCATTTGTAGCAACATTAAACATTCACCAGGCATTTGGACGGTTTTCTCAACACATCTCCATTGCTACTTTTGCTGCTGCTAGTTGTTTTTATGTAATGGTGTTTTTGTAAATGTATAATACTGATATTGAAGTATAAGTCACTTTCAATATCAAAAAGGCCTCTCCTTTTCAGAGAAGGGCAGCATTTAAAAAGATTTCTTTACTGAAATTGAGGATTCAAGATCATTTAATTTAGGGTGTTGGTGCTAGTAAAATGACCATTGTCTGTGTTAGTGGTTCTCAAACATTTTAGCAGCAGGACCCATTTTTTAGAATGACTATCTGTCAGGACCCACCGGAAGTGATATAATCAACCTGGAAGTGATGTCATCAGGCAGGAAAACTTTTAACACCTCCCATACAACAAAATAAAATCAAATTTAAGTAAATTAAGTTTACAATAAGTATACGTTAAAAAATTTACATAAAATAAAGAACCACTTTCCTAACCCACCCAAGCAGTTGATGAACTGTTTAAAAAAATATTCTGAAACAACCCAAAGGCTGCAATCTTATCAAGGCTTACTCAGGAGTAAGCTCCATTGACTTTTTAAACCATATACATAGTAGCCTGTTAAAAGTACAGATCTGTAACATTTCCCCAAATGCAGCCACATATCATGGTAGCACCAAGTCGAATATATTATTAAAGTATATGAAATGAATGGGAAGCCACCTGAAATTGGCTCGTGATCTGCCTAGTGGGTCCTGACCAATAGTTTGAGAAACACTGGTCTACATGCAAAAGAGATTCCACCATGTCTTGGATACAATTACCTGCTCAGTAATTTTTGGCTTCTCAGTGGGATTTTAAGTATTGCCTTTATCGATGTAGTTCAATAAAAATCAGTGTGTTTGAACACTTTAACGGGAATGAAAAGGGTGGGGAATGGAGTTCATGAGCCCCTGATTATTTTGACGATAAATATACATTCTTTTAATTTCAGATCGCAAAAGATTCCAAGCCAGATTGTAGAGATAAACTATATCTTAATAAATGTGTATAGTACAGAATTTGTATTCTTTTTTTGAGACATTGTGAGTAGTGTAGGATATTATAAATTAAGAAGCAAATACTATCCATGATTGCTAGAAAGAGAGGCTAAAATTGACAACTGTTACATGAATATAATAGAACCACTGTGTTCTCAAACAGGTGTGCCCTTAAATCTCAGCCCTGCCAATTAAAATTGGCCTCCACTATTTAGTCTGTAAAAGCTTCAGTGATGCCTCTATTGACTGAACAGACAAAACTTGCAGATGTAATTGATGTAAATAAAACAGTAAAAGATACAATACTGAAAACAGTGTCAAGGACAACAATCTGGTAATGCAACTGTAATCAAATATAATAGAGTTAACTCTTCTATATGAGCCTTTGTGAAAGATAGGGATGGCAGTTCCAATTTTTTCTCTGTCACAGGCATCCAATCTAGGTCGTCCTTTTATCTTTTAGACAGCACAGTTGAAAAATGGTAAGCCCAGTACATTTCCCTTTAATTTTGTGTATAACTCCTTGTTCTTGGCATAGACCCTTTCAGTGCATCAGATTTTTTAGAAGTTTCTCATTCGGTCTGAACTCTACAAAATCCTTTGCTGCAGGGGCTTGAATTTTCCTTGTCTGTACACAAAGTTTATTTTCACATAGTTCAATTGCCGTGAGATCCATAGAGCATTTACTGAGAATGGCATTACCATTTTCTGTAAATGTTAGCGCTTTGGAGAAACATGCCTGGGACTGTCGATACGTGTAGTCCCGTAAGGATTCTTTTGGCTCTGTTGTAGTCCTTTCGTGCATTTGCTTCCAATATCACAGTTTTCATACACAAGCTCTGAATTCCATCCAAGTTTGCTCTTTCAGGATCCAGTCTCCTGTCAAAGGAGGAGGAGGTATCCAACAGGACTGACATTTATTCATCGGTGTTAATTTCAGCAGTTGTTCATTAGTGTAAATTGATTGTGTCAATTTTCTTTGCCATTGTGCCCTGCTTACCGATTTGGTATCTGGTCTGTTGTTTGCCAAATCCACAAAATTGTGGCCAGAGTTGACCACAAGGTTGAGAAACTACTTTACATGGACTTTTCCCGCCCTCATAGTAAAGGAAACGCTCTATCAGTTGACCTATTCACTGGGCACATTGCCAGCAGCCTCAGTTTCTGGGAATTTAATTCGTTCTTGCTCATGCAAGTTATTATTCATTATCTTGTTGGGTTCTTGCATAGAAGCTGATAATACTGGTTTTGACAAGGACGTGGGGACACCTGCCCCAGTAGCCATAGGTGGTGGTGGTGAGACCCAAGCAATTCACCAGCATGGTGTTGTTGAATTCACATGCTGTCTTGGGCTAATTCTTCACTCTGTTGTCAAGTGTTTTGTGGGTTTTTTAAACTTTGGATGGCAGTAGTGCTGGCCATTTTCTGGGAAAACTATAAACCTCTAAAACCATACTTAACATGGTCCTAACATAGTCACATAATCCTCTCAAGACTCAGTTACATTAATGTTGTAGTGTAGATGATGTCGAGGGCTTCTGTTTTAAGATGAAACCTCATGTCTGGAATAGCCACAGTCTTGACCTATTAGATACAGTACTCTTCCCTCATTATCCGTACCTAATTTGTTCCTGAAAACAGCCCTTCTAGTGACAGTCCTTATGTGTACAATGGTTACATTAATTTCAGTGGGAAAAATTCTAACACGTTCCAAAGCTGTCCCAAGTTCACACAAAAAAATCACCCAAATGCCTAATACCAAAAGGAAAAAAGTTGTGTGGCACAGTAAAATAGGAAAAAAACCCACAATTAATGACATTGTATAGCATAGCATAAATGAAATGTTAAAGTCAGCAGTGAAAAATGTTTCAAGCATCCCATAATGAAATTTAGCACCTCAAGCTTTCATTGCAAACTGTAACTCTTAATGTCTCACCTGTTTTTCCACTTTACCCATGAGTTATCTTCTTTAAGACCCATATTCACAGTAGCTTGTAGAAAGACAGCACAAAAACAGATACACAGTGAAAAGGAACATGTAACATATGTGCCTTGAACATGTGAGGACGCACTACCCATTAGGCAGTGCATCTACGTGCCTCTTCCTCTGTTAGTCCTGGATAGTGTTCCCCTAAAGACCTCAGGAGCACACTCAAAAGGACCCCTTCTGGACCTTGCTTACCTTGCTACAAGGGGGAGAAATTCAAAATTTGATCTGACCTCCTGGAACTCCTTCCTTGGACATGCACGGCAAATTTCTTCTCTTCCTCTCTTTTGCCAGAGCTGAAAGTGGAGGGAAGGTCTTGGGTAAAATGGGAGGTAGACCTTTGCCACCCAGATGGACTTCATCCTTCCCGTCTTACGTTTCCTGGACCTTATATCTTGGTATGAATAAATAAGGAATGGCCTTAATATGCGCAATAAGGATAAATGAAAATTCATGCACAGTTATGCTTTGGTTAATGACAGATACATGTTCCAGGAAACCTGTCATTGAGCCATGTTGTCATTGTGCTATCTCCTCTCCCATCACTCCCTGAAGGTAATTTTAAGCATAAGACCTGCTAGGGTTTGGGCACAAAGCCGCCCATCCACTCCAAGCTGGATTTTCTCGTTCACCCCCAGCCTTTTCCTCTAACCACAGCTTTGCATACAACCTTCCACCAGCACTCAGTGTTTGTGATTTTGTGATGTCTCAGTTCTTTGAGACTAAAAAAACATTATGCCCAGGTATTCTATTAGTATGCCTGAAAACCTTTCTACAAGACTTGTCGTAAATTACTTGCATAATGCACACAAGCAGTGGGATAGTGAGACTTAATAGGTTAAGATTTATTGTAAGGTAAAAGCCAATGTGGAGGCACATACAATGCATTACGGGACTGATTCATTCGGAACTTGACCCTCCTCCAGTTGAGCAAGAGGCTTTTATTTTCAAGATCTGCCACAGAGAGGTGGCATGTTAGACAGCAGTACTAAACGTTGCAGACTCGTGCTATTGTGTTACTGTACAAATTCTCTCTCTCTCTCTCTCTCTCTCTCTCTCTCTCTCTCTCTCTCTCTGGGTGTATACATATAAATACACACACACATACACAAATGAACCTGAGTTAATGCTTTACTATTGGCTAAGCAGTGCTTTATAGAGTAGATTTTGGAAGAAATGATGTAGTTCTGTTTGTCCCACAGACACTTTAATAGGAATTGTTTCTGATATTCCAAAGTTTTATAAAAAATTTTTGTCAGTGCTTCTAAATTACTAAACAATGTATGTGCTGAGCGCAATTTCAATGGGAATTCAATGAGTTTTAACAGCAAGCTTGTTCTCTATCTTTTTGAAGGTGCAGTTCTAACAGTCAAGCTAGTTCTGCCATTTAGAGTGCAATCCTAAACTGGAGTTAGGCTGTCATAAACTAAGCCAGCAAAGTTCTGGCCAGCACAAGGGCCACCATAAAGCATTTTTGGACTGCTCTTGGAGTCAGGGAGGATGGCTCATGTCTGTGTGCTGGCCTCTATGAGAGTGCTCCAACATACTTTATGGTGTCCCTTGTGCCAGTCAAACTTTGCTGGCTTAGTATGTGCTGGCCTAACTCATTTTAGGATTGCACCTTCAGTGATTTAACATCAAATATAGCTTTCCTAGAATCTCAAGGCCACTTGTGTGGTCTGTTAGAGGAATGTGGTGAGGCCTGGGCCAGGAATTTCTCCTCACCTCAACTGCCTCTCACAGCAGAGAAGGTGGGAGTGAAGCATAAGCTCGTGCTACCTTACACTTTGCTGGCCTCTAGCTTCCCAGTGAGGGAATCTGGGTTTGTGATGTTCCGATGTGGATTTCTGCTTCTTCCCTCTGTCTGTGGCTGGCGGCTGTCTTTTAAAATCAGCTTTTAACATTCTTTTCATTATATTGTTTTTCTGGCCACCATTGTCCCCTGAGGGTTTCCAACTGTAGATCCTAAGAGGCATCTTATCTTAGAGAGCCTCTATGTCCATTCATTGTACTTAGGAATAACTTGCCAGCTTCCAAACTCCACTAATGTGATTCTGGTATAGGTCACCAGCATGGAATAGTCAGTTTTAGAGCAGTGGCACAGAAAGGTGAGTATACCTAAATATACACAGCCTTGAGAAACAGGATTGCTACTGGATCTGTAGGTTTCCGATGTTCCCACAGGCAAGATCCATTGAAGTGGTGCAGCTGCTTGCTGCTGCTACTGTTATTGTTTATTAATTGAATTTTGCAGCAGGCTTTTCAGTTATAATGCTTGCCTAGTAAGTTAGCCACAGTTTGTGCATTCCTAGATACGTCTTTTAATGAAACAGTGATTAATCTTGTTCCTAAATAGTTACGTTGCAACTGCAGTTCTTTGTTGTTTATGCACTAATGATTATTGTCAGCAGACGCATAAGGCAATGGTATTCAAACTTTTTAGACTGGGACCCACTTTTTAGAATGGTACTCATGTCGGGACCCACCGGAAGCTATGTCATTAACCTGGAAGTGATGTTGTGGCAGGAAGTGCTGTCATTGTAACATAATAAAATGACACTCCTAAAATGTAAACTGTAAAAGGCATTCTTGGACTGCAACAATTGTACAACCATGAAACATCCCTGACAGAAATAAAAGCAACATATTAGGACTAAATATGATGTAAAAGTACTGAACTAAAAACAAAATGTTAAAATACCCTCACTTGAAAATTCAAACTGTTAACACCCACAAAAGGAATATAGCAAGAGTAAGGTCTGCAGTTTCCAAGATGGCTGCTCCCAGCTTTCCGTGACCCACCTGACAACAGGTCGCGACCCACAGTTTGCATAACACTGGCATAAGGGATAAAGCAGAAGGACAAAAGTTAAAAAGCAGTTTGCTTGCCCTGCCAGTGAATTGCTACTGAAGGCTGCCTGAAATCAATTAGTATTCAGTTGTATCGATTGAGTTTCACCTCAGTTATGAGACTAATTTCTCTTTTGCAAATAAAAAATGGTTTTTGAGCTGCTCTTAAAGTAGCTGGTGCTTTAAGAGTTTGAGAGACCCCGATAAGTGTGTCACCTATGATCCAACTGAAGCTTGCAGTTTCTTGGAAACATAAAAGAAAACAGAATTTCTAATCTCTGGGGAGGCTAGTTTCCTGTGTTCCTATGTCTGTCAAAGGCTTTGGTCTATATACTCTCAGTCCAGCAGTGACATTGTTTGCCAACAGGCTGTGAACAAGGCATCCTACTTTCCTGCTTCTGACTGCTTCTAATACACTGGTTCAGGTTTTAGTGAACTGATTTCACTTTGTATATTGGCACCTGTCTCTTGAAATAAGCATTACATATCAAATGCTTGTAGATAGCATTTTTCTCCCTCCCTCCCTCCCTCCCTCCCTCGATTCATCAGAGAGGTTTATTTTATCATAATTGGTCAACTTTACTTGGGTGGGGGGCAGGGAGAGGACAGGGACCAGTTTAAGATGTATTGATTTAAAGCATTTAATACTTAAAAAGATCTGACTGTGACCAGCAGGTGGCAGTATAAATAATACACAACCAGGTTCTTAGGTTTATTGTTCATTTAGGTTTATTGTTCATGTATTCTAATTATGCATAAAGTTTTGCATACAAAAAAACCTTTCTTTTCATACTCCTGATTATAAAAATCTTAGTTGCTATTTTGGGGGAAATCTGTCTTGTAAAATTCATGGATAGGTATAACATTCATCTTGTTTGTTGCTAAGTGACTGAGCAAAACTATCCTGAAGCGGTACACTTTATAGCAGTGTTTCTCAAACTGGTGGTTTGTGACTCACCAGCCTGGGAAGCTGTGGCTTGATGTCCCTTTGAGGGGGAAAGGCAGTGACACAACCCCCACGATTGCCCTGCTACTCTGAGTGAAGGATGGTTGTTTTTTATTTACCTATTGGTACTGCGGTCTCCAGGAGGTGTGGGGAATCCCACAGAAGCCTCTGCAGGGCTTCCCAAGTTTCCAATTGACTAACAATAGCAATCAAAACCACTTCTGGTTTTTGATCACAAAACTGGAAGTGGTTTTCAATTGCTATTTTTAGTTAATTGGAGGCTTGGGAACCCTGTGGAGGCTTCTGCAGGGCTCCCGGCTCCCCCTGGAGGCTGCACTACCTGCAGGTAAGTGGGGGGGAACCCCTTCTCTCCCAGCAACAGCGGGATCCTGGGGAACACATCGCTGCTGCAGCCCCACCCCCACTAACACTTAGGTGAAGACCACCTAAGGGGTGTGTGTCTTTTGGTAGTATTTCTAGTTCAGTGAAACAGGAATGTCTTCAGAAGCTGGTCTTGGTGTGGACTGTGAGTTTTATTAATCTATTTCAAGATGTTTCTTGTGCATCTTCATAGAACCCATTCGCATAATCTGTTTTCAACAGCTGTGGCAGCTGTAATGTCTTCCTTTGGCCCAGGCTCCTTTGCTTTTTAGCCACGCTTCAGTCAGCTGAGACAATTGCACGACTGTTTAGTTGAGCAGAGAGCACAGAACTCTGTGAGCTTTGGATTGTGTGTGACTCTTTGGAATGGATGCTTCTATTGAATGAGAGAGCCCAGTCCACACAGTGTCTGCTCCTTTTTATAGAATAGATTGGAATTGACCCTTTTTCAAGTATTAATTGGGAATAGATCAAAGTCATTTACAGTTCTGTGTCCTCTGCCTAGGCTTAAAAAAAGAACTTCTGGAATTTCTGAGCTGTCATTTGGTTTTGGTTGGTAGTATAGTATAGATTCTTCCACAGAGATGGTTTCCTGGCATTCTGCCATTGTCACTTATATCAGCTGCCCCTCTTGGTCTAGTTCAGTAGTGCTCAAATCTTTTAGATTGGGACCCACTTTTTAGAGTGGCACTGGACCCACCAGACGTGATGTCATAAACCTGGAAGTGATGTCATACCCAGAAGTGACATTATCAAACAGAAAGTGCTGTCATTGTGACATAATCAAATTACACTCATGGAATGCTAACTGCCATTCTTGGACTGCGGCAATTGCACAACCATGAAATATCCCTGACAGAAAGCAACATTAGGACAAAATATTATGTAAAAACATTTAAAAAAAAACAAAAAAAAAACCTCACTTGAAAATTCAAACTGTTAACCAGAGGCGTACCAGGGCGTACCAGGGCGAAACCATGCCCATGGCATGCAACGTCATGACGTCACAACGACATGATGTCATGATGTTATAGGGTGTGGCTTCTCTCCACCATGTCAGCTAACAGGGCAGGCTGAAGCCAAACCCCCGCTTCCTTGTTTTGCCCGAGCAGTGGCCAGGAGACGCTGTGTGCGTGGCTTCTCCTGGCTGCTACTTGGGCACTTTTACCTGAGCAGCGGCCAGGAAACACCACACGCCTCCCTGGTTCGCAGAGCCAGGGGGAAGCGTGGCATCTCCTGGCTGCTGCTCGAAGCTGTGCGCCTCTCCAGTTATGCGAGCAGGGGAGGCACGCGGCTTCTTCTGGCCACTTTTGCCTGAGTAGCGGCCAGAGACGCCGCGTGCCTCCCTGGTTCATAGAGCAGGAGGGCGCAGCTTCTCCTGGCTACCACTCAGGCAATTTTGCCTGAGTAGCGGCCAGGAGATGCCAGCACCTCCCCGGTTCTGGGGGGGCCGCAGCATCTCCTGGCCACCGCTCGGGCAAAACCTGAGCCATGACTGAGGGAAGCTGCATGCCTCCCTGGCTCTGCGAGCTGGGGGGGCGCACAGCTTCCCTCGGCCACAGCTCAGGCGTCCTCTCGGGCGTTGCATGGGGGGTAAGGGTCATCGGCACCCCCTGGAAAATGGCGACCATGGATCTTGCCACCCCTTGCTACACCCTAGATATGCACCTGCTGTTAACACTTGCAAAAGCAATATAGCAAGGATAAAGTCTGCAGTTTCCAAGATGACTGCTTCTAGCTTCCCACGACCCACCTGATGTTGTGAACCACCAAGTTGGTCCCAACCCACAGTTTGAATAGCACTGGTCTAGTTAGTAGACCTGTTTCATGCACATGCTGTTGATAGTAATCCATACATTTCAGGTTGTGTAGCAGGAGTGAAGCAAAGCTTTCGTTCGAGACGCAAGGCTGACAGCAAGGTCTAAGGCTTCCTACCACTATGTTAAAGGTTTAAATTGTGGAAACCTGGCATGTATGAAATTTCGTTGTGGTTAATTTTTTGAGGATAATTAACTGAGTCTGTTTTTTTGAATCAGCATCCCAAAGTCATATAAAACTACCATACATTTTGAAAAAAACTTCTTCTCATCCTCAAATTTGCAGGCCTGTGTTATTTGTAATGGTAAAAAGAAGATGGGATACAGCCCAATGAATACACAGTATAATCTGCACATAGACATTTTTCTGCCTTTTTGAATATATTTTCCCCTACGCAGTTTTGAATTCTACATAAAGAGTTAGTCTAACTTTACATCAAAGTCAAGATAAAACTTGAGTTATTTAAAAGAAAAACTGCATTGGCTCTGAGTAGGTTTTATCAGGCCTTTTTTCATTTTTTGAAAATATTTTGGCAAAAAAGCTAGAAGGCAAAGGTGATTCCAGGTTTGCGGGCCCTTTGCCCTTCTGTGCATTGCCTCCTATGTTCATAGGCCCTGACAGATTGCAGTACCCCTCCTCTCAACATCGGTCAACTAGCAGATGCTATTTCAATTTCCCACAATGCCCTTGATGTAGCACTGTGGGGGCCATTATTTCTTTTCTACTGCTCCAGAATTATGTTGTATTGCAGTGATTCTCAAACATTTTAGCACCGGACCCACTTTTTAGAATGACAATTTGTCTGGGTTCCACCATAAGTGATGTCATGGCTGGAAGTACCGTCATTGTGATGCTAGAACCTGCTGCTTTCCTCCCATATAATCCTACCCGTACTCTGAGGTCATCTGGGGGGGCCCTTTTGACTGTGCCGCCACCAAGAGAGGTGAGAGGGGTGGTGGCCAGGAATAGGGCCTTCTCGGTGGTGGCACCCCAACTTTGGAATACCCTCCCCTTAGAGCTAAGAATTGCTCCCTCTTTGGCAGTATTTCGGCGGGGGCTGAAGACCTTTTTGTTTCAGCAGGCTTTTAGTTGCTGACAGGCTGGCTGGTCTTTGTATTCTTTTTATAATTCTGTACTTTTATGATCCATGGGATGATTGTTGTATTTTTATATTGTATTTTTATATTGTTTTTTAATTACTGTTTTTAATTATGATGTACTTCAATTGTTTTTAACTTTGATTTTGTAATGCCGCCTTGAGTGCCTTCGGGCGGAAAGGCGGGGTAAAAATTTAATAAATAAATAAATAAATAAATAAATAGGCTTATTTCTCAGCCAGTTTCCAACAGCAAAGTGAATCAGAAAAAAAGCCTATTTACTACCCTGACACAAGCAAAACAATCACACAGCCCTCCTTCTTTCCAGCATCCCATCTTTCCATATTTTCAATATGACTGCTCTAGGTGCTTTGAGACCCACCTGAAATTGATTTGTGACCTACTTGTGGATCCTGTCTCACAGTTTGGTAATACGACTGCTGTATTATGAGTAGAGGAACGTTCTGGTAAGCAAACAGTACAGCTGTCAGCTGTGCAACATTGAGAGGACCAATAAGACAAATGTAAATGGAACCCAGGCTTACTCAAAGAAAACCATCAACAAATGGTTTGTTTCTTTTTCCAAATAAAAATAGTCAACTGAGAACAGTTATACCTGTGAGCTACAACTGTAGTTAGAATCCAAAGACTGATCAGTGTCCTCCTACAAAAATAGGATGGTTCACAGTAGAAAACCAGTAGAAAAGGTGTATTTTATGAGTGGGGTGTTATGAGGGTCCTGTGCAATTCTTTAAAGGGGATGCATGTCCCTCCTGGACTTGCACACTGTTTTGCACTCCTCTTTGCTGTGGCTTTGTGAGCAAGTGTGCATTTTATCCATGCAACAGGAACAATCCAGCAGAGTTAAAAACTTGTCCCATGTATTTTGCTTGTCCCATTATTGAAATGAATTGGAATTAAGTAACTTTTGTTGGATTACTTTGTCCTTTGTTAACATAAGAAGGCCACCAAGTACCCATTTAGTCTAACATCCTATTTCTCCTAGTGGCCCACCAGCTGTGTTGGGGAAGCCCATATGCAGGATGGTAGACATACTTCTCTCCCATCACTTGTTCCCTGCAACTAGTGTTCACAAGTATAGTACCACTGAACCCGGAAGTAGCACATCATCATCTTGTTCAGTAGTCATTGATAGATAATTTATCCAAGCTAGTGGCCGTCACCACATTTTTGTAGCAATGAATTTTATAAACTATTCATGATGAATGAGATGCCCAAATATACCTGCCAGGTAGACAGGTGATCACCTTAATTTGGAATGCAAAGGTGGTTTTAAAATACACTCCATTACTAATATTTGAGTTTGGATAAGAAGTACTTTGTTCTACTGGAACAAAGACATTGCCAAGTTCTGATTAATATTAAAAGGTAGTCCTTGCTATTAATAAAGATAATGGAGTTAACACTTTAAGGCTGAGCTGCAGTCCCCTTAATCTCTGCAAATAGAAAATATGTCTACTCGTAGGTTGGCCCAGATCTAGAAGGAGCTGTGTTAATACTGCTGTGCTGAAATAATGCAATCTTGTCAGCTTGTTCAAATAAATGTGTGCGATTAATTTTCTCATGACCTTAACTCTAGATTGTTTGAGTTTTTTCAGGAGAGGGGAAGCTGAGGTTTTAGGTGTCTGTACGCATAATCAGTGTGTTGTGAAATATATGTACACATCTGCCGAACACAGTCCACAGTTCTTCCCTTCTGTTTCAGACATCTCCCTCTTTTAGATCACTCAACGTGTAGTTTTTATAATACTGCGTATATGGGCCTTCCTAGAGCGAACATTTATTTTATTTATTTTTCACATTTATTGGTGATCTCAATATTCTGGATTGTGACATTCTGAGATTTATTGATTTTCTTAACGTTTTTAATTCTGGAACTGTGTATGCTGTTGTGTACAGCTTGTCCGTTAATCTAGTGCAACTGCTAGACCAAGAAGTTAAGATGATGTTAAGCTTCCAAGACTACTTTCCCTTTTTGTCAGGAATCTTGGGAGCTACTGGCACAAAGTGATGATCAACCTTCCCACCAATGCAGCCACAACACAGCCCTGAGGAGAGGGAACAAACGTTCCCTTACCTTGCAGAGGCCTCTATGGCTACAGCGCATACCCCGATGACATGGCTGCATCAGTGCTGCAATGTTGGATAGGATTGAGTCCTATGACAGGATTCATAAAATGGTAACTTGTATAATGTGCATTTTGGGGTTGTTTTTAGACATAACATGGCAGTGCACTCTGATCAGAATACCACCTATGCTCTGGGGTAGATACTGCATTCCAAATATTTGAGGTGGGAGAGGGCAGGTGGAGAAGGTTCTGGGGTGACTTTAGATCACTGTCAAGTGCCTTCGAAGATCCAGCGTGCTCTTCTGCCCACACCTTTGCTAAGCCGTATTTCTATCTTCAAGGTGAACAGCCATACCTTTGTAATATACTATTTTATATATTTTTTTCCACTGCAGTTAGATGTGGTCTTTTATGATCTTGTAATTTCTTCATATCTTTCATCATGCTTTAATGTTCAGGCAGAATTACTAATTGGAGCTGCAAGGGCAGCTTTCCCTATCTGAAGTTTGATCTCAAATGAACTAATGAAGGAGCCTGTAGCTGCTTAATCTGTGTTCTTATTTGAATCTTTTTTTTTTGTAGTATTTCCCCTAGATCTAGATGGCATTAATGGGCACCAGGCATATGTCTAGTTATTGAGATGAATGTAATCAGGTTGTGTATCAGTACGAAAAAATATCTGTTTGCCTAGAGCTATTGTACACACAGATGTATTTCCAGCAGTTGTAATGTTAGTGAGCCTTTTATGCCAGGTTATGCAAAGTTACACGAGCAAGAGTGGTTTATATTTACACCAGAGCATTGACTGGTTGAGAGAACTTTGAGGCAAGGATTTTGCCATGATGTTTTGCTATCGTATCAAGCTTCACAGACATGGCTGTACCCGCTTGCCTGTACCCTAATAGCACATTTTACTTTGGGTTCACAGGTTGTCGCATCCAATCTAGGAAATTACTTTGGTGTTTTTTTATATCCCATTTGTGTTTCTCTTTTTACAGTTAATCAAAGGCCACCAGACTGTGAAAGCTGAATGTGTGTACACCTGGATGCAGCCTTATAAAAATGGACTGTGTATTTACGGATGGGGTGTTATTTTTTCTGTGCATCTTCAGCTTCATTATTAAATAATGGATACATTCCCTTATGGTTGAAAGTTTCTTTAAAAATATGAGAAGGCAGAGGGACTCAGTTTGGAAATATCATTTAAAACTCCCCCTCGAATGCTGCAGGGCAATTTTAGAAAATGTTCCCTTTGTAGGTTCTTGGAGGGGGACAGAGAGAGATCGAAAAATCTAGTTTTGTTTGCACTGCAAGACATCTTGTCTATTACCTTATGGTTAGTGCTGGTTTTTTCCCCCCAATTTAGCATTTTGTTCAAAGAGCTTGGTATGTCTTTGTGTGAGGTGGTGATGATGAATACTTATATAAAGTACAAAAATTCATGGAACTGTTTACACAGCATTTATATTATGAGCTCCTTTGGGACAGTTATGCTTTTTGCTATGTAAACCTCTTCATGACCTTTTTTTTTTTTTGTTGAACAGTGATATTTTGACAGAATATTATTGATGTAGTGGTGGGGTGTGTGAGAGGTCTGTCTCGGGTACCAGCCATAACAGGGTGCTAAGGGGGTGTGAGTGTAGCTTCCACCTCAGCTGTGCCAGCCTCAGATATGCTATAGCCTCGCTGGCATGTTGTTGCTGAAGAGCAGTGGCTTGGTTGTTGCTGGCTTGGTTGTTGCTGAAGAGCAGTGGGAAGGAGAACCAGCTGTGCTTACCGCAGTAGAGCCAACGTGCATCAGGCGTACTACGACCAGTTTCTTTCCCCTCCAGTAGGGAAGGCTCAGCAACCTGAAGTGATGTGTGACATGATGTCGTCATGTCACTGCCCAAGATTTGGGCTGCCAAGTTCCATACTGGGTGATGCCACCTCCAGTGATGCCGCTGCAAAATATATACCGAACTGAGCTCAGGACCTCCCAAAGCAGCAATTTGACAAGTATACTGAAGACACAATTGTGATTGGGCAATTGGGTATTGTTGAGGCATGTGCAATGTAGTGATAATCAACCTGGGTCCAAAATGGGCTAATAACGTTTGTGAAAATTGCATGGGAGAGGGGAAAGGTGGGCGCTGACTATTGTAGCTAGATCTTTACCCGCCATCCCTGAAATAAGCACGCGAGACAAGGCTTTGGATGCTAATGGGCCACTTTATTAAACATTTAAATACAACATTACAGCAGGGCAAGCACAGAAGTGCGGATCCTGGTTGGGGGAAACGGTCCTAACCGTCTACCTCCCCCAGTGGTCTGGATGACCGACGGGCGTACCACCTGGCTCTAGCCCGGGGTCGGTCGTTGACCAGCCCAGGCTATCATAGCCACCCCTGAGGGCGAGGCAGCCTGACTGCGCCAGCTCACTCAGGCCTCGCCTTTTGAGCAGCCTTTGCACGTCCAAGCAGGGATTCCCGCCTAGCCACTCACCGAGCCGGAGATGCCACATATGAGCAGCCTAGCTGGATCCCCACCTGTGCCGCCTCAAGTGGACACCAATAAAACCTTACCTACCCGACCCGCACTTATCCTGCCTACATAAAGTGACCAACGTAGTTAAACCCTCCAAACCCCCAGCTCCGAGCAGAGCTGAGCGCACGTGCTGAGCAGCGCTGGCTCTGCCTCCTGGCCGGCAGGGCCCAATCATCAAGCCTCGTTCTCCCGCGTTCCAGGGAGGGCGAGGCAAATGCGGCGACGCGCTTATGGCGCGCGTCACCGTTCATGTCACAGACGTGGATTGCGCTTTCTGACTTCTGCTGTGATGTGAAAGATGGTCTTGTGCATTTCTGTAAGCTTACCCTCTGTCCGTAAAACAACAACAAAATAGCTCACCTGATGTCATTTGTGTTTGTGCTGAAATGGAAGCCCCGTATACGAAAGATGCAGTTAGATGCAATTGGTTACTCTGCACTTGATCATTGGCAGCCAGAATCATGGAATTCTGGGTAAGGGCTCCAACAGTGCATTCAGGAACAGGAACATAAGAACATAAGAAGAGCCCTGCTGGATCAGGCCAAAGGCCCATCTAGTCCAGCTTCCTGTATCTCACAGCGGCCCACCAGGTGCCCCAGGGAGGCATGTAACAACAAGATGCTTACATCCTGTTGCCACTCCCTTGCACCCAGTACCAGTAGCCCACCACCTTTGTAAGGAGGTTGCACAATCCATCATTGCCTATAGCCCATGATGGACCTTTCCTCCAGAAATCTGTCCAATCCCCTCTTAAAGGCATCAAGACCAGATGCCATCACCACCTCCTGTGGCAAGGAGTTCCACAGATTAACTACCCGCTGGGTAAAAAAGTACTTCCTTTTATCTGTTTTAACTCTCCCAACCCTCAGCTTTAGTGGATGCCCCCTGGTTCTGGTGTTTTGAGAGAGGGAAAAGAACATCCCTCTATCGACTTTATCCCTTCCATGCATAATTTTGTATGTCTCAATCATGTCCCCCCTCAGGCGCCTTTTTTCTAGACTGAAGAGCCCCAAACGCTGCAGTCTTTCTTCATAAGGGAGGTGCCCCAGCCCCGTAATCATTTTTGTTGCTCTCTTCTGCACCTTTTCCAACTCCACTATGTCCTTTTTGAGATGCGGCGACCAGAACTGGACACAATATTCCAGGTGTGGCCTTACCATTGATTTGTACAATGGCATGATAATATTGGCTGTTTTATTCTCAACCCCTTTTTTAATGACCCCAAGCATGGAATTGGCCTTCTTAATTGCTGACGCACACTGGGTCGATACCTTCATTGAATTGTCCACCAGCACCCCAAGATCTCTCTCCTGAGCTGTCACAGACAGCTCAGAACCCATAAGCCTATAGGTGAAGTTTTGGTTTTTTGCCCCAATGTGCATCACTTTACATTTGTCTATGTTGAAACGCATCTGCCATTTGGCTGCCCATTCCTCCAACTGGGAGAGATCCTTCTGGAGCTCTTCACAGTCGTCTCTGGTTTTTACCACCCGGAAAAGTTTTGTGTCATCCGCAAACTTGGCCACCTCACTGCTTATCCCTGTCTCCAGGTCATTTATGAATAAGTTGAAAAGCACGGGCCCCAAGACAGATCCCTGGGGCACTCCGCTTTTCACCTCTCTCCATTCTGAAAATTGCCCATTGACCCCCACTCTCTGTTTCCTGTCCCTCAACCAATTCTGGATCCATAAGAGGACCTGCCCTCTTATTCCCTGACTGTGAAGTTTCTTCAGCAGTCTTTGGTGGGGGACCGTGTCAAATGCCTTCTGAAAATCCAGGTATATGATATCCACAGGTTCACCCACATCCGCGAGCCTATTGACCTTTTCAAAGAATTCCAAAAGGTTTGTGAGGCAAGACTTACCCTTACAGAAGCCATGCTGACTTTCTTTTAGCAGTACTTGTTCCTCTATGTGTTTTAGGATTTTATCTTTGATGAGGCTTTCCACCATCTTACCCGGAACAGACGTTAGGCTGACAGGCCTGTAGTTTCCAGGGTCCCCCCTTCTCCCTTTTTTAAAGATTGGCGTGACATTGGCTATCCTCCAATCCTCTGGTACCGTGGCCGTTTGAAGGGACAAGTTGCATACTCTAGTTAAGAGGTCAGCAACTTCGTTCTTTAGTTCCTTAATTACTCTTGGGTGTATACCATCTGGGCCTGGTGACTTATTTAAATGTAGTTTATCAATTTGATCTAAAACATCTTCTTTATTAACCAGTATCTGATTTAATTCCTTCGTTAGGAAGGGCTGTTCAGGCTGTGGTATCTGCCCAAGTTCTTCTGCTGTGAAGACGGACGCAAAGAATTCATTTAATTTCTCTGCAATCTCCAAGTCCCCTTTTATCTCCTCTTTCCCTCCCTCACCATCCAGCGGGCCAACCGCCTCTCTGGCAGGTTTCCTGCTTCTAACATATTTGAAGAAGCTTTTATTATTCCCTTTTATGTTGCTAGCCATGCGTTCCTCAAACGCTTTCTTGGCCTCCCGTATCACCTTCTTACTTGTCTTTTGCCAGAGTTTATGTTCTTTTTTATTCTCCTCACTGGGGCAAGACTTCCATTTACGGAAGGAAGCTTCTTTGCTCTTTACAGCTTCTCTAACTTTGTTTGTCAGCCATGCAGGCACCCTCCTGGACCTTGTCGAACATTTCTTTCTTTGCGGTATACACTTCCGCTGGGCCTCTACTACTGTTTTTTTAAACAGCCTCCACGCAGCCTGGAGGGATTGGACTCTTTTTACTTTCCCTTTCAATTTCTGTCTAACTAGTCTCCTCATCTGAGGGAAATCTGCCCTTCGAAAGTCAAGGGTTCTTGTGTCAGATTTGCTCTGCACTCTTTCCTGGACATGCATGGCAAAACCAATCGCAGCATGGTCACTGTTCCCCAATGGCTCAGTAACACTTACATCCCTAACTAGGTCCCGAGTACCACACAATATTAAATCCAGAGTCGCCTGTCCTCTGGTCGGCTCCATGACTAGCTGCTCTAAGGCACAGTCATTCAACACATCAAGGAATCCAGTCTCTCTTTCTTGACCAGAGCAGCAGTTGACCCAGTCAATATGAGGATAATTGAAGTCCCCCATGATTACAATCCTGCCTCTCTTGGTCACTGCCCTGATTTGTTTCCTCATTTCAAGGTCACCTTCAAGTTTTTGATCGGGAGGACGATAGCACCCCCCCACTATTACATTGCTCTTACGGCCTGATAGTTTAACCCATAGTGACTCCATGGTGGAGTCCAGCCCACCTTCAGTTTCTACTCTGCTGGATTCTATCCCTTCTTTGATATAGATGGCCACCCGTCCGCCAACACGCCCTTCCCTGTCCCTCCTATAGAGTTTATAGCCTGGGATTACAGTATCCCACTGGTTCTCTGCATTCCACCAGGTTTCCGTTATGCCTACTATATCAATCTTTTCCCTAGCCACCAAACGTTCCAATTCCCCCATCTTTGCTCGGAGACTTCGAGCATTCGCATAATAACACCTATATACGGGGTTCTCTAAAGAGGGACTGTTTTTTGATCCCTTTTCCCCTCCTCTCCTTTTACTGGACAAACTGTCACTTACACTCAGCTTAGAAGTTCTATTTCCTACTCCTCCATTACTCTTTGGTACTCTTCCATCCTCCTCTTCCCGTAGGGATAACGAGTTCCGAACCGGACGCCACTCGGCTCCTGTCGGCTTTCCCCCAGGGATCAGTTTAAAAGCTGCTCTGCCACCTTTTTAATATTAAGCGCCAGCAGCCTGGTTCCATTTTGGTTCAAGTGAAGCCCGTCCCTCTTGTACAGGCCTGGCTTGTCCCAGAATGTCCCCCAGTGCCTAACGAATCTAAACCCTTCGTCCCGACACCACCGTCTCATCCACGCATTGAGACCCCTGATCTCCGCCTGCCTAGCTGGCCCTGCACGTGGGACGGGTAGCACTTCTGAGAACGCTACCTTGGGGGTCCTGGCCTTCAGCGTCCTGCCTAGCAACCTAAATTTGGCTTCCAGGACCTCCCGGCTACATTTCCCCACATCGTTGGTGCCAACATGCACCACGACCGCTACCTCCTCCCCAGCACTCCTAACCAGCCTATCTAGACGAGACGTGATGTCCGCAACCTTCGCACCAGGCAGGCAAGTCACCGTGCGGTCCACACATCCGTCGCAGACGCCCCTCTCTATATTCCTAACTATAGAATCGCCCACAACAAGGAGACCGCAACCCCCCTCCCGCCGAGGAGCATCCTTAGTGCGACTGGATGCGGGCTCGTCACTGGAAGAAGGGCCCCCCGCTGGGGGATTGATTCCCTCTGTTCCAAGCTGACGTCCTCCAGCCCTGAGACTCCTTTCCCCAGCAGCTGAGGAGCTGCCCTTCTGAGGGTGGGACGAATCCTGCAAGTCCCCGGATGTCTCACCATGGACCCTCACTCCCTGCCTCTGCTTCTCCAGGTCCGCAACCAAGGCCTCTAGGGAGCAGACGCGTTCCCTGAGTGCCTGGAGCTCCTTGCACCGAGGACACACCCACGACTTATGCCCCAGAGGCATATAGTCATACATGTGGCACTCTGTGCAAAACACTGGATAGCCCCCGCCCAACTGCTGGCTGTCTGCCTCCATCTCTGTGTTTATTTAGGGATGAGCTGCCCTGCTTCTCAGAGAGAGGGCAGAGTCTGGGGCCCTGGCTTCCTCGCCCTGCTGCTTAACTCGCACAGATGCGTAACTCGCTTGTTACCTGGCACTTGGTCTCGGACGAGGCACTTCGTCGCAGGACAGCACTCGCTGCTCGTGTCCCCACTCGCTGGAGCGTCTGCTATATACAGGAAGACAGCGCTCGCCCCATATTTGAAGAAGCTTGATAAAATTACTGTGTTTTATGGACTGTGAATTGAGATCATAGGTGGTTTGAAATGGCCAATATACTTATTCAGATTATTTGCATTTTCCATTTGTTTTACACCATATTTGCCAACACTTTTCCTTTGAGTTTTGCTTTCAGTTTCCCTTGTCCAATACTGGACTTTTCAAAATAGTAGTTAAAGTCCATTTATTATGTTTGAACCATTTGGCCTCTTCCAGTCAGGAAATATTGCTCAATAGCCTGAATCTATCAAAGTCTTTTGTTGTGGGGAGGAGGGAGCGGTGGCTGAAGACTGTGTGTATGTGTGTGTAAAATTTAGCCTGATTGCTTTTGGTAAAGGTCATATTTTGTTTTCAGGAGGCTGTTTTTTGTAATATTTGAGCATATTGCATCTGCCTGTAGCAGAAGCTTGAAGAAAGGTTCAGTGTAGAAACCTAACCCAGGAGAGAAAACCAACAAATTGGATTTAATCTTTTCAATTTGTAGCCTGTGTAACCTATGTTCTTTCCTCTCTCCAGTAAAACTGCAGTCATTTACTGCACCTATGTTAAGAATTTGTGCAGTTTCCCTGCCGCAACTTCCATTTATCCCTCTGTTTGGAGGCAGAAATGAAAACAAAATTGAAGGTGGTTGTGGGTGAACTAGTTTTGAATTCCATGGAAGGCATAAGAGGTCTGAAGGAGGTGCTGATGTTAGGTGTGCTTTAAGAATTACTGTCGCTTTCTCGTTTTCTTATGTCTAAAAATGCTAAATAGATCAAAATAGGTAAATTGTGAATTGGATTCTGATCATTACCTTGATTTACAAAAATGATACAAATAGTACATACATTCGAAGGCGATGTTTTGTTTTCTCTGCTTGATCGTGTTGCTCGGCTGTTTTGTGAAAAACTGTGTGAACAATGTAGGTGGGCTAGAATATCTTTTTGTAGTGGTTCTCAAACTTTTTAGCACCGGAACCCACTTTTTAGAATGACAATCTGTTTGGGACCTACTGGAAGTGATGTTGTGGATAGAAGTGCCATCATTGTGATGCCGGAGCCTGCTGCCTTCCTGAGAATGCAGCAATAAGTTGCGTTATTTCTCAGTTTCCAGTAGCAAAGTGAATCAGAAAAGGAAATACTGTAGATTGTAACTATTTACAATCTTGACACAAGCAGAGCAACCACATACCACTCCCCCATTCCTGCATTCCCGTATTTTCAATATGGCTGCTGTAGGTGCTTTGTGACCCACCTAAAATTGGCTATTGACCCACTGGTGGGTTCCGACTCACAGTTTGGGAACTACTGTCTTATTCAACACATTTTGGAATAGGAAGGACCATGTAAACTTAACGGCCAGTTCACACATGCATTTATGTTATGTGTAATAATTCATAGTTCAATATGTCAACAGATATTATTAAAAAGCAGGGTTGCCTAGAGGAAAAGTCAAGAGGGGCTAATAAGAAAGAGGGGGAGGGAAACAAGGAAGGGAATGGGGTCAGGATGGGGGTTTTAATTTAGAGACTGCGGAAAGAAATTCCGCTACTGCGTTAGTGGTGTCCACAGTGTTGTCACTCAAAAGGACGAGTAAGTGATCAGTAGGAGAGCCAGGGAGAGAAGACAACAGGGGTTCCAAGTGTACATCTCGAAGAGGTTGAAGGGTCGGGCAATGAAGTAATATGTGGGCCACTGTGTCCGGATCCTGGGACACAATCTGCAGTCACGCGGGGTATTGGAAAATCTGCCAGAATGGACAGCTGAGGGAAAGATATTAAATCTTGCGAGCATGAACGCTCTCCTCTTGGTAGGGTTGATCAGATTGCTAAAGTAGTTGGAAGGGCGACTACTGTGCCGGTTGCTCTTATCATTGTTCCGTTATTTATTGTTTTTTTAATGCCAATAAAGATTTTTGGAAATTGAATTATTAAAAAGCATTGTCCTGAAGCAGAATGCTTTTCATTCTGTGAAATGAAACTGAAGCATTCAGTGGTAGGAAATTTCCAGATGATCCATTTATACAGGTCAGCCACTCTTCATTTCTTGTAGTCATCAGACATCCTTGTGTCAGAGATGCTTGAAGACATGACACCAAGTTCTTTACCAAAAGCTCCATTTCTGCTTTATGAAGAGTTCAAAAGCTTATATAATCCTAACAATATGCCCTTAGCCTCATTTGTAGCAAAAGCCACTGATTTGAACCATCTTGGCTTGAACATACTATTAATAATCTCAAGACTTTCTTTATTCCCTCGGGCAAGATTTTCTACCTGTATGAAACTGCAATGGAGAAGGTAGCGCAATTAGCCTCTCTTGCCAAGTAGATTATGTAATAGTTAATAGGCATTGTACATACTCTACATATCTGTGTATCTTTGGCACCCATTTCATGCAAAGTCATCTTAGTGGTTTCTGGCTTGATTAGTGAGCTGTCTAGAAACACATTATCTGTTATGGATACTTATAATACAACTATTGTTAGAAATATTTCTTGGGTGGTTGCTTTTTGTATTTTGTAGACTTGGCCCTGATAAATTGGTACCTTGTTATATGTCACTGAAATGAAAGCAATGAGCTATAATTGCTTTCTTAGGCTGTACTCCAGGAGTGCATACTTAAGCTCACTCAAGCTTTGCATTTATTCTGTGGGAAATAACATCTCTGAGCAGATCCGTGAGTTTGAAGGCCACATGGGATTTTCACCCTCACATTCACTCCAAGCTGTAGGTTTGTCGGTGGAAACAGCCAGTGGTGTCATTCAAATGATTTAGGAACAGGAACTCACTTTTGAGTTCAAATTCAAATGTTGAAAAAAACAAAAACAAAAAACCCCCCAGAAGCAGCCATGGAGCCCGTTAGGATCCGGAACGCCCGTTCTGGTCCGTTCCCCCTGAATGACATCACTGGAAACAGCCCTGCTAGTCCCTCTTTCAGGACTGTCAATCATCTTTTGCCTGTCTTCCTGTGTCTGCATGTGTCTCAGCAACCCTTGCCTGGTGAAAGTGGTGGGAGGTTCCCTTTGAGGGTTTGTCCTTATAAGGTCCTGCAAACCCTCCCCTGGGGACTGCTGCCTCACTTCCTCTGAGGACTCAAAACTCAGACAATCATGTGAGTTTTCCAACCATTCACATTTCAAAACTCACATGGAAGGTAGGGGAAAAACTAATGTAGAATGCATGACTAAGAAAATGCATATGACCTTTATATTCAAAAGTGCTACATCCATGGGAAATGCTGATTTGCATTTCCATATTTGTTTTGGGCTTTAGTTCTCAAATCCCTTTTAAATAGTTTCCTATAGTTTGGCCTTGGTACCAGTTATAAGTAATGGTTACAATTTTAAGATTGAAACAGTCTTCCAGAGATCATGGTGGCAAACGGGCAGGATTTCATACAGAGGGTAGGTGAATGGAAGAGCGGGATCTGAACACCAGAACAGAAAGGATTCCCAATTTGGATTTCTCCCCCCCCCAAAGGTGGAAAGTAGAAGCATATATGTTGTTCACACATTTACTTTTATTGCAAAGAATGAATGTTGTTTCATGGGTTTACTCTGGCTCTGTCCCACTCCATGTCTCTGACTTACAGTGGAAAATTTCTAAAATTAATACCATAATCTTTACTGGAGATTTTTACATGGGTCCAGAACACTGGGGTGGTGTGAAAGTGCTGTGTACACTGATTAAACCTGATGAAAAAGGGATTCCATGCAGTTGTGCACACCAAAATGGTAAGTCCTCTGGGCGCTGGGTTTTATCAGTACCCACAAACTATTTTGCACATTAGTAACCTGAATGGAACAGAAGCTTATGGAAGTGAGAAGAAGAAACTTAAAGCTGCAGCAGACTTCATATTTGCTGTATTCAGTATAAAGTCTGGAAGACTTTCCACAATTCCGAGAAGAGTGGAGTGCAAATGCATAAGTGTCACCAAACAAGATTAGGTAATACAGAACTTCAAAATCCAGAAAGGTGAGCAGAATTATGGTGATACAAATTCCATAAACTTCTTTATTACTAGCTTTTATTGTTGCATACAAAACCATTCCATCAGCAAACAGACATTCAAAAACTGCCTGCATGTTTCCCTCAAAGCATGTAGAAAAATGCAAAAGACTGGGTTAAAGGAGGGTGAGCCTTGCAATTTTCCTTCTAGGAGATATGCCTTATTATTTTGAGACTTGTGGTTGTATGGTATAAGCGCCTGTGTAAGTATTGTCTTGGGCAGACTGCAGGCATCTGGTCTGTTAAAGCTATAGTGACAGAAATGACTCTCGCGTGATCAGCCACTTCAGACTGTCTAGTTATGCTGGATTCCCACCACTAGTAGTCTTGCAAATGTTTTTCCACATTAGGGAGAAAATGGTTGTTGCAATACAGCCTTTGATCTTATCTATAGAAAACAAGGTTGTTGGCCGTCTTGGTATTTTTCCATTAGCTGAAACGGCAGACGGGGACAGCATGCTATCTGTGTGCCAAATAATTCGATTTTGCTACCAAATATGCCAGGGTACACAGAGACTTGCTTTAGCACTGCTAGGCTAAATGTGCCCCCCTTTACAGCGTACATCCTGCTCTTATTGATGAGTCCTGAATATTGAAGCAGTGCCAACCCATATCTGAAGTCATTTTTGAGATGTAACCATAATATAGCTCTGCTCAAACACTGAGCGTGTGTGAAGCACTAATGAATAGCTGGTTGTTTGCTAGGTACCACTTGACCACATGTACTGTGCTGAAATCCATTTAGTAATTCTCCACTAGTAGTTAAGTTCCGTCAGAAAAAAATGAAATACAGTTGAGTCCCTGTTTCAGCCCTCCTTTCCCATTTTAATTTTAGTTTTCATTAGTGGTTGAAAATGTTGGCGCAAAGAGATTAAATTAGAGCCATAAACTCAAGGTGGCTAGTGAAAAATTAAGAGTTTTTTATTTCTTGTAATGAGTAGGGAAGATTGTGATCATATAGGTGCTGCTGTTTTATCTTTGAAATGAACACCCAGTTAAAAAAAATCTGGGTCAAACAACATTAGCATTTACAATTGCATGCGTGTTGTGGTTTTTCTGTATTTTTGTCAATGAGCATTCACATGAGAACAACAATGATGAAGTATGACTAACATTTTTCCTTCTCTCTTCACCTCACTGCATCCTTCCTATGCAATTTCATTTTCAGTGCTACTGTGATGTTAGTAAAGCTTGCCTGGGAGTGCAGAGTGGAATGTACCTATGTAACCTCTGATCATGTCCCACTGTTTCAGAACATTGGAGGTGGAAATAGGCTAAGATACATATTCTGTGTGGCTGTGAGAAAGTGATTATTTAAACACTGCATGTTATTTGGGCCTGGAAATATTTTTGGTACAAAATATTTTGGAAATCTTTTGAGTAGGATTGGCTTACTTTACTTTGTAAAATTTGTACCATGTACTGTACTTTGAACTACTCTCGTTGGAAGTGGTAGGTAAATATTTCACCTGGACTTTTGGCTCTGAATTTAAAATGGTAGTGTAGTAGAAACTTTTTCTGGAAAATTAGGTTCTTTCAGTCTTGTTCGATACAGTTGCTATGTTTCCCTAACTACTGTTGCTGCTTCCTCTGTAGACTAGCCACATGGGAGATCCCACTTACAATCAGGAATCTTGTTGTGATGTTGCATAGCCAATGAGATTCGGCTGTGCAATGATGTCACTAACAGCCCAATCCTAAGTAAGGCCAACATAACAGGGCTGTATCCTAAAGCCCATTAGGAGGCAGCAGCATTGAAGTGCAGGCCAAGGGGAGATTTCCCCCTTATACCTGCATAAGCCCGTCATCCCAATGGGGCTGTTCAGATCTGCGCCTGCTGTGCGTGTGCAGGAGCAGCCCAAATTGGGGCTGCCAAGGCTGGGGACGGGGTTTAGGATTTGGCACAACAGCCACCTTGTGCCACAACCCCTGTCTCTGTCTACTTCGCTGCCCAGTTAGCCCCCAGCACACCTCTGGAACACCCTCAGTGAGGCCCAGAGCTGACCATGCACTGCTGATGCTTGACTAGCACAAGCGTTGGCGCTGCTGCTTGCGCTGGTCCAGCACTGTACCTCCGACGCTGATGCACATGATGGCACATTTGCGACAGCGTTTGGCTGGCGCAGGAGCGTAGCACCTGTGCAACGGGGGTATAGGATTGCGCTCTAAGTGCAATAGAGAGTAAGCACAATTTAAATGAGAAACTATTGTATTTATAGTCCATTTTTCCAGAACAAAATCTGCCCAGAGTGGTTCACAATAAAACATTTGTACAAGCATTTCTGCAAGATGTGTGAACACAGGTTGGAAAAGGAAGGCCTCTGCTTAGGGTCTCTTCAAAGAATAGCAAGTAGTTTTGATTTAAGTCAACTTTACCATCTGTGCAACCCTGCATATTTATTGCCAATATGGAATAATCCAGCACCTTTAAAGACCTTTCAACAAATGGAAATGGGTATTAGAACTGTACCATGTTGTGGGGTTCCCCATAAATTGGGCTTGAAAACTGACCTCAAGTCAGAATTCTTGCTAATTCTTGCTTTAGCATCGATGGCAGTCTTGGCTGGTTTCCCCTGTAGTTTTCCCCTGTAGTTGCTGTCTGTGATAGCCTTTTCCACAGGCATTGCTACGAAGATTG
The DNA here is from genome assembly GCA_029204185.1 of Lerista edwardsae. Taxonomy (NCBI): domain Eukaryota; kingdom Metazoa; phylum Chordata; class Lepidosauria; order Squamata; family Scincidae; genus Lerista; species Lerista edwardsae. The sequence continues at coordinate 777,477 of JAJKFI010000050.1, read as the reverse complement.
CTGGAAGGTGAGAATATGAAGAGGTATGTAGACTATGGTAAGTGTGAAGCAGTTAGGAAGGAGGGTGGTACAGGGACTGCAGGAGCTTAATTTTTCCAAGAAAGGTGGACAGGAAGAACTACAAAGCTTTGAAAAAGGGATGCTGTTAATGTTTAGTACTCTGTGTGTGGGAGAGACTATTCATGTAAAAAGTAGAAGGAAACACCATCATTGGAATACATTTATTTGACCTGATATCTGCTGTTTGATATTTTAATCTGCTGTTTTTGGCCATTCTGACTTTTTAATTGTGTTTGTGTATATTTTATTATGTTTTTAACCATCTTATAGACTGCCTCTCGAGCCTTAGGATCTTAGCCAAGGCAGTACAGGTAGATGATCCCTTATCTGGACATCCAAAATCTAGACATCTTTGTCCAAGCCTTTTAAGCAACTTTCTGTAGGAAGAAGGTCTTGTGTTCATTCCCATGTATAGGCTGTAAGTTCTATGCTCTGCTCTGTGGTGAGTGCCTATACAGACATTGTTGAAAAATGTTAAAGGCCAGCAGACACCCAAATGGGTAACAGTGAAAAGAGCCAGAGGAAGCATTTTTCATTTAGGCAATTATTCTGAAATCCGGACACCTTCCTGTCCCCGGCAGTCTGGATAAGGGATAATCAACTTGTATATAGAACTTCTAAATAAATATATAGTTGATCACTTTTTTTGCTAATTTTGGCATATATTTCAAACACTGCTCTATTTGGCGTGCTCTGGTTGGAACAGTCTATTTCCTTTGACAAGGCAGGCCGCCTTTTCTCTCTGCTTCATGGGGTGAGTGTGTGTATGTTTGTGTGCAAGAAAGAAAGATTGATGGCTTTTATTGCTGACCCTGACAACTGGCAACTCTAGCACTGAGGTGAGGTGGAGGGAAATTGTCAGATTGTTGAAATCCCTGTAGAGACTTGGTGGTGCAGCTGTATTGGAGGAAGCAAAGAATACAAATAATGGGAAGTTCTGAGTTCCACTGCCTTCTGCCCTGACTGTGTCTTTGATAGTCTGAAGCAGTATGAGGGCAACCCAAGGCAGCTCCATTTGGGAATGTTAAGGAGTTAATGTGCTATGTCTTTAGCACTGCTGTACAGTGGCGAAACAGATGGTGTAATTAGCCTACAGCGGTGAAGAACTGTTATTCTGCTAGGGTAAGAGGAAGTCGCTGTGGGTGGTGAAGAAGAACTTCTAAACAGATCCTAAATATGTTGATAAAAGTATGTTAAACATATGGCTATAATAGTTTGTCTCTAACCCCAGTTCTATTTTTTAATTTTATTTCTGATATAAAGAAACCAAGATCTCAAAGAAGAACCTTTAAGGACATGGAAATTGCTGTATATTTTAAGTGGGGCATAAGTAAATATGATAAATTAGTGGAGGAGTACAGACTTCAGAAAGCAAAACCAAGTGCTGTCTCCTTTTTTGCCTGAGTAATAGCATTTGGAATGTAATGCCGGGAGCATAGAGATTGAGCATAACTGGCTTTTTCCATTGGCGTGATGTAGACATAATACCGTACTGATGGTTAAGAGATTTGGAGCAGCCCTTGGGTGCATGTGATGTCACCCTCCTTTTCACATTCAGCCAAATATTCCTAGCCATTTTTAGATCTTGACTATGGGTCAGTAGTTTTATTTATTTAGTTGAAGAATTTATATCCCGAGTTTCCCATGCTGGAGCAAATGCCCACGTATTACATCTGCAAGAACATTAAGCATAGTGAATGCTAATAAGGCTAATAGGGCTTGCAAACCTGTTTCCTTTTCTAGATCAAAATGAAAGCTTTTTAGTGTAAATTATGGTTAGGTTTGGTGCTGTTGAGTCTTTTGTACATGCCTCATGGAAAGAAATTCATACGTATATTGATCTGGGGGTCAAGTCCCTATCTGTTTCATAGATCACTTTTTCTCTCTGATGTTTTTGGTAAGCCTCAAATATTTATTGCTGCAGTCCATTTGTGATAACTATGCCGTACTGTTGATTGTACTGTATAATATTGAGTGTTACTTAAGCATGTAAGTTCATGTTGAGTTCAAGAGACGGAGGCAAATACCTTTGTGGTAGAATTCCTGAATTTCCTGACGAACTTGCTTGTACAGTGGCTCTTGTTCAGCGGTAGTGTTGGTTCAGTTGGCCTTCATACTTAACGTGAATTTGAATTCCCTTCAGGTAGTTGTGGGGAGATGCTGAAAAAGATGTACCAGAGCCAAAAATTAGCAAGAATTGCTCGGTAATAGAAAGATAATGAATCTCACTACAAAAACCCTAGAAATTTTACCTATGGCTTGAGAAGGTCTATGCAATAAAATTAAATTTGAATTCAAGGCAGAGTCTGAAAATGATTAGAAGGGAAGCTTGTACTTTAGATATTAACTTTTGTACAAGCTGTGTTTTGGCAACAGCCTGCAACATTATATACACCCACCAGAAAACAAACACTGGTCCAAAAGTAAGGCTGCTGCATACCTTCCTGTCCTTAAATCTCAAGTCTCTTTAATCAACTCTTGGTCTCTGTTCTGAATTGTTTAATTGTTCTGACTTCGATCGCAATCTCTCCTAGTTTTCTGCAGCCCATGATCATGTTCCCAGAGGTGTACCAGGGCGAAACCGTGCCCATGGCACGCAGCGTCATGATGTCGTGACGTTGTGGGGTGTGGCTTCTGTCTGCCATGTCAGCTAACATGGCGGACAGAAGCCAAACCCCATCTCCTTGTCTCCTGGTGGGCCTCCTGCTGGGACTTGAAGGCCAGCGACTGGCCTTAAAGCCCCAGCGGGAGGCAGGAAAAGACGGCAAGCCGCGGTGCGCCTCCCGGCTCGCAGAGCAGCAAAACCCTAGTCACGACGTTGCGGGGGAGGGGCCTGGGGGCACCATGGCGCCCCCTGAAGAATGGCGCCCATGGTTCATGCCATGAGTTGCCACAGGTAATATACGCCCCTGCATGGTCCCTCCTCCTGCTCTCTCTGTCCGGTTGCACCAGCCACCTCTCCTATTTCTTCTGTGTTCAAATATTACAGCTAATCTAACAATATTTGGTCCCCCATCCTCATGTTTTGATTATAGACTCCCTAATTCTGGTTTAATGGCTAAGAGTGTGATCCATGAACCAGGAAGACTGTAAAAGAGTTTCTACTGTCTGCTCCTGGATTATTATTTTTTTCAATTGAAGAGCTTTCACACATGTCATTCCTCCCTGCAGCCTAAAATGTCATAATAATTTCAGGCCAATTGCATAATATACTCCACAGTGGTGGGACTAGAACACAACTTTTCTTAGAAATGGCTCACTGTTGTTCCAACAGTCTTTCAAAGACAAACAAAACAAAAACCCTGAAGAGGTGAAAGTTGCCTTCATCTAATTTAGGAAAGTGAGACATGCTAAGAAGGCCAGAAACGTTCCTAACCGTAACAAGGTTAACTCGTTCAGCTGCCCACATAAGTCTGTGTTAGTCATTTGTGACATCATAACTGCTCTGAAGTGGAAAAAGAGCCGACTTTCCCTTTATAAAAGCTTCCCTGTCCATTTTTAACTTCTTATAGGGCACCCGACAAATCACTCTTTACAACCATGAGAGGGCATTTAGGGATCCTCTTAAAGATGGTCGAACAGATGGATTTTCCCAATTACCATGGTGTGATTCATCATGCTTTAAAATGACTATTCAAAACCTGTTTTGAGTTTGACCCTTGACTTTAAAAAAAATGAAACAATAAAAAACAAACATCCCTTTCCTCCTTTTTTGTTTGGCTTTCAACTGTTTCATTTATATCTGTGTCCACTGACGTTTATACGCAGGAATTCAGCTTACTAGAGGGCAAAGAAAGGGTGTTAAATTCTAATGAACAGAAGATGCTGAATTAAAGTGCCTCTACAACTTTTTGATGAAACTCCCCCCCCACACACACAACACCTAGCTGCTTTTGAAACCTTGAAGGCAGAAAACCTTATATTACAATTGATATTGGATTTTCATTTTGTGTTCTGGAGTCCCCAAGTGATAATGTGAGAGAGATCGAGAGAGATCTGTGAGCTGGATGACTGGGCATAAGCATCTGGAAAACTTCATTTTGAAATGTTTGAATTTAATAAAGTGGACAAACCTGTGGCTGGCTATCATGGTAGAATAAATAATTTTCAATATATTTCCCTGGAAAAACTTGGATTGGTAGATTGACATGCCAGTATACTGTATAGCTTTGTTCTTGTTGTTCAAGTAATAGGAAGGAAACACACTTTGGGATCTTGGAGTGCTGGATTCTGTGTTATAGCGTCTATAAAGTAACATAATCCATTAAGCTATTGTACTCTTCTGTGCTTTTCTGGTACCATAGCAAAATGCTCTTTCATGCACTTTGAAAGGCACTCTAAAAAGAGATGACAGCTACATTGGAAGTTATTAATCTTCCCTGGGAACTTGAGGATTTGCTGTTTTAGTGTCTTTTTGACCAAATATACAATTTTTTTAAAAAATGTGATGTGAATAGATGCCAGTGGAAAGTGGTTGGGATATTTTATATGATAACTAGAGTTCAGTTGACAAATTCCAGAGGGGCAGCCATGTTAATCTGTTGCTGAAAAAAAAACCATAATCTTGTGCCAACTGGAAGACTAACACATTTATTGCAGCATTAGCAGTTATGGGCCAGCTGCATCTGAAGCAGTGGGCTTTGGCCTGGGAAAGCTTCTGTGTCTATGCCATAAAACTTTGTGGTTAGAGGTCCTGTGTTAGTCAGGAGTTTGTGAAATAGTCTGTGCAGAGGCCAGCAAAGGCCAGTGCTTTGTTCTGTTTCAGACATCAGGAGTGTGGCAAGACAACAGCATGCAGAGTAGCCTTCCTCTTCAGAAAGTACTTCTGCCTGCCAGTAATGCGCAAGCCCTCCTATTTGTAGAGTGTTTAGCGAGGTTTTGCCTTGGCCTTATTTTCTTCCTCTCTACATTCCTTTCTTAAACTCCATACTTCTTACCTGTTTCCTCAAGGCCCTTGTATCAACTACCCAATGTGTCCCATCTCTTGTCCCGCAGTCCTGTATTTCTCTCCTTTCTGCCAATAGCATGAGGCTCTTTCGGTCTGTCTATCCTTTGGGTTCTGTGTTTTTCCAAACTTCCTTTGTAATTAGCTCACCATGTCCCTCTGAACACTGATTCTTCTACTTATCCTTTCCTAATGTTTTCAGTTTCCAGTCGGCCATCCACTCTTATCTGCTCTCTCTGTTCTTAATTGCCCTGTACCTTAGTGCTCCACACCTTAACTTCACCTATTTGTCAGGACCCTTTTCATGAATATTTATGGTCCTGAACCTGCATACACAATGGGGGAGGTCTCTGTATTCCTCCACCTCTGCTGTTCCTCCTCCTGCTTCTTGGATTGGAAGAGTGAAGAGTGGTGGCCTAGAGAGTTCTGCGTCTGTGTCTTCTTCCATCCAGGGGGGTGGGGAGTGGAACGGCAGCAGAAGTGGTATTGGCTAGTGTACTGCCACCTAAGGTGGACAATTATCTGACGTGTTGTCTTAGATGCCAGGAGGTCTAGCACTTGGGCAGGCCCTGATACTCTATAGTGGTTCCCAAACTCCTCCAAGGGAGTCGGGACCCATGTAAGTGCCTGCGGGGGTGGGGAAAAGGCAACAGCATAATCCTTAGGATTGTGCTGCTGCCTTGGCCATATGGGCTTGATTTTTACTTATCCCTGGCAGTGGGGGCATCTGAGGAGGGTGGGAAGCTCTGGGGACACAAGTGGTCCAGAGGTGGTCATGATTGCATTATAAACGTGATCTGTAGGGCTCCTCACCCTCCTCGGACGCCCCTGCTGCCAGGGTAAAAATCTAGTCCCTCTGGCCAAGAGAGCAGCACAATCCTTGGGATCACACTGCTGCCTTTTTCATCTCCCCTTAGGAGCATAAGCCCAGTGTCTCCCAGGTGGTGGGGCACGACCAATTTGGGAACCACTGCTATAGAGTATCCCGGGAGGATATCCTCTGACTGGCCCTTAAAAACTGTACAGATGGTGGCAAAACAGTTGCTCATAGTCTCCAAGCATGGTTTGGCTGATCTTATCACCATCTGGCATTCTTCTGTTCGTTTGAAAGTCTGTTTCTGTTGATGATTACAGGTTTTCAACCTGTTTTCTTCAAGCAATATACGTATGGTTACGGTTCTCTTGCATTCTCTATTACTCTCTTCCCTTGCCTGTCTCCACACAAACGAATTGGTCCTTTAATTTCTCTTAGGATTCAGAAAAGGTTTAGTAAAAGTGAGAATTTCAGTATGTAGAGCTTTGAAGACTTTCTGATACAGTGGCAAGCTATAAAGGAATGAAGTCACTACATTTTTTTTATTGGCTGTTATACTTTGATTTAAACATTCCTTCCAGACAAATTAAATACTGTGTGAGCATTTTTAACAAGGTTCAAAAGCTAATTTAGGCTTCCAGATATGGTTAAAAAATCCAGGCAAATGTTCCAAGCTGATAGCTGGGCCCCCCTAAACATGCATTGCTCTGTTTTCTGTCTCTCTACACTTCTCACCATGACAGGAATAAAGAAATGAGTGGCTGTTTTATGCTAGCAAATGAAAAGTCTGAAACATAGACTCTTGAAAAGCCGAAGAATTCAGAATAGACGAAACATGGGTGATTATGGGAATATATCATGAGCGCTGAAGAGAAACCATTGAAAAAGAATGTGTTTTCATGTCCTGTTTTTGCTGTTCATACAAGGCAAGTGAACAACTATTACTTGAAAATTGGCTAGTTTCAAAAGCAAATTGGAAATGCGTATGGTGAACCCTCAGTTTAATGAACCTTGATTTAACAGACTTTGGAAACCATGGATGTTTTCTGCTTCCTGAAAAACTAGCCATATACATTGTGTGACTGTATGTCACCATTGATAGAAGTGCTTTTGTATTTAATGGACTTTCAGCTTTAGGCACCTCTTCCCCCCATTAATCCATTAAATTGAGGGTTTACTATGTACTGTTCTATACTAGTATGGTATGAGGAGATAGATAGATTTACAGCCTAAGTTACTGAACGCAATGGGATTGCTTCTGTGTAAAATACACAACACTGTTGTGTGCACTGTTGTGTAACACAAATCAACACTTGATTTAAACAATTTTTAAAGAGCAGCTGTGGGATCTCTGTCCCGCAGCAGTGGCTCCTCTGACCCGCTGTTGACTCACCGACAGTCCCATTCACTTTAATGGGATGGCTGGTGATGTGGCAGTGACACAACAAGGTGAGGGGCGTGGCGGGCAGCAGGTGAGTGGATGCCTGCTAACAGGCGCTGCCATGATGGCTCTGAAATGGCAGGTGCCTTTAAATATAAGGACTCATTCTTGCTGGTAGTTAGAATCTTTAATATTATTATTTGCAAACAAAATGAAGGTTTCCTATTTAGAATAATAAGCTGTCAGGTTAGTAAAACAGTGATATCAGAACTGGTTTTAGGTTAATAGGTTAATCACACATATTTACAGTTTGTAGTGTACCTTTATTTGCAAAACAATGGGATAAAGGAATATTCCTGAACTTTGTTTTGATTTATCTCATGGTTACTGTGAAATTGTGTGAATGCATCAATGCAGTGCATGTTATCTCAGCTTGTATAGCTTGGATTCATTGAATGAGTTTACCAAAAATGTAAATATTGCAGAACATAAGAGCCTTGCTGGATCAGGCCAAAGGCCCATCTAGTCCAGTTTCCTGTATCTCACAGTGGCCCACCAGGTGCCCCAGGGAGGCACGAGACAACAAGATGCTTGCATCCTGTTGCCACTCCCTTGCACCCGGTACTCTAAAGTAACCTACTACTAATGTAAGGAGGTTGCACAATCCATCATGGCCTATAGCCCACAATGGACTTTTCTTCCAGAAGTCCGTCCAATCTCCTCTTAAAGGCATCTAGATCAGATGCCATCACCACCTCCTGTGGCAAAGAGTTCCCCAGATTAACTACCTGCTGGGTAAAAAGGTATTTCCTTTTATCTGTTTTAACTCTCCCAACCCTCAGTTTTAGCGGATGCCCCCTGGTTCTGGTGTTTTGAGAGAGGGAAAAGAACATCCCTCTATCGACTCTATCCCTTCCATGCATAATTTTGTATGTCTCAATCATGTCCCCCCTCAGGCGCCTTTTTTCTAGACTGAAGAGCCCCAAACACTGCAGTCTTTCTTCATAAGGGAGGTGCCCCAGCCCCGTAATCATTTTTGTTGCTCTCTTCTGCACCTTTTCCAGCTCCACTATGTCCTTTTTGAGGTGCAGCGACCAGAACTACACACAATATTCCAGCTGCAGCCTTACTATCGATTTGTACAATGGCATGATAATATTGGCTGTTTTATTCTCAACCCCTTTTTTAATGACCCCAAGCATGGAATTGGCCTTCTTAATTGCTGCAGCACACTGGGTCGATACCTTCATTGCATTGTCCACCAGCACCCCAAGATCTCTCTCCTGAGCTGTCACAGACAGCTCAAAACCCATAAGCCTATAGGTGAAGTTTTGGTTTTTTGCCCCAATGTGCATCACTTTACACTTGTCTACGTTGAAACACATCTGTCATTTGGCTGCCTATTTCCCCAACTTGGAGGGATCCTTCTGGAGCTCTTTGCAATACCTTCTGGTTTTCACCACCTGGAAATGTTTTGTGTCATCTGCAAACTTGGCCACCTCACTGCTTATCCCTGTCTCCAGGTCATTTATGAACAAGTTGAAAAGCACGGGCCCCAAGACAGATCCCTGGAGCACTTCACCTCTCTCCATTGAGAAAATTGCCCATTAACCCCCACTCTCTGTTTCCTGGCCCTCAACCAATTCTGAATCCATAAGAGGACCTGCCCTCTTATTCCCTGACTGTGAAGTTTCTTCAGCAGCCTTTGGTGGGGGACTGTGTCAAATGCCTCTGAAAATCCAGGTATATGATATCCACAGGGTCACCCACATCCACGTGCCTGTTGACCTTTTCAAAGAATTCCAAAAGGTTCGTGAGGCAAGACTTACCCTTACAGGAGCCATGCTGACTTTCCTTCAGCAACACTTGTTCCTCTAAATATTTTTTACTCCAAAAGCATTTTATTAAAATAAATTTGATAAAAATAAAAAATTGGATTTAAATTAAAAAATTTTTGATTTTTTTGATTTTTTTTAAAATCGATTTTTATCCACCCTGGTTAGCATCAATCTCCAGGTGACTTCTGAAAGCTATCCTGGGGTTTTGAACCGGGTTTCCAGGAATTTCCAACATTTCCTCCATGTTGGGGAGGGGGAAAACTCCAGAAATAGCTTCAGTCAGAGTTGACATTCCTATTTAATGGTTGTGGGCCTTGGATCAGTGCCTGACATGTGGGCAGGGGCGTAGCGTGCCTTGCCTGTGCTGAGGGCAAGGCACGCATTGTGCCCCCACGCCGTGACATCATGACGCCTGTCATGACATCAGCGACAGAGGTGGGGCTTCACTGCATCTCCTCCATCTTCAGTTGGAGGCATGCTGAGGCCGGTAGAGCCCCGCTTGCAAGGAGAACACCTGCTTGCAAGGAGAACATCTGCATTCTCAATTAAGTGGGGGGGGGAGACGCACCAAAGCCAGTAGAGCTCCGCTTGCAAGGGCCTCAATTCTTAGGGGTGCAAATGTTTGCACCTCTAAGAATTTCATACCCGGGGTGACTGCCCCAAGGCCCCCCCACACTACGCCACTGCATGTGGGCAACCCCAGATGCCATCCCTGCCCATAGTAGTTTTTGGTGGTGGTGGTGAAGCAACTCTCTGAAGGCCCAACTTCATGGGACGTTACCCCATTGATAATGGGCCTCTGCTCAGGGCTACTTGGAACCAACTTTGGACATGTGAATTGGGTTGTAATGTATGGAGCTAGGAGTATTTAGGTGAATTGGAACAGTTGCAGTGGATTATGAGTATTACAATACCCACCGGAGGCTGAAGCATCTGGTAGCTATTGCACTGGTAAAGGAAGGGGTTGTTTTGTCTTTTGAAAAGGCAATATTCACGGGGCTTTTTGGAGGATGCCATGACAGTTAACTGGCTCATGTTTCTTTAAATTGGCAGTTCTGATGTGCCAGAAGACATTAGAGCGGTGCTTTTGTTCCTCTTGGATCTGGGCAACTCTGTGCTCTGAAGGCAATCATGCCACTTCTTGGGCTAAGAGATGTCTTTACAATGAACGTGGCAGAGCTTTGAGTCCCTTGTTTACTGACTGTTAGCAGTTGGTTGCTGCTTTAAGACATTGTTGACTTGTATTGCATTTGCTGTTCCAATGTCAAATGATTTTTTGGTGCCACAAAGTACTTCCTTGGGACAAGCTTCTTTATAGTTAACCACAAAAAAATTATGCATTGTCAATCACTACTAGCCTTTTTTTAGGTTTCTTCTTTCTCAAGCCCTGGCAAATTTGAAATACATTATGTTTGTCAGAGACCATTTTTCTTCCCCAGCTTGGTATCTTGCATAGGGCTGAATGAACTGCATTCAGTATCTTGTTGCATTGATAGTAGGGAGGGTTCTCTCAGTCAGTTCTGAGTTGAATCTGATAGGTGAATGTAGTACATTGGTGATGTCTGATGCATCTAGGGCAGTGTTTCTTAATGCTTGTCCCCCATTGTACCATTTTGCATTGTCCACCTACTGGAAGTACTACTGGAAGTAACTGCTGATAACTGGATTGGAATGCCAGGCACAGTGTGACAAACTCCAGTAAAAGCCTCACCACAGAGTCCCTTAGAGTCCCTTAAGAATAAATTTCAAGATGCACATGTGTTCCTTAACATTTTTTGGCAACCTGCTTGCCTACGGCAGATATTCAGTGCCCCGAGAAAGCACCTGAATTGCAAGCTGTATGGTACGTGCATTCTGTCTCTTCTTGCCTAAAGGAGCCATAGCACTTCTGTAGCAATACACCAGCTGTGCATGAGGAGCAGAAAGACTTCTGCTAGCTAGCACTGTATCAAGCTGTATGCTACGCACTTTCTCCCTTATCGCTTGGAAGTTACTGGCCTTTTAAAGCAAAATGAAGACAAGAAAAATGTATGGAGAAAATGAGTTGTTTGGCCCACCTCTAGGTGTGCAGAAGAGGCAAGCACATGGATTAATTTCTACTGCTATTTTTTTTGGGGGGGGATGCTTGCTGTCGCATTTTGTAATGTTGTAAGAAGAACCAGATGCAGGTAAATGGAAGAGGCAACTATCCTTGCAACTATTTGCAAGACTGTGCATTAAGTAATGCTTAATGACACACTTTTTTATTATAAATGTACAAAAATGTTATATTGAAACTCCACTTTCTTATTATTGAATATAAATATTCAAACAAAGTAATTAAAATTGCTGCTTATATAGATGAATAATATCATCAAAGGCTGTCCAATGGTTCTCCATGACATAATTCCAGAAACATGACAAAGAGAAATTAACTGATTTACAAATTATCATCTCAGTGTAAAAATTTTCTTGGTTTCATATAAGTCAGAATAAGCATTTTTTTTATCTAGGTCCCATGGCAGAGCCATTCATCTCCAGAAAAAATTAATGGACCTCACCAGTGGGGCGTTATGATTAGGCTAGCTCTGTAACAATAATTAAACTCATCAGTTCTTTTTGAGACATTATCTAGGTAACTCAAAATTTGTGGGTTATAAAATACCAGAGGTAAACCCCTTTGCTTCTTTAATTCAACCAGATATGAAGTCTAATTTCTATATACAGGTATCCTGTATTTCAAGTTGCATGTATACTTTATAGGTTTTTAGACAGTAAGATGAATAAGATGTCTCTATAAAGAACTTAAGGTGCCACCTTAAAATTTATATACCAATTTGAAAATCTCATAGCTTGCCATTTTTGTTCGTCACAGTTTCAGAGAAGGGGCTTCCTAATTTTTTTTTCATTTGTTAATGTCTGTTAACCACCTGATACCTTGAAGTTCTGAAAAGGTTTTGAGAAAGAACTACTGTATTTCCCCAAGTATAAGACGCACCAATGTATAAGACGCACTTTAATTTTGGGGCCAGAAATTTGAAAAAAATATGTACCATTACACATAAAGTTACTGAACTCAAGTTTTATTCATAAAACTACTCATCACTGTCAAAACTCCTATCCCTTAGCTTGTCCTCATCTGTGGTTGATGATGAATCGTGTGTGAAACTGGAGAAAGAGCTCACCTCACAAACCAGAGAAGGAGCTGAAGAAAAGTTTTAAGAAGCTTTTTTGGGGTGGGGTGGGGGGAGAGTGGTGGTGGGCAGGCTGGGGGGGAACAATGACAGAAGAAGGGAAAGGCGAAAGTGGGAAAAATTTGGAGAAGCAGCTGCGCCTCAGGGTGTGCGTTTTGAATGAGCTGCTGAAGACGGAGCGGGACTATTTGGGCACTCTGGAGTTTTTGGTGTTGGTGAGTTGCACCCCCCCCCGCATTGCTTCTGCTTTGTATTGGTGCCTCAGACGCCTTTTCCTTCCTTGTGCACAAACAATCCTCTCACCCTGATGCACACCCCTTGTATAAGACGCACCCAGTTTTTAGAGCCCAAATTTTTTGGAAAAAAGTGCGTTTTATACATGGGGAAATACGGTACTTTTTACTTCAGTTCCTTCAAGAATCTTCTCTCAGACACTGATCACCCTCAGGCTTGCTTCTCTGAATTTATATTCAAGTTAATTCGCTGTTGCTGGGCTTTCCAACCGGAAGTTTGGGAGTTCAAGACTGCGTGACGGAGTGAGCTCCCGTTGCTTGTCCCAGCTCCTATCCTGCCAACCTAGCAGTTGGAAATCACCTAAATGCAAGTAGATAAATGGGGACCACTTCGGTGGGAAGGGAACAGCATTCCGTACGCTACGGCGTATAGTCATGCCGGCCACATGACCACGGAAGCTTGTCCTCGGACAAAACACTGGCTCTACAGGCTTTGAAATGGAGATGAGCACCGCCCCCTACAGTCGGTCACGACTAGACCATTCGGTCGTGGGGAAACCTTTACCTTTAATGGTTTGTGTAGTGGTGGCTGAAATGTAGCCATCTATATTTGCAGTGAGCTTGGCATTCCTGAACGTTGTTAAGGAACTATTGGAAAGAGCACAGGCTTTGGTTGAGAGACCTGGAAAAGACCTGGCTGCATTCCACATCCTTCCCTGCCAGCCTTCTTTTGTCCCCAGTTTCTTTCCTCTTGCATTTAGTCCAGGAAACTGGGTGCAGGGAAAGTCTCTACCTGCAACGTCTTTATGGTCCACCTCCCCTTCCCTTTCCCTACAATTTCTAGGGGTGTTTAACAAAAAAAGGCATAAAAACACAAAGCACTGCCTTTTGAGGGTTAAAATAGTTGAATAAAAAACACAAAGCACCACATTTTGGTGTTTATGATATTTTCCAGAAATTAAAATAGATTACTTTTCCGATTAGAAATAATTCTGTGGCTGCATCTGTTGACATATCACCTATATCATAATCCTAGTACACTTTTAAAGCTTTTAAAATTAATAAAAATGAGAACTTGGAATGAGAATGTAGAATAAAAACATAAAACCACAATTTGCTATTTTAATCAAGAAATTTTGGGGAAAAAAATCACTGAAAAAACACAACACTAACAATTTCTCCCGAATTCCTTTGCTACAGCTACTGCCATCTTCCTTATTCCCTAAATTACCTTCCAGTAGCAGTATCGGGGAGGGACTCCGTATCAGTGAGCAGTAGCGGCGAGGGACTCAGGTAAAGGTTGCTCTGCGTACCTTCATTTGACACTAAATTCTTAACAGGAACTTCATGGTACAAGTTTCTCCAGACATTATAGTCCGTTGTTAGGTTGTGCATAGTTGCCAGTCAGATGCCTTCTGAAAACTGATATGCAGAGCATGAAAGTTTTCCTTTCTGCAAAATAATGTTAAAAGTGAAGGGTGGTAGGCTGGAAAATGTGGTGTGTGTGTGTGTTCCTCAGTTCCTCAGACCTTCATTAGGTCCTAAAGCCTTACCAGTAGGCAGCTCAATAATTCAAAGGCTTGGATTGCCAGAAACAGCTTCTTTAGAACTGGGTGTGGGCGGTGTTGGTTTCTAAAACCCCACCCTAATTCTGAAACTTGACATCATCTTTGGAGTTTCAATCAGTATGATTCTGATTTATTTTAACAAACAACAATTGGAAGAAACTAATGGGAAGCTGGTAGTGTCAACAGCAAAAGTGAACATGTTTCTTTCTTCATCTGGTGTGTGGAGGAGCTGAATATGTGTTCCAATCAGGATCATTCATGATAGTTGTCTCAACCTGGCTCTTGTGTCAGACTTGAACTTCTGTTTGATCTTGAGAGCAATCATGTATGGTTAATTCTTACATTTTTTTGTATTTTTTTTCTAAGATGGAAATGGAAAAAAAGTTAGGAAACTTTAACTGCATAACCCTCTGTTTCAATTAATTTCAGTGTTTTTATCATGCCTATTTCCATGAGCAGAAATGGCAGCAATAAATAAAAAATTCAGGATGCCTGTGATGGATGCCATTCAGGAGTGAGCCTTTCAGTATGGTAGTGTTGGAAGGAATGGGGCCCATAAGTGCATGCTATAGCTCTGCCCTCATGTTAGCTTGAGAGACGGGAAGGAGGACCCCATGTTTAATATAGGTCTAATTAGAGTCTGAAGCATGTTAATGTACGTACATTAATATAATGTGTGGATTACGCAATTGCGTAGCTGAATGGTGGCAATTTTTTGTGTGTGTTCAAGACTGCTTGAACTTTGCACTTCCCCTTTTCATCAAAACACCTTTCTTACACTCCTGCAAAATGAAATATCCTTTTTTTTTTCCAATTTGCTATTTCTTGGGCAGTGGTGGTAATATTGCAATTTCCTGTTCAGCCAGTTAAACCTGTTGCTTTGAAAGCATTAAAAATACTAAGAAGGGTGGGGGGGAACAAATTAGGACCCCAATGGGGCTCTCACGCTGGGGCCCAGTTAAACTCCACAAATCATCGGAGTGTACTCGCTGAGGAAAAAACCATTTCCCTAGGCACAGCTGCTTCATTCCAAATGTTTAGGACTTAATAACAGCCACAAGCCTTTTCAGGTGGATCTTTTACTTCCAAGAAAACTCTAATTAAATGTGCCATTGTGGTTTCTGTATATATTTGATTTATATCCTTCTCTGTCCCATGACTCATGAGTGGCTTACAGTGTGTTTTCTTTTCTAAACTCTAATACTTCTGCCCCCAGTGGGCTTACAATATGGGAAAAAAATAATAGTTTGGGGAACTAAAGAGACCAAATGAAATCAATATGACATTGTAAATATACCATCAATTTAAAAGGAATACAGGAGTTTCATATGTGATGGCCATGTTGTACCTTAGAGCTCTGCCCATAAGGCAAGTAGGTGTTAGTTTACAGGTCTATGTTCTTGAGACATAAATCAATTGAAACCAGAAGCTTTCCATTTTACAGTAGGTCCCAGGCAACCTTATCATGCACTTTTCAGGTCACCCTGTTCTTTGGCAAGCTTGTTCCCACTTCAGCTCAAATCAGCTAAGCAGATTGGTAACTTTTGTTAATTTTTGCATTTGTTATAACATGAAAACCCAATTAATTCCAACAAGATTCAAATTTTGCCTGAATTCCTTATAACAGTGCCAGTTCAAAACTGGGCATGGAAAAACAGCTTTTTGAACATGGTCTGATAAAATTTATGGGAGATGCCAAGGGGAAGCAGTTTTGTAATTGGTGGGATATACTCACAGAACTTTGTAGCCACGTCACTGGATGCACAGATAGTATGGCCTGGTCTAGTCAGTCTTTTAGAGACTATAGTTGTTGCAGAATTTCTTCTGGACTGTATCATTTAGAATACAGATGGACTGGGAACAAGTCATGTGCCCTTGTACTTTCTCCTGACCCTTCACTTTTCTCCTCTGCTGACTTAAATGAAAAGCTTCTGCTTTGTAAAATACAGTTTTTAATGTTGTCTGTCCCCAGAAACTGTGGTTTCAGCACTTCCTATGAACTGGGGTATCACATCACTATTTGCTTCTGTTTTGTAGGAAGTGTGGAAACCAGGTTTCCTGGGTTAGATAACATGATAAATTGTGAAGAAAGTTTTCAGTTTTGTCAGACTGGCAAAACTGGGACGTGGTGGCGCAGCGGGTTAAACTGTTGACCTGCGAGCTTGTTGACTGGAAGGTTGGCATTTTGAGACCATTCAACAGAGTGAGTTCCCATTGCTTGTCCCAGCTCCTGCAAACCTAGCAGTTTGAAAGCATGTAAAAATGCAAGTAGATAAATAGGTACCACTTTGGTGGGAAAGTAACGGTGTCCCATGCGCCTTAGCGTATAGTCATGCTGGCCATATGACCATGGAAGCTTGTCCTTGGACAAACACCAGCTCTACAGGCTTAGAAACGGTGATGAGCACCACCCCCTACAGTCGGTCATGACTAGACCATTCGATCATGGGAAAACCTTTACCTTTTTGCATCTATTGAGAGCCGGAAGTGACATAATTAAGCAGGAAGTGATGTCATTACCAGAAATACCAGTGATGTCATGATGGCCAGAAATAATCACTTCATGCTCACATAGAAACTCATTAGCTGCAAATAACTGAAGAGAAAATATGCAAATCTTGTTCATAATTTTGACAAATGAGAGAGCCCGATTATCATGCTGGGTTTATAATGGGAATAGAGGATGCTTCTGGGGCTGCATTGGGCATATAGGGCTTATGTTTTACCCTTGTACTATGAATTAAAAGTTTTGATGGGGGGAAGGAATACACTTTAAGAAAGGAGTTAAGTGTGGAGGTTGGAGGTGTACACAGGATTTTGCCAGTGGCAAGAGACCAGAATTAGCCTTGGGGCCACTTTCATACCTGTATTTTTATAGAGTTTAGAAAGACACTATATGAAAGACTGCTTACAGGCGATGTCTCATTTTTTCTCCTGCACATGGAGAACAGTAAAACTCCGCATGGTAAAAACTGAAAAGTGAATGACAGTCCTTTCAAAAGGTGAATTTAAACAGAAGATTAATTATGCCCTGCTGGCATCGGGTGTTGGGCAGGGCAGAGGAACCATGAGTGTATCATTTTTGGACTCTTTCTGCTTCTGCTTCAATTACTTAAGTACTGTGTCTAGGAATACTTCCTGTGCAAGTAGCTATTAAAGTGTATTCTTGGAACTGACACTGTGCAATTCTGTACAGAGTTAAAGTCTGCTTGAATATTAAAGTAACACTTAGCAGACTTTGGTATAAGTAAGACAAGCTTAGATACATTAAACTGTTAACCAGAAAGATGAAAGCAAGATCTGTGTTTGTAGTGGCAGCAAATGTTACAGAGCATCTTAATAGTGAACCCTTTGACTGTGGCATAAGCATTCATGGGCTGAAGCCTACTTCACCAGATACGTGAACCTGACAAAAGTGGCCACATCTGCCAAGGTTCTGCTTGGTCCACAGGAGTTGATGCCAAAAGTGTAAAGTGTCAAAAGCCTTTACAGGAATAAAGTGCCAAAAGCCTGATGTTTTAGATCAGTGGTCTTCAAACCTTTTAGCTCCAGGACCCCAATATATACATAAAAAACAAATACAGTATGAGACTGGGGCCCACAGTTTGTACCGCCCCACTCCTGTGACCCTTTCCACACACTCCCTGCTCCCATCACCAACCACTCCTTGCGCCTGTTACACCTTCCCAGCACTGTTCACTGTAACCAAATATTCTTATTAGAGAGGGCAGGAAAAAGTAACCATGAAGCTTGGCACTAGTGAAAGCTATTTTAGCACTTTTTTGCTAAGCTATTTTTGCTAAGACGTGCCAAGAGTGTTCTGGGATCTTCATCATTAAATGCAGTAGTAGTACTACAGTATAGTCCTACAATCCAGTAAAACACAAATTGACAGTGTTTAAACCCTCCTTTGAACAAGCAAATGTATTTTACTAATCCTGTGTGACTTCAGAGTACAGTGAGAAACACTACCACCTAGCTAGGCTGCCTTGAGTATTCCCATGACAGAGGAGATACAAATTGTAACACCTCATTAGGATTAGCTTCTCAAAACAGTTTGCCCTAAATAAATGTGACATGTAACATGTAAGCATTTGTAACAAATGCAGGCTCCAACAGTCAGAGGGGCACATGACCCACACAATTATTGTGACAAGGTTATTTTCCCCTGGGAGAGAGGACTGATCTCCATGGTATATCAATCTGTGGAAACTGCTGAGGCAGATCAAGGAGGGGGAGGGGTGGAGTGGGGAAGTGTAAGATCCAGCACTAATTCACTCATTGACTACTGCATTTGCAGGGTACTAATTTTAGTAATTAGGGAGAGAAGTCCATTATTACACCATCCATTAAATAATGATCAGTAACCTTAATGGCTAATTGGGGAAAAAAAAGATTTATGGCAAAACGCATACAAAATCAAAGCCACTAAAAGACTACATTGGGCTCGTTAATGCTTAAAAAAAAATTTTTTTGCTATCATTTAGGAAGGGAGGAAAGACAAAAGGTACACTACGAATATGGAATTTAGACCAATGAAAGTCATCTTGATGGAAGAAATAATCAGAGTGAATCATGTTCAGACTCAAACAGCCATAATTTTTTCATTGACTTCTGTTCTATTCAAAAGTGTTTACGGAATACATTGCTGATAGGAGGAGGTATATAATAGTATTTATTAACATCAGTTCACATGATTCTGTACTTTGCACAGAATGGGTGTCTGCTAATACAATCAGACAGAAGGTTCCAGAATTCCATACATGAAACAGGTGCTACCGGAGTGGCAGACGTTGTTGTGCAACTTGGGTTAACTTTCTCACAGTATGTTTCCACCCCTCAGGACAAGGAACATAGCTTCACGGAACACCTGCTGCCCCTCTGGCAGTTTAAATTTCAACCTAAGTTTTAAGAAAGAATCTCTGTAGTGAAAGAGAGTAAGTTTTAATGGTAACTTCCAGAGCCTTGTTAGTCCATGACAACACACACAACAACAGGTTTGGTAGCACCTTAAAAGACTAGCCAATTTATTTCAGCATATACGTTCACAGAATATAATCCATATCCATCAGATGCATGGTTTTTTCACCAATGAATGTGCCAAAATTGGTATATACTGCAAACATAAAGCCTATGTTAACTAGAATGTTTTCTTTTCCTTTTATGTTTAATCGCATAACAAGCCAAACAGCTCTGATGTACTTTTTAGTATCACGTGTAAAAACAGTTGTAGTCTAAAGCGCCTTTAGGCAAATAAGGCGGGATACAAATCTCCTAAATAAATAAATAATAAATAAAGCTCCAGATTCTTGCCTCATTTGTTTGTGCAAACAATTGACCTAGTCAGTTTGTGCAAAGCTAAAGTGGAAAAGTTTAACAAATTAAAACACACACACAAGGAACAGAATAAAGCTACAGAACTGTTTCGCACAGTTTTTTTAACATTTGAAATAGTGATGGAAATATTCCAAGTTCTGAGTATTCAAAAAATAATTTAAAACTGTTACCAAAATGTTAACTTACTTTTTAGTTGAGTCTGTTATCTTTGCTCTGTTGTGTTAAAGTTTTAATTTTTAGCTGTTAGAATTTTGGACTACTTTTTTTTCTGGGAGATTATTTACTGCTTTAGTTGTGGATGTTTTAGTGAACTGCTTTGTGCAATTTGTATTTAGAAAATCAATATAGAAATACATTAAACAGAACTAAATAATAAAATAAATAAGTCAATCCCAAGTAGTAATATTGAAGCTTCTGCATGGATTTTAAAATGTTGAACACACTGCCCCAATTCAGATGCAACACTCTTGGTTCATCAAGCCATGATTTGTTGGACAGGGAACAAGCCGTGTGCCAGTAAAAAAGGTAAAGGTTTCCCCACGACCGAATGGTCTAGTCGTGACCGACCATAGGGGGCAGTGCTCATCTCTGTTTCTAAGCCGAAGAGCCAGCGGTTGTCCAAGGACAAGCTTCCATGGTCATGTAGCTGGCATGACTATACGCTGAGGCGCATGGAATGCCATGACCTTCCCACTAAAGTGGTACCTATTTATCTACTCATATTTTTACGTGCTTTCGACCTGCTAGGTTGGCAGGAGCTGAGACAAGCAACAGGAGCTCACTTGGTTGCGCGGTCTCGAACTGCCAAGCTGTGGGTTTAATCCGCAGCGCCACCACATCCACATAAAGATTTCTCCATGACCGAATGGTCTAGTCGTGACCGACTGTAGGTAAGGGGGCGGTGCTCATCTCCGTTTCTAAGCTGAAGAGCCAGCGTTTGTCCAAGGATGACTATACGCTGCAGCGCACGGAACGCCGTTATCGTCCTACCAAAGGTAGATGACATGTCAGTAGATGGCATGAATGCTGTTTGACCTGCCAAATGAAACTAGTTGGACACACCTGGCCTAGTAAGTGGTCCTACTAGCTGCATAATATCTATCCTTTTATAATGTACTCTGCCAACAAATTTGTACTTTCTGAAAAGGGCATCTGAAGAAAGTATCTCCCCCACCAAACCACAGTATGGTTTTTTAAAAAGTTTTAGGTTAACTTTAGTTAAGTATCAGGGGGCCCTCAGTATAGAACTGGTTGAATAATGTCTGTGGGGAGGCTTGCTTGCCTTTGGTTCCTTTTTTCAGGGTTACAAGAGTAGGTCTGCTACAACAAGGCTTACAAGGGTTTTTTTTTGCTGCTAATCTGTTTGAGGCTTCATTGTCTTGTGTATCAGATTCTGAAACAAATAGATCTGGAAGCAAATGTATCAAAGATGTTGCATCTTTTTAGGAAGCCAAGGAGGCCACACATATACCTACAAGCATGAGGAATCATTCTGACTTTAGCTTAGTTCTTTTTGACATTATAGTAGCAATAGAAATTTCATTATAATCCAAGCAGCTGCTATTAGTCAGATGTGGCCCCTGGAGTCAATGTAGGGGTGGCCAACCCACATCACACTTGCCGCTAATGACACATGCAAAATTGCCATGTATTTGTATAACAGATTATCTTTATTAAATAATAATAATAATAATGAAAGCCCTGCAGAAGCTTATGGTTTCCCTCTTTGCTACTCCTTATACAGCATGCCCCCAAGTTTCTAATGCTGCAATGGGCACACTCAGGGCAGCCATGCCTACTCTGCTTGATTTTGCTCTGGTTGGAAAATGTGAAGGAAGGCAGGAAAAATAATGATGGACAGGAGAGAAAGCCAATCGGGTGAATGCTGGTTAGCTGCATTCCGCTAACTGGTCAGTCACTTGCTTACCCAAGAAGGCCTGTACTGGTGAAGAGCTGAGAGTGGGCTGTAGAAACTGGTGGGGGCCCGAGCAGAGCAATGCTGAGATGCCCAATGAGATCAGTAAAGCCAAGCTGGTCCAACTAGGTGAAGACCCCATCTTCAGGAAAATCATCTGCAAAGAGATCCTGGCTTAGAGCATCTTTGAGGACGAGAAGGTTGACAGGGAGGAGGCTGTCTTTAGAAAGCACCAAATAGACAACAGCACTCCCACATTTCTTGCTCTGTACCTTCTAGCACTCAGATATAGTGGCCTTGAACTTGGATGCTCTCTTTAGCTAATTAAATATTGTAATAGCGAAAAGCGATGTTGAGTGGAGTGGCACATTTGAGATTCTCAATCTAAAAAGTGGCACATGGCATGCTACAGGTTGGCAATCCCTGCTCTAGCACAAGAGGTCACTACTTTTCATCTGTGGCCCAGAGAACATCAGTATTTACTGCTGTCACAGAACAAAAATTAGAAGGCAACCAATGGTTCACTTGGGCCTCTTTGAATTCAGGATGTTTTATCACAGATGGCTGAAATGGTGATATAGCTGCTTTTCTCTGTAGAGCCTTGCATGATCCTTGGACCTATCATATTGTGAAGCTCACTTTTCTTATTCTTGTATCTGCTTAATGTTCCTGTGTGTGTGTTTGGATTGTGCAAGTTTCCCCCTAACTTTTGGCTTAAAAAGTAAGCAATGTTAATTCATAAGCAATTTATTGCCACTAAATTGAAGGTGGTGGAAAAATAGGCCGAAGTTTCTTTCTCAGCACCTAGAGAAGCTCCTCTAGGTTACTCATCTTGTTACAATTGAAAGAATTAGCAGTAAAGCGACAAATGCGCACAACATTTTGGCATTGTCAGTGTACTAATCTCAGGCCCACACCAGACATGCAGCAATTCCTTGGCAAAATGCATATGTAGATAACATCCGTGAGCATAAACCTATGTGGGATTTGCAACCATGCATTCTCTGAAATCTGGAGGTGTCTTTGCAGCAAAAGCTGTGGTAGTTCCTTCTCCGTCGGCCACCCCTGCTCAGAAGAGATCAAAAGTTGTGTTACAAACCTGATCACTATGTTTTGCATGTACGGTGCAAAACATTTTGCTGCATTAAAATGGCTGCAAAATCCTATACTTTTGCTATTCATGTAGCTGTGGCTTTCTTGGTCAGTCCTCTTCTGAATAAGATCCTTGTTAATAGTAAAGTTGGTATTAGATTAGAGTCATTTAAAACTCCTGGCAACAGCATTCCTCTTGGCCAGCAGAAACCATATGTGCATTTAAAAAGATTAAATGCTCTGTACCAAATCAGAAATGTGTGTGTCTGAATAGTTTCCTTGGTTCTTTATTTGAACTGAAAGTGACAGTGCTGTAAGATTAAAACCTTCATTTACTTCTAATGTCTCTAGTAAATGTTCTGCTTTAAAACGTGAAAGTGCAGATCTGGCTATAAAACAGCCCCATTCATTTTTGCTCACAGGCCTAGTGATTTAAGGTGGTAAGCTCTTGAGCATTGCTAGGCAACATACATGGCTGCTGTTTGCACAGAGCTATCATTATGAATTATGAACTATTAACTTCTACGAGTAGGGTATTTTTACAAGCCTGTCAGAAGAGTAATTGGATCCAGAGTTTTTAATATTCTGTGCAGGGAAAGGGCATGTTGTATAAATGCAGGCCTGGAGTTGGTTTTATTTGTCATATTCCAAATCTTGTGACCACTATGAATATTTTTTTTCAAACTTCAGCTGTAGCTTTGTGCCATCTTTTACCTTGTGATCATTTCCTAGTCTATCACGACTGAGAGAGTACTTCTGTAAGTCAACCTGATGACTATAATTGAACACTGGGATGCATGCGGGTCTGCTGCTGTAAGGCTGCCAAGGGTCCAGGAACAGCTGCACGCTGCAAGGTCTGTTTCAAAGTGTAAATGTGTGTCTGTGTGTGCCTCTGTGTTGGATGCACATCTTGAAGATCAAAGCAAAATTAAGATGTGCAACCTTTTGGGATGGGACTAGGAAAAATGTACCTTCAAATTAGCATAGGTAATCTAGTGTTATATTTTGACTGAGCCATGATAAAAATGCAAGTTTAAATACAAGTGTACACCTACCTGGAATCCTCTACCATTCATGAGCCTTGCATTCTCTTTTTCCATTCATACCAAGGACTGTGTACAGATTTAAGGTGCATGTTTTGGTGTTCTGCATGCAATCCTATAAGCAGAAGAAAGGTCACAGCAATGAAGTAATGACTCTTCCATGTGTGGCATCATGTGCACCGCTTTGTACCAGGTTTTGTACAAATAAAATGGACAGTCAGGTCAGGGTTTCAGTTGCATCTCTGTGTGAAAGAACCTTGTGCTATTGTTTTAGTGTGCACAACCCCCTTACACGAGCCGTAAGAATAATTTGGAATTGTTTCATCTTTGGAGATGCCTGTGTATGTCTTGGGGGATAGAGCTATACTAGTCTCTGTGGTAATCTGTTCCATCTTCCAATCCCAAAGGCTTTTATTAAAATAGCCTCTTCATTCTTCTAAGGAATCCACTTGCAGCCAGCCTTAAATAACTAACATAACTGTAAGTACCTTATTTAATTTGTGTCATCTTCATCCATCTCAACCAAGGATGAATGGCAAAAAAAAAACTCTGGCTGCCCTAAGGCAGATTGAACTGTATGAGGCTGTCTGAGTGGGGGGTCCCTTGGCTTTTTACTCACTGCATTTTTAGCTGACATTTTACTTTTTTAGTATTCTATATTTCAGCAACTCCTTGATAGCTCTCACCCTGCGGCCAAAAGGCATTGTTTCCAAAATTAGAATGACACTTTTTTTCTTCTTGGTTAATCACTGAAGGTTGCTGGTGAGAGTTACCTGTCTCTGTTGTTAAATCCCACGTTTTAACATGGGATTGAGGGACAGGTCTTATTTCAATTTCACCCCCTGAGAAATTGGAAGCTCTAAAAAGGGGGAACCTACTGAGGGCTGTTGGGGCTGTGGGAGTCAGTATCTCTTGGTCACCATATTTTCACCCTGGAGTTGCAACCCAACGTTTTGTAAGCAGCCTAACGTTGCTAAGTACAAATCTTTTAAGTAGAATCTTTTTCTTCCTTATAGCTATAAGTAGAGGTGTGATTTTTTTTGTGTGACAATGAAATAAAAAACACATATCACTTTCTTCAATTCTCATTTTTGCCAACAATGTTACTTACTTCTGAATAGACTTCTTTCTGAGCATGACTTCTTTCATATGGTTTTTTCTGTTTCCACCCTCCTTTCCACTCAAGTGCCTTCTTGGGACACCTGGAGGAACTGGAAGTGAGGGTGGATAGGAGTGCCTTGTTCATTAAACTCTTTGTTGGAGAGCCTCCAAATAAGGAAGTGGGTGGTGACGTGACATCGCATCTCCGAGAGTTGTTCTCATCGCATACAGCCATGCGCTGGTGGTGAGTTTGGAAAGGGGGCACGCAAAATATTTGCAGGTGCTGTTATTTGCATTTTGATATTGCAAAAATTGCACCCACCCTTTGAACTGTGCTTGGAGCAGCTGCTCCTCAGCCTCCACCCGCGATACATCACTGGTTGAGCTAATTAGTCACTGCAAGTGAGAGTTGTGGTGGAGTGTGTGAGAAGGCCAGGCAGTAAAAGAACAGAGTACGGTCCTGAGGACCTATCCAGGCTTGACTTATGATTGCTTGATTGTACGCAGCCAGAGGAGAGAACCATACTATGAAGACTACATCTGGGGCTTAGGGTTCGGAGAATCACAGAATACTGTATATTTGTAAAAAATTCATTGGAAAAATTGTGTTTTAGGCTAACCTGCCCATGTAAGCTTGGGCATTTGCTTCAGCATGGGAAAGGCAGGATATAAATTCTGCAAATATATAAATAAAATACGCCAATCTCAGCAAACGGTGCTCTGAATGTAGTCAATGTACCTTCTTGGGATCATGCCTTATATTCTGAACACAAATACTGTAGATTGACGGAGAAAATCAGATTTGATCTTTGATAAAAGAAGGTAGAGTGGACTCTGTACCACTTCAGATAGCAGCTGGGTGGAATTGCATTATTTGAATATTGTTTTGTTTGAATAAATAAGTAACACACTATCCCAAGCCAGTAAAAAAGCTACTGTAATAGTGGCAGGAAGTAGACTGGACTAGAATCTTTTTGCATCATGTGTTAGGATTTGTTATGTGTGAGTTTTTTTCATGGACATATCAAAGAAAGCATTTCCCCCTGCAGAATGGTTTGGTACAAACCACTTTACTACTTTAGGGATTCTACTATTGTGTGTTTATACAGGTATATTATAAAGTATTGGTAGCAAATATATGACTTGTGGAATTCAAAGTAAGGATTTCAACCTACATGTCCACCTTCAATGGGGTATGTCAGTAATGAAATGGAACATGCATATTCCTCCCTTTAAACATCTCCTGCAGACGTCACTTTGTGGTGATTTCTATACCTGGAACTGAGTTCATTGCTGAAGTGAGCTGGGACTGGCTTTTTATTTCAATTACTTATGTGTCTGACAAAGTGATCATAAAAACTTATGCCACAATGCATTTGTTAGAATTTAAAACATAAGATCCTTCATTGACTTTGTTTTGATTTCCCATTTTAACTATGGAAAATGGTGTCCCCCTAACAGAGGACAAATTTGAATCTGTGGCATTCCTTGACCATTTTTAGTTGTTATAAGCCTGCAAATTAACTTGTATGAAAAGTTGATGCTAATCTTCCACATTTTTCATATTTGCTTGATAAATAGGCGCCTTGCTTTTTTGGGCTGTATTTTACAAGATTTGTTTCTGTATGTACTGAAATTCTGCAAGCTTATAGTATTTGGAAACTGGGGTTGTGTGATATGGGGGGGGGGTATTACTGGCTTGGATGATACCAGCTGATACCTTGTGAAAAGAAGCAAGAATTTGCTCCTTGTTCATCTGGTGTTCCATCCTTACCCCTACCTGATCATATAGGGCCAAATCTTAAAACTATCTCCATATTGCTCAGGTGGGTGTTTGAATTGTGCATTTAGTGACTGACTGTCTTTGGATGGTCAAGCGCTGCATAATCACGTGGAATGGGAACAGCATGCCAGGTGGGTAGTTCATTCTTGCTTCCATATGTGGTAATGGCATTTTTTTTCCTGGATATTGGCAAAATGCTCTTATTGAGGTAAAACCCTGAAAGCATTTTGTTTCTTTTACTTAGTATCTAATCCACTATGAAGAGGTACTGTTGTATGTAACAGGCCACAGTGCACCATCTTGGCACTCAGAATTTTTTTGTTTTAAATTTATATACCGCCTTTCTTAAGGTCACTAGATTTCTCTAATGATTACAACTCAAGGCGGTTTACATAGGCAGACTTTTCACAAACCCGAAAGTTTTTACAATTTACAGAATGTTCTATCTTTCAAGAACCACACTCAAACAGATCTTTCTTTCTGGATTTAGCCTTCTTGCTTTAGCCACCCGTCTGTCGTCTGCTGGCTGATGAGGCTTCCCTGCTCTCACCAGAGACGCAGCTGCGTTCAGCACACTCCTCCTCCCAAGAGGCAGCTGAAACTCAGCTTTTAATCAGCCGCAGTTTGCAAGGTCTGCCGCTCACACAGACTTCCGGGAGTCTCGAGCTCACGACCTTGAGATCTTCAGTTGTTATCTTTGGGCAAACGGAGGCATTAACCCTCTCGGCTAAATCTTCTGCTCAAATGCTCAAATGTTCCATTTTGGTACTATTTTGCAAGTTTATTGAATATTCATTATTCAGTGGCTACTTGGTGTAAAAAAGATATATTGGGTTATATCCATAAGTTAATAAATTTTTATCTTTTTCTCTTCCGTATTTCCAATGCCTTGTGCCATTTAGGGAGATATTGATTTTTATATTGTCTTAAACAGATTTTGTTTTGGGGTTAGTGCACTTTATGCAGCATTTTTCCATTATTTACTTGGCTCTGTATTAGAGTCTGTATATTTTTGTCTTGGTGCTGTTCAGGAAAATAGCTTGGTATGTAGATCCGTGATTTGAGGCACTCTGCAATCTGATGGGTATGTATTTCTTGGATATCAGTACTGACAAGTAGTACAAGCTCCAGGCTGCTTGCTGACCACTGAAATAATTTGCATTTGTTCTCTTAGATGAATCAAAACTGAAGTGTGTCATGTTTTCTTTCTTTCTCCAAGAAGTTTTTCTTCATTTGCTTAGGTGAACTGAATTGCTTCCCACCTCTGCCCCATCTAATATTTAGGGGAAAAAAAAGATTTTTAAATATCTGAATATGTGATCTCTAGGGTCTTTCAGATGAGACATTTTCTGGACCTCTTTCAACCTAATTATCGGACAGAAATTGGTATGGTTATACCGGGATGGTCTTGTTTGGAGAATATGGTGGTTCTCAAATCTTTGAGACTGGGACCCAGTTTTTAGAATGGCACTCATGTCAGGAAGTGTTGTTATAGCCAGAAATGCCATCCTTAAGCAGGAAGTGCCATCAGTGTGGCATAACAAAATGACTCTCCTGGAATGCAAGCTGGCATTCCTGGACTATAGCAAATTGCACAGCCATGAAACATCCTTGACTGAAAGCAAGATTAGGACAAAATATTATGGAAAAGCACTGAACAAAAACAAAATTTTAAAAAACTCTCCCTGGAAAATTCAAATTGTTTATACTCACAAAAAGAATGTACCAAGAGTAAGATCTGCTGCTCCCAATCTTCTGTGACTCACCTGACATCAGGTCTCGACCCACCAAGTGGGGCCCGATCCACAGTTTGAGAAATACCAAGAATACGGGAAGCTGGACTAAATGGGCCTTTGGCCCGATCCAGAAGGGCTTTTATCCAGAAGGGCTTTTATTTAGGGACTTCTGACCACTGCACACCTGCCAATCTTGAAATGGGCAGGGTTTTTTTTTTTTTTTTTTTTTGCATATGGAACTCTTCGTACCCCAGCTTTCATTTTTTAGAAATAATTTTAATAGTGGATTTTTAGATTTGAGAAATGTGGAGATGATGAAAGTTAACTATGTGTAAGAGGCAGTAATTAATTGGTACAGTTGTTTAATGCTGATTTACATGGAGATTCTCTCTTGATCAGAAAAGGGAACTAAACGTTGGCACCAATGGAATAAATTTCTGTAATGTAAGCTGACATTCTCTACTAATCATCTTGAGTTAGAAGCAAACAGACATAGACTAAATAGACATTAGAAGCAATGTAGCAACAGCAAGATCATCTTGCTTACTTGCATTGGGCAAAATATTGATTCCTTTCATCCTCAGTCTAGCGCCAATGAACTTGCAAATAAAAGGTGAATTGCAGAATTATTAATTTCTGGTTTTTGTTTCTTTCAATGCTAATCAGACTACATGAAAGCTTTTCAATAGTAAGATGTTTCTCTAGTGCTGTCTAAAATGCCTTGCCAAACTTCCTGATGCCACACTGGACCCTAATACTACTGAAGGTGTTGCTGAATGTGAAATTCAGCAGAGTGGTGTTCATTATATAGTCTGTAGTACATTTGTCATTTTTGCCTTCAGTGAACTAGAGAATTACTAGAAAGGAGAAAGAAGCTGGATAGGATTGAAATATATAATGTTCCTGGCACTGCATGAGAGACCACAGTAGTTGTATATTTTCTACCCCATATGGGGGCACCTAAGGCAGCTCACATCATTAAAAGATACATATTACACGGTATGGACGTGGGTATGTGGGTGTCTGTGTATGTCTGTATGTGTGTATGTATGTTATGCATAGGCTTGGGAACACCTGGACTGATCCACACGAAACTTGGCAGGAATACACCTTGCAGCCTGGAAGGAAACACTGCGGGGGTCAGACCCCCCCTACAGCCCCCGGTTTTTCGGGGACGGGGGCTAGAACGTCCAGACCAAGGGGATTGCATTGGACTAGAGGTCTGCTGCCACCCTGTGGTCACAAGCGATTCTGCAGGTTATGTGATACACAGGGACTAATCCAAAATGAAAGTGAAACTGCTTTACACTGCCTGCGTTGCCCAGGCTGGAAAGAGCAGGATCCAGAGAGTTCCACTACCCAGTCAGATCTGAGAGCTACCTGTTTCCAGAGGGCTAACTGCCCTACAGACATGGTTCAGGGAGTGTGACAATTTCATTACACTCCTTTGCTTGATTCTGTCCCTGTATTCATTCCTTCTCCTAATAGAAGCTGGGGATACTTTGTCCCCTGGGCAACGCCGAGTAACAAAAGGCTAGTACAAGATAAAAGATTAAAACATTGATATAACAATTAAATACAACAATTATAACATTGATATAATAATAAGAACAAGTAGACCTTGATGGATCTTGCAATATAAAATTACAATCATTCAAAATGCCAGCCAAGCATGTCAGTACCTAAATAAAAGTCCTCCTTAAATAAAGGACTCTTAAGGCCCTGCTGAAAGATGGCCGGAGAGGGAACTGTTCTTAACTCCGGGAGAGGGGGAAAATTCTGCAACCGTGGTGCCCAGCTCCCCCAGCTCTCCTGATCCTGAACCATAGGGCTTTAAAACTCAAAACTAGCACTTGAATTGGGTTCAGAAATGAACTGGCAGCCAGTGTAGCTGCTGAAGCAGCACCCTGAGTAGAACCATTGAGCCCCAACAATCACACAGGCAGCCACGTTCTGCACTAATTACAGTTTTCAGACCATCTTCAGAGGCAGCCCAACGTAGAGTGCATTGCAGTTGCCTAATCTGAATGTCACCAGGGCATGGGTCACTGTGGCCACGTCTGAGCGACGCAGGTATGGTCGTGGCTGGGGAATCAGCTGAAGCTGAGCAAAGGCTCCCCTTGCCACAGCTGCCACCTGGGAGTCCAGGAGCAGCTGCAAATCCAGGACAGCCCCCAAGCTGCGGACCTGCTCCTTTAGAGGGAGTGCAACCCCATTCAGAGCAGTGCAGTACCCGAGTCATAGACTTCTGGACCAAGAGAACTTCTGTCTTATCCAGATTTAATTTCAGCTTGTATATGGCTCTGTAGTATCTTGGATACATGCAGTTGTGCCTCTGAGAGCCATGACATACCCATGTTGTGTATGTGGTAAAAAATAAGAGTTTCTCCTGTTATGTAGAATGCATTGGATGCATGTTCTATTAATGCACGTATCCGCTTGTATGCATTGCCATAAGGTATGAAGAGGCAGTCTGACTTCATTTGTACTGTTCATGCTGCTGTGCTCCAGAATGGGTACCCATTCCCGGTAGTTTTCATGTAATGAGACAGTTCAAGGTGCTGCTTTTCCTGTGTGAAATTCTTAACGGTCTCAATCCAATTTAAGTAAGAGACTGCCTCCTTTTCTGATAGCACTGCTCTTCACCCAGTGGTATGTGTACCACTAATATTTCTTTACAGTGTTGTAGGTGATACTTGATCCCTCTCCCCTCCCCCACAACATGACACTGCTTTGCCTGGCCTGACCACACCAAAAGTGGAGAACAGGCAAAGCACACCAGAGGCAAATCTGGCTCTTCAGAAGAAGCACGGGTTGGGCAAGGGCAGTGCAGAGTGTGAAAGAGATGAAAAGGACTTTCCCTTGCCTTTAAGGAACGACTTGTGGCATCACAGCTTGATTTTGTGCACTTCAGCCATTCCTGGAAAGTGATCCTTGCAAAGATTAAGAAAAAGATTGAAGAGACCTGTCCTGTATTCAGTAATGGTTTCTGTAATCAGAAAAACCTATTTGAGCATATTCTCTAGGTTAGTGGTTCTCAAACTGTGGGTCACGACCCACAGTGGCTCACGAGCCAATTTCAGATGGGTCACAAAGCACTTAGGGAAGCCATATTGAAAATATGGGAAGATATGATGCTTGAAAGGGGGAAGGGTGCATTTGTTTAAACATCTTACTGCCCAACCCTATCTGGGCTGTAGAGTGTCCTGGGTGAATGTTCTGTTTGTGCATGTATCTGTTTGTATTTGTGCTGATGGCACTAGCATTTCGTTAGTGCAAGGTGTGGCAGCTGCTGCCACAGTGCATGTGCTAGGGCTGCCTTGCAATCAATTGGCCATAGATGCATGCCAATGACCTCTGGAGACTGTCTTGGAGGGTGTTCAGGTGGGTAGGATCAAGACGGGTCAGGGCATGTTGATGGCTGGCGGGGGGGGGGAATGTCGGTGACCACAGTTATATCCTATGCTTCTGGCCTTAGATCCACTCAGGTTTACCCCAGCCAAAGAGCTGGTGCAGATGCAAAATCCGTGGCCCATTGGGGTCAAGGCAGCAGCAGAGTAGGTAAGTAGAAAAGGTTTTTTTACTTAACCCGCTGTTACTGCCTGGTCCCTGACTGGTCTGTAGCATGTCATGGAGTCTGCACTAGCACAGCTGTGTGCTCTGGATTTGCAAAGTGTGCTCTGGTTTGGGCTGTCA
Organism: Lerista edwardsae; assembly: GCA_029204185.1. Taxonomy (NCBI): domain Eukaryota; kingdom Metazoa; phylum Chordata; class Lepidosauria; order Squamata; family Scincidae; genus Lerista; species Lerista edwardsae. Next base: position 745,762 of record JAJKFI010000050.1, on the reverse strand, counting down.
CTAAACATTTTAAAATCAATTATACGCTTGCCTCTTAGTGCTTGTGGTCAATTAATTCAAAGTTCAATGTGATTGTATCATAGGTATTTTTTGTATTTCCCATTCAGGGCACAATCCAACGCTCTCAGTTGAGCCAACGCTGCGTGCTAGTGTCGTCCCAACCTCACTAGCACCCATGTGGGGCACCAACTGACACTCCCGTTTTGATGCTAGTGCTCTTGGACCAACGCTAGCAGTAGCGTTGGCCCAAGGACCCTGGCACAAGGCTGGCGCACGGGTGGGTGGGCTGGTGGGCTGCCTGGCCCAAGGTGGGGGGTAGAGATGGGATGTGGCCAGCCTCCGTCCCCAAACCACATGGCCCCAATTTGGGCCGCGTGGCCTCCTTGGCTCTGCCCTGCTATTTAGCAGGTGCAGATCTGAGGAAACTTATAGGCCCGCCGGCCTTGCCATTCCAGTGGTGCTCTCCATGAGTATTCTGTTTGTGTTAGAAACTCTGAAATTCTGTTCTGGTCTTCATGAGTACAGCAGAATTTCTGGTCTACGTGACTTCCTCTGCTCCTTAGTCAATGTGTCTGATTAGTCAACGTAGTCAAATTAAGGTTCATACTGTCCATACAGAAGACTGAGCATCTTTTGGCCCAAAACTATACTGGATTATATTTGTTCTTCCATGTTCTCCTTATGGCACTGTGTGGTAAAGGACAAATGGAAAGTATTGAAGGTTCTCTTATCTCTGTGCGGTCTCCATTTTACGTGTTGCCATGCAGGATACTTCTTAACTTCAGATTTCCATGGTTTCCTCCCTGGTTTCTGGTTTGTGATGTGTTCCTATAACACTGTATTCAGTAAAAGTAGCTCATTAGTATAATTACAGCTGAGTTGGAGGAAACTGAGTGGAAGATAATAATATAGTGTGATGCTCCTTTAAAAATGAATGTGCTAACAGTAATATTACCCACCATGAGAAATTACTTCCATTTCCAAGCTATATCTTTTTGATGGCAGATGTTGTTAATAAAACTTTCAGTCATTTAAAGTACAGTGATTCTGAGTAGTTAAGTGATAACTTACATATGCCTAGACTGAATTGCAAGAGCATCTATTTCTCATTATCTTTTCAAGAGCTACTCTAGAATTAGTCCCTGAATCGTATTTAAAAATGAGTTTCATAAGCTTGATTGAATTTCAGGAATGTTTAGTGTTTCATAAATACCAGAATTATTTTTAACCTTAGCCACAGATGAATGGATGAGTTTGGCTTGAAATAAAATATACATCAGATATGCCACGTCATATCTAATTTTGTAGTGTTAATTCCTGATTAGTTGGCATTTCCCCCAGATTTCCAGATGAGTCTTGACATTGTGTTTTTCTTTGATGGTTGTCAAGGGATAAAATTATACTTTGTAAGTACTGGTGGAGAATTTAAGTGGAGTTATAAACAAAGTGATTCTGTAGATAATTTTGTTCTATACCAGTGTTTCTCAAACTATGAGTCAGGACCCACCAGGTGGGATTTGAGCCAATTTCAGGTGGGCCGTGTAGCACCTAGGGTAGCCATCATTGAAAATCATGGAAGATGGTACACTGGAGAGGGGGAAGGCTGTGTGGTTACTTTGCTTTGTCAAGGTTGTAAATAGGGTTTTTTCCTTTCTGATTCACTTCTCTGTTGGAAAATGGCTGAGAAAAAACCCAACTGATTGCTGCATTCTCAGGAAAGCAGAAAGCTCTGGCATCATAATCATAGCACTTCTGGCCATGACATCGCTTCCAGTAGGTCCTGGACAGATTGTCATTTTAAAAAGTAGGTGTTGGTACTAAAAAGTTTGAGAACCACTCTTCTATACTGTCTTAGGTGCTGTTTGCACCAGTTAGGATTTTGTGCCTTCGGTGAGTTTGAGTACGCTCTTCAGTTAACGCTGCAGTAGTACTTTAATGTTGATGTGCTGGAAACCTATTTTGTTCTTTAGCTGTTGCTCCTTCATGATTTGCTTGGGACAGAGTACTGCTGTTGCTGCTGCTGTTAATTTTAGAGGTCTTTATTGGCCTGTATTCCTTTAATTTAAGACTGGAACTGGAAGGCCTAAGTTCAAACCTCTGTTTAGCCAAAAAGTCTTGGGCAAGTCACCATTTTTCAGTCAATTCTGCCTCACAGCATAGTTAGAATAAGGTGTGATAGAGGTGTAGCTTGCCGTTAAGTTAGAATGTGTTGTGAAAGGAAATGTAAACATAGATGCGCCAAAATAAAATGTTGGATTTGTAATGTAACTTCGCATTTATCAGACTGATAAATGAAAGTTAATCCAAATCACAAGACTTGCTGTGCTGAAATAAGAAATCACTGCTGACTGCTAGTCCCAGACAGTTAGGTTTTCTGTCAGTTAAGTGCCACACATTCTTAAATAACTCTAGAGTGAATTGTCATGCCATTATGTTTTCTGCACGAACTGTTGTCTTGCTTAAGGGAAGATGCAAGCAATGTTTGGCTGGGATCCAAAACTGACTTTAATAAGGTGTGTCCAGGGGTTGTGTGCAGCCAGTAGGGATTTTTTTTTACCTTATTACTTTGAACTGGAGATTCCATGTCATATCACCATCTGCTTTCAAATTTTTAGAAATTCACTTCTGTACCCCCAAAAAAGTCATCTGTTTCTCGCTCTCAATGTGTCATTAAAGAAGCACAAGTCAAAGCACCTCTGGCACACTGAACCAGTCCTGTAGTTATATGGAGTATGTAATGTTCAACATACTAAGTTTCACCCAAGTGATATCTCTCTCATCTTAGCTTTCCTTATGGTTTATTTCCAACTTTTATGATACCACATAAACACTATATAACCATCTCACTTTCTTGTATGAGTGTAATAAAAGTTGAGTTGCTTTGTGGAAAAAAAACCACTCTATTAGGTTAAAAAAAAACCTCCTTGCTTGTTGTGCTCTGTTAAAGCAGTGGTATTCAAACTTTTTTGACCAGGACCCACCAGAAGTGTTGCCATTAACTTGGAAGTGATGCTGGGGCAGGAAGTGACATCATCAAACAAGAAGTGCTGTCATTGTAGCATAATAAAGTGACACTCCTGAAATGCAAATTGGCATTCTTGGACTGCAGCAATTGCATAACCGTGAAACATTCCTGACAGAAAGCAAGATTAGGACAAAATATGATATAAAAGCACTGAACTAAAAACAAAATAAACCCTCATTGGAAAAGTCAATCTGTTAACACTCACAAAAGGAATATAACAAAAGTAAGGACTGCAGTTTCCAAGATGGCTGCTCCCAGCTCTCTGCGACCCACCTGACATCAGGTTGCGACCCACCAAATGGGTCCTGACCCACAGTTTGAATAACACTGTGTTAAAGTTTAGGAAAGAGATTAAGATTTCACTATCAATTTATCTGCTGCCCAGATATATAATGTGTATGATTTATGAAAATGGCAGTTTAATTCTCTAATTATCCTTTCTATGAGTAATTGATCTATGCAACAATGGATCAGTTGCACATACCGCCAAAGAATGTACAATGGCACTAATGCCGTGTTCAATAACATTGCTCTTAAATTAATTCTCAGTGGCTTTTGTTAAAGCAGATTCACATGGCCATTTCTCCTCTTGTTTGTGCTTTCTCTGTGTAATCAGTAATTAAAAACACTGAGTTGGCTTTTATATGGGTTTTGGCATAGTGTTGTGAAAGCTACAGTATGTGAGTTGGGATCATGCCACCAAAGTCATGAAAAATACTTGAAAAGTGGGTGTGTTTTAATCTCAATCTGTGACAGAATATTTACAAGATTAAACAAAACATCCAAATCCCTTCAGTTCAGTTTGGCTTGAAAGCTCTACCTCACCTACAAGCTTAAAAACCATTGTGTAGATTATATCCCTTGGAATCAAAGCTTTAGCGTTGTACAGATTTCAGTTGCTGTTTTAACTGCTCATCCTTTTGCTCTCAAAAGGGAGTTTACAGCATAGTCAAAGTTAAATGTCATTCACTGAAAAATTGATAGATCCTTAACCCCCCCCCTCAAAAAAACAATGCATACCTTTTTAAAAAATAATAATGTGGAAGTTCTAACTGGTGCAGTGAGGATGCTCTGAGTCAATGTGTTGGAAAGGCTGCAATCCTGTGTACACTTTTTGTAAATTGTGAAAGGCGTAATTGAAAATTGTAAAGGGATTGTAAAAGCATAATTGTTGCTGGTTAATCATCATCATCAGGAAGAGTGGGGTGATTATCGGCTGATGAAGCACTTCTCAGCCACAGTTGATGAAATAGGAATAGAAGGGGAATTCTGTTCAGGGAAAGTTGAGACTTAGCAGGGACAGTTGCAAGTTGAAGGTTATGAAGATGGAAAACACAGAATGTGAGAGGTAAGGAAAATTTATAAATCACAAGACAGGTTAAACATAGCTGCTGTATAGTTAGGAAAACAATGTTAGAGATGGGGGGGCCATTCCCCCTCCATACATACATATGTGCTTCCCCCCATATCCGCAGGGATCTGTTCCGCACCCATTGTTTAGACTTACCACAGCAAAATGTTCCTTCCTTTTACAGGCTATAAGCATTCAAGCTTGTACCCCATGCAGACAGCCTGGATGCTTGCAGAGAATAGATTGAATGCTAACAGGAAGCAGAAATTTCACTGCTTCCTGTTAATGTTCAATCTAGTCTCCTTAAGCATTCATGCTGCCTGCTCGCACATGTTACAAGCTTACATGCTTATACTATCCTCTCAAAGGGATAGGGTAGGGTTACCTCATGGGTAAGCTTCTAAAACAAGCTGCCTCCAAATCATGGACTGCTGCTTCTCTGTAAAGCCATCTCTGTACTGGCTAGCATTTTCTGTTCTGTTGCACTGTAGCTGCTTGTTGCATGCATAGAGTCACTCTGGGCAATTGCATCTATTGTCTTCTGCCGCAGCCAGCTTTGCTTCTGGATGTCTGGGAAGATGTGACTGCCCAGAGTGTTTCTTTCTGATACTTTTTGTCCGAGTCTGTTAATCACAAGTAGGGGGGGCAGGTGAAGCCTGGGTCACATATTAAGCCCTCAAGTCTTGAGGCTATTCATTATAGCTGCCAAATTATGAGAAATGGATTGAGGTGTTTGAAATAAAATAAAAAACCCTGTGAATACACAAAATATATTTCGTTCTAGTCTTGTAAAACTAGGTAATGTCATTTTATAAAAGTTTGAGAACCACTTGGAAATGATACGGACTGTCCATTAGGCTTATATGGATAGGCACACAATATTTTTGCCGGAAACTGGGAGTTACCTTTAAACCTCTCCAAGCAGCGTTCTGAGGCTCACAGAGGCAGTGGGCATCATGCTCTGCCTCTGGACATGACTGAAGCTGAGCTCCAGTTGCATTAGGAGGGCCCGGGTGGCCCAGATCTGTGGATTTGAACATCCATGGATTTTGGGATCTGTGGGGGTTCTGGCCACCTGTATTTAAAGCCAGGTTTTGGTCATGGATTTTGTGTTTTTCACCTCTGTTACTCTTGACATTTTCAGCTGTGGTTACTAATGTACAGTCAGTTTAGGTGATGAGGAGTGGAAGGTGTGGAAAGGATGTTTAAAAAAAAGTTGGTGTACATTCCCTTCACTGGGCGCAGTATAAATTCACCTTTGCGGGTACAGCAACCACTAATTGGCAATCAGCTTATTTACTGTCACCATTAGTTAGTACTGATCAGAATTGGGATACCTAAAATTAATGTGGACATTGCAGGAACATTCAATTAGGAACATTTGTCTCCCAAATGAGTCAGTGAGATCCATTGGTACTTTTGCACTGATATACTGGAGGGCACTCATGCCATTAAAAAAAGGATAATGGCTGCCCTAGAGGCTTGTGTGTGAAAGCAGTATGACATGTTGGTATTGTGACAGCAACAGTGATGACATTGTTTAAAGGAAAAGTACTACTGGGGATTTTTTTCCCCCAGTCAAAATATCTGTAGAAATAGAATGCTCTTCTCTGCAATGATCATAGCATTATAATAATCCAGAAGATTTGGATATTAAGATTTGTCATAACAGATGCAGATTGGGAAGGTCACTTGGTGAGAAGCGGGTTGTAATTTTTAATAGCTTTAATGTTTCTCTTTCCCCCTTTTCTTTGTGTTCTGTAATCTGCCATCCTTGACAGTTGTTCCGACACTGCAGTCAGCTCAGTTGAGAACACTGTTCTTTGTGTGTGTTTGACAACCTGAAGTGATACATAAATGCCTAATATATAAAAGACTTCACTCAGGTGGAAATACAGCTGATTTCAGATGCTTGAGAAAAGCAGTCCAACTTTGTCAGAAATATTTTGCCATTGCCTTGCTATGCAGCTGCTTTGAGTTTTCCTCCCACCCTTTCCAAAATGATGAGTTCTTGCAGTCTCTCATTATTTAGTTAGGAATCTTGTGTTTTTGAGAAGATATTAGCCAACTTGATGGGTTGAAATATCTGCCACCTCTTCTAATAAATACTGAGTTGGTATTCAAGTTACCAAACTGACCTAGTGGAGGTTTGTCAGATTCTCACTTGAATTCCTGCTTCCATGTTTACTTCAGAACTTTGCTTCATGTAGCCATGTTCAGGAATCATCTGTGCTCATTTCAGTAAACAGAAGTGGATGTACTGGGTGTGTGTGTGTGATGGGAGGCTTCAGAGTCAAATGGGTGTTTAAACCCCCTTACAGCTCTGCAAGCCTCCCGCTCGGCAGTGAGCCTCCTTGGACCACCTGTAAGGGCAATTTTGCTAGTGCAGGTCTGAAGAGAGAAAGGGGGCCGGGAGGCTACAGGAAAGAAGACTAGGATCTGGCATGTGTCATCACTGCTGAATCCACCCTTCCCACATCCTCTTCACCCTTGCTGCCATCCTCCCCATCCAGTTTTGTCCCCTTGCTGCCCTTTCCATCCTCCCCCACCCCCTTCTGCTGACTTCTGTGTTCTGGTGGGTGCCTTTTCCGCAGTAGCAGGCAGCAGAACATGCATTCTGCTGCTGATTGTCCCCAATGGGTTTGGACCTTAAGTGTGGTAATTTTTTTTCCTGCAGACATCATTATGTTTGGTAACGCTTATTTAGGGGTATTAACATTTTTCTAAAGGCTTTGTATAATGTATGCGATTACAAAAACCACATGATTTCTTATCATATTTTGAAATATGAATGCGCAACTAAATTTATTTTTAATAATTTATTGAAACTTTACTTAAGCTCTCCATTGTAAATGCTGTAACTGTGGGTGTGGCTATTTTGTCTTAAAGGAGTAATTGGTACCTTATGGAAGTTCTTTAGTGCTCAGGAATAAATTTTCACATGAAACTGGATAAGTGGATCAGCCTTCATTTAACGTGACAGAAACTGCACAGGTCAGAAAGCAGTTTTGTTGAACCAATTGCATAAACTACGTGTTGCAATAATTTAAATTGGACTTGACCAGAAAAATTGTATCATACTAATTTTAGAATCATATAGGTTTTCCCTTCTAAAAACTTTTATAACTTATGCAGAATGCATGATAGTGAATGAACTGTTGCAAACCCACTTTTTGATTGCTGTCAATGTTGATTTCAGGCACATTCACTGATAGTATGTCGGTACATTGAGAGCATGTTCTTTTCATTTGCTGTGTAATATGCAGTTGCTAAGCTGTTCAATTCATTATAAGGGCAGCTAAACGTGTGTTTGAGTGGAACAGTAAATGAAGTTTTGCTTATGTGATTCTGGCAGGTTTTGTTCTTTCATTAAACTGACAACACATAGCTCATTGCCATGCAGCTGTGAAAGAGGTCAGAGGGTGTGTGTGTGTGTGTGAGGGAAGAATGGTTTAGGCCTCTGTTAGTAGGTTTATCAAACTATTTAGTCTTCTTTGGGTAAATTTTTCTAAGGCATGTACTTTTCTATAATCTTGTGGTTTAGAGGTCATGCGTTATAAGTGCCACTTTATATCAATGATCACACTGCATGTTCACAGCCAGCCATTTTCTTAGAGATAATCACAGATGATCTTGCCTTTTAGTTTCAAAGCTTCATAGCAAATGCAAGAGACAACAGCTGTTGCAAAGTTTCCAATATGACTAACATCTGTTGTTCCTCTTGTGAAAGGTCTGTATAGTTTTTAATTCTCCTGCTTTAAAAGGACAAGAAGGTTTGGTGTGCTTGGTATGGACTGGTTGGAAGGGTTAACTTTGACCTTGTGAAAGGGCTTTTGTATGGCTTCTTCCTTGGCCTGTAGTTCTGAAAGCTCACTTATATTTTCCTAAAATCCCTTGTTTTTCCTCATTCTTCTTGTCTCTTCCACTTGTCTCTTCTTGTCAATTCTATCTTGTTAAGATTTCCACGGTTATTCTTTCTTCTATGCATGAGACACAAGTGAGAAACAGGCCATCCTTCCATCTTGTTTTGTTGTCTTGGAAGTAGGGATGTAATAAGTGGAGATCCCAAATATAGTGAAATTAGACCCAAATCCAACACAAAAGAGGCAGAGTGAGGGTGCGATCCTATTTTACTGAAGTGCTGGGACCAACCCATGGCCCTGCCTTAAGAATTAATAGGAGCCAAATGAAGCCAGGGGGCGGGCATAGCGGCCATGTTTTTGAACTCAAAACAATGCTGATTCCAAGCATTTCAGATTGCTTTGCATGTACTGTTTGGGATTGAATAGTTTACTCCTGAAGTAAAAACTTACGAAAATAAAAACGTGTGATCATGTAGAAACATTATTATACACACAAGAAATTACATAGCTTCAAAAATAATGTACTCACTGAACTGTAGTTTTATTGAACCGATGTAATGAGAATACATGAATCTTTCCGCGGAAATTAAGTCCCATTTTTCGTACAGCGATTCGCACACCCGTATGCAGAACACGCAGGCATGATTAAAAGGTTTTACACGCGTGCAGGGAGATTTTTATTCGTGAATTCGCGGCAAGCCTCCTCCTTTGCGGCAATGATCTGAGTCAGCCATCTTTTTAGACCCACGGCTTCAAGAATATGACATCATGGCTTCTGCAGTGTATAATAATTCCATGGCTGGGACAGAGATTGCTGCACTGGTTTTAGATGTCGCAAATGTGCCATAAAGCATGCTAGTGGCACCGCATCAGTAGGCAGTGCCAGTAGGGATGCCTGCACTGTCCTGTTGATGCTGCACCCACATGGACCGCTGCCAGTGGATATAGGAAATGTGTAGGGTGGCAAGAGGATAGAACAGAGGAAAGGAGGGAGTGTTTTGGGACAGGGGTAGCAGACCAGCCTTCGGCCGTATCCTAACCCCCGTCCTGGGCCTACCAGCTTTACATGGGGCTGCTCAGACTTGTGCCTGCAATTTAGGCAGACTGGGACATTGCTTGGCACAAGGGGAAAATATCTCCGTACCCTGAAGAGGCCTCCAGCCTGCTCCAAACCTGCAATGGATACAACTGAGGCCTCACTGCATGAGGAAAGATTTAGCGCAGACCTCTCCCTGATTTGCTGGTTTTTGCTACACACAGTGTATTTAATTTAGTACCACCATCCATCATTTCTGCTTTGTTTATCTGCTATTCATGAGGTAAAAGATTTGAAAATGACATTAAACTGCAAATTAAAGCCATGGCTTTTCAAAGTCAGTTCTTTCTCTTTTCCACCAATTGGTTGTTTGTTTGCTCTTGGAGCCCTTTGGAGCTCATGTTGCCTTGGTAATGCTGTACAGATACTTCCTTTTCTGTGGCCTTGGTGAATGAGCATTTAGGTTTGTATCAACTCCTTCCACTGTTCAAAGGTTAATAAACCGGCAACACCATTAAAAGCAGATGGAAAATATTGATGTAGAATTGCTGAGGAACCATCCAAGGTTTAAACTGAGGTATATTGTGATACCTGTGTCATTTATCCTTCTCATTTGGTTTGCCCCACCCATTCTTTACCAGTTCATGGTTTCCTTTAAGTAAATCCTCAGCCACTTTCCACATGGAGTTGAGCTGCTTGGCTTGTGATTTCTCACAGTTAGAATACCCCTTTGAGGGAGTTTGTCTGAAGCAGACAAATAGTAAGTAAGTAATGATAGTGGATGAAGATGGTGAAATTAAAAATAATAATTCTGAGCATATTTTCAGGAAGTGGGTGCTCACACTGGTGTAATGAAAAATTTCTGGATAAAAAGTAGACATTTTTCTTAATAAATACAACCTAGAATTTTAAGGCAGTAACAGGTGTGTGTTCTGTTTCTACTAGGGGGTTGCACTTTTGATGATGGTCCAGGACCCTGTGATTACCATCAAGACCCATATGATGACTTTGACTGGGTTCATGTCAGCGCCCAAGAGCCTCACTACTTGCCACCCGAGATGCCTCCAGGTGAGTTGCCACAGTGGTGGTGAGTAAAAAGCTGACAAAAATACTTAAAGTGCTTCTATTGCTTTTGATACTGGGCTTATAATTTTTGGTGCTTGAAGAGTTGCTGTCCTTTGAGCATCTTGGGAAATGCATTAACTGTCAAAAGTTGGCATGTCCTTCACTATAAACATTTTGCTTTGTACTAATTTATCAGAATTTAAAACAAAGTCAGATCTAAACAGACTAAGAATGCAATCCTATACTGGCCAGCCTGCACCAAATCCTGTGCAGTATATGGGAGGCTGGAGCCTCCCCGCTGCAAGGGCATGTTCATGCCCTTACTGTAGGGGAGGGTATTAATAGCAGGCGCAGATCCGAGGAGACTGCGCAGCCTGAATCGGGGCTGCATGTCCTCCCGGACAGGCCCAAGATTTGGCCTTATGGCCGAATCCTGGACCCACCTGCCATCCCACCCAGAACTGCCCTCGCCCACTCTCACCCACATCCCAACATAGTGCCTCCCTTGCGCCAACCAGCTTTGGCCAACACAAGGGAGGCGCAGGGCGGGCACAACGGGATCGGCGCTGTCTGCAGCGCCGGTCCCGTTGCCTTATCGCTGACGCAATCCTTGCGTCGACGCTGCCCAGTTTTTAGGATTGCGCTGTAAATTATTTTTACCTCATTACATCTGTAGATGGTAACGTAAATGTTTGAAAAATCTGCATAAGGATGGATCCAAAAGTGCTACAAAGCTGTAGGGCTCACAGAAGAGCTAGTTTGAAAAATCTACATAAGGATGGATCCAAAGGCTCTAGGGCTCACAGAAGAGCTAGTGCAAGAAACGTGAATGTGGGAGGGGGATCCCAAATCCAACTCCTTGCATTTGCACCTAGGATAGCTTGTCATAAATTTTAATTTTTACATTAATTTTTTTTTTAAAAAAAATATGTGGTTCAGCAGCAACTTGAGCAGTGTGTGAAGCACTGATAGCATTTCTTGTAGCTATTTTTTTCCCCTCTGGAACAGTGGCTCTCAAACTGAGGGTCAGGATCCACCAGTGGGTTGTAAAGCATCTTGAGCAGCTGTATTGAAAATGGAAGATGGGATGGTGGAAAGTGTGTGTACATGAGACTGAGCCAACAGTCACACATGAGGGGGTCTACATACAATGCTTATGTGGGAAAGTTTTTACTCATGATAAGAAACAGAGTATCTATATTGGCTGAAAAGCTATTTTAGATGAAAGGAACAAAGAGAAAACACACGGATTTTCTGACATTTTCTCAAAGGATATAAATTAAAGTGTGTTTTGCAAAGGAAACTCAAGTATTAGAATTGGATGCTGTGATTGTGCCACAATCTTTTAATATGAGAAGAAGTGGTAAATAAGAAGAGCATACTTATTGTTTATGTCCCTGTTGCACCCAACTCATTTTATTTCCTGAGATTTTTTCCTCTGCTCCTTATCATACAAATGAGCTTTAGCTGATGATTGGTACTTGTTTGAGTTATAGTTGTGAGTCAAAGAATATGAAACATATTAGAAAGCTGGTATATCATGTCTATACACCAAAGGTGGTTGATCATTCAAACTATCTTCTTGTGTCACAACATTTTATTTTCAGCCTGGAACATTAAGATTTTCATCTAAGGCAATTAATAACTCCAAGAAGTCCCTAATGCAAAGTATTTGAATAAATAAGTATAGATATAAATATAGATAGCACTATGTCAGTTCTTCAGCGTTTGCCTTATAGAATAAAAATTTTACAAAATATGTTTATAGCAGATGATCTGCTGCTTTAAAAAAAGAGGATAGACTTCAGCTGATGTATTTAGATCAGAGGGGGGTAAGATTACAGTAAAAAAAATGCAAAGAGTCTCCTGACTGTTCATCAGTTGGGAATATCAGAAAGATTCTATTTATGGAAATATTTCCATTGTTAATTACTATTGCAGACAAGATAATGAATAACTGAAGAGCTACAGCCTAGATGACCTTGCCTGCTCACCTTTGATGAACAGCTTAATCAGTCTTTTCTGGGTAGAATGATATGCTGAGCAAAATGAATGCCTCTGAAATTCAAGTACATTTTTCAATTAATAGGGTATTAAATAATTAATCATGCAAAAGGAGGAAATAAGGTCGAGGTTACTTTATTTGTGTCTCTGAACAACTTGTGTCAGTCGCAGGAAAGAAAAATGGGAATTTTGCACTGCAAAATTAGACCAACTCATTTACAAGTCCTTCTTCTTGTCCGTTTTCTGTCATTAATTATTCTTAAGAGCATATACACTTTAACTTTTGCAATTAGCAATTAGATTTGACTATTATCTCGCTGTCATTGATAAATGGTTGAATGCTGCACTTGCATATTTCTTGTTGAACAAGGCAAAATATTACATATGTATTTACATTACCCCTGGTCACCGGAAAGGTCCCATAATGGTTCCCTGAACTCCAGAATTTTATAGTTGCCTTAGGTTTATGTTTAGGGCAATTGTTCCCAAACTGTAACCCATGGCTCCCCAGTGAGCTGCAGAAACCAGTCAGGGGTGCTGCAGAATCTAATGAAAACCCTACATAAGAAGAGCCCTGCTGGATCAGGCCAAAGGCCCATCTAGTCCATCTTCCTGTATCTCACAGTGGCCCACCAGGTGCCCCAGGGAGGCATGAGACAACAAGATGCTTGCATCCTGTTGCCACTCCCTTGCACCGGGCACTGTGAAGTAACCCTGCCACCTTATACAATGTATGGTAATGGTTCCCAAATTGGTGGGTCCCAACTCACCAGGGAAACCCAAAAAGGCAATTTCCCTTTAAGGGGAATGGCCCAGAAATCAGCAGCAGCACAATCATGCAGCTACTGATCAGGAGCTTACCTGGGGGTCTCTATGGCTTTCTGGACGGTCCAAAGAGCCTCTGCAGCCCTCCTGGTAGCTCTAAACTACTGGGAAAGAGAGGAAAAACCACTTAGGTTTCATGATGAACACAGGAAGTGGGATTTTCTCTCTTTTCCAGCAGTTTGGAGCTGCCAGGAAGGCTGAAGAGGGGGTTGCAGGCTCCTTGGACCCTCCAGAGGGCCATAACGACCCCCAGGTAAGAATTCCTGATCGGCAGCAGCAAGATTGTGGAGATCAAGCCTATACCCCTCCATACCCACGCAAAGACTTACAGTGCTTCTAACTCCCTTGTAGATGTTTGGGAAGCACCGATGTATAGGATTATAGTCCTAATGGGGAGCCCCTGCCAATAGCCCAGTAGGTCAAGGGAACTGCCAGTCTAAAATGTTTGGGGACTGGTTTAGGGGATTCAGAATGTACTAATTTAAGCTTCCTAACTAGCATATGGTCTGGAAAATTATTATAAACATGATGTCCCAAACATAGCTCTTCTATACATACAGTATGAAGAATCAGATCTTCATATTTAAATAAAATATTAAATTAAACTTGTATAAATGAGCACTGGCTGCAATTATTACTATTTTAGAAAAAAATATCTCTCTTGCTTGCTCGCTCGCTCATTAGGAGAACAAAGGGAAGTATCCCTGATACTTCCCTTTGTTTTAGTAACCTATAAATTTTTTTACAGGTTTTAGTAAAAAACCTATAAATTTTAGTAACCTATAAATTTTAGTAACCTATAAATTTTATTTATAGGTTTTAGTAACCTATAAATTTGCAAACTTCCAGGCCATAATAATAAAATAGGTGTCAAAGATGCCCTTGCTTGACCACCAGGTGAGTAATGCCTAGCTCTTCCAGAAATGGCAGACATTGTTCTGCAGTTGGGGAGCCACCACAAAGAATCCCCTGTTTCTTGATGCCACACTGTAAAGTGCGTTTGGACCACTCTCGGGGTCAGGGAGGCTGGTGCACATCTGTGTGCTGGCTTCTCTGACTCTGAGTATGGTCCAAACACACTTTACGTGGCCCCTGTGCCAGTGGAACTTTGCTAGCCTAACTGTGCTGCCCTAACTCCAGGTTAGGATTGCGCTCTAAGTGGCAGCCCCTTGGCCAGTGCCCAACTCTCATCCTGAGATGGATTGTTGTAAGGTTAAAGGGGGAACCCTCTTGAGCTCTATGGAAGAAGGTAGAAAAGAAATAAGCATTCATCCAACACCTAATATGACCAACCCCCACTGGAGTGTTCCCAATTAGAGCGATCCCTTTTCAGTGAGTTGCAAAATCAAAACATTAAAAATAAGTACAGCTAGAAGGTTAAATTTCTTATATAGGAATCTGTGCACATAAAGATAAAGGTAAAGGATTTCCCACGACCAAATGTTCTAGTCGTGACCGACTGTAGGAGGCAGTGCTCCTCTCTGTTTCTAAGCCAAAGAGCTGGCGTTTGTCCGAGGACAAGTTTCCGTGGTCATGTGGCCAGCATGACTATACACTAAGGCGCACAGAATGCCATCACCTTCCCACTGAAGTGTTATCTATCTACTAGCATTTTTATGTCCTTTTGAATTGCTAGGTTGGTAGGAGCTGGGACAAGCCACGGGAGCTCACTCAGTTGCATGGTCTCAAACTGCCAACCTTCCGGTCAGCAGCTTAGAGATTTAACCCATAGCACCACCACATCCCTCATAGTGAGAAGGATAGTGTCCCGTAGTGAGAGCTAATTATGCTGTTTCAGACTGTTGGATTGGTGCACCCACGAAATACAGTATATGTAGATAAGTTAACACTTGTTCTTTTAAATTGTACGTGCAAATAATTATCAGCAATAGGTGCAAAGCAAAGTGTAAGTATTATGACATGCTTAGAATAAACCATGGAATCAAGCCATTATGGCGTCTAAGTCCCATTTAAAATGAATACTTTAGATGACTAATTAATGACTCTGAAAACTTAGAATTACAGACATTAAAGTCTGTAAAACCGGCACTTGGGAAAAGATCGCTTAGAAAAGATAAGTTGTTAAAATAGAAATAGAGTATAGTGAATAAGAAGAGGAAAACTGTCAGAAATGGTTACTGGTCTTGAGTGACAGTCTCCATAGAATCCAAACAATCCTGAATTTAAAAGACTCCACAGAATTAGGACCTCAATTTCTTTTCTAATTTTCTATAGATTAGTGTATTTAGCCTGTTTTGCATGAAAAAAAAAACACAAAACAGGTGGATGTGGCATTAAATGAAACAGCAAGACTGGTCACAGGATACCTAAAAGGTGCATTACCTAGCTGGCCTTCCCCCTCCCAAATTTAATCAGGAAAGCACAGCAAAGAAGGAGTGGGTTAAAGCGATGTCCCTAGAAATACACTCATTGTATGGCCATCAACTTCCACCATCAAGATTGAGATGGAGGAATAGCTTCCTTAGGAATGTGCCCAGTCTAACCAGTATAACACAGACTGCTTTGGAACTATGGAAAGTGAGCAAGGAGCTGCCAAGTGAATGGGCACAAACATAAGTATGCCTGCCACGAGGCCAAGAACAATTGTGGCCTGTATGGAAATCTTTAAATCAACTGTGAGCTGAGGCAGGAAGATCTAAGGACAATCTGAGAAAATAGAGTTTCCCCATAAAAGATACGCTGTGTGAATGTGGAGAAGAACAAACCATCTCACGTGTTACAGTGCACACAGTGCCCCTGTACATGTACAATGGAAGATCGTATGTTGGCAAGGGAGAATGCTGTTGAAGTGACCCAGTATTGGGCGAATGCTACCTAGTTTTAATCTTGCATTTTATTCTAAAATATATTTTGATGTATGTATAAAATTATATTACTGTAGGTGCTTCTGATACAAAGGAAGAAAATATTTAGTCCGAATAATTTAGTTGTAGTGCTTATACAAATGGGACTATGTGGGACTAACAGTAATAGTTTCATGGAGAACTTCCTCTATGTGGGTGAGGAGGAGGAGGAAGAAAGGAATATTTGAGCTCATCTCTCAATCCAAGTCAGAATGGGAATGTGGTGACCAAACCTTGAATATTAACTTTCCTACCAAGCTTCAAAAAATGCTTGTATTGCTTCTCAGTTCTGTGTTTTGTTAAAGTTTGCACAGTAAGCGTGAAGTTGAATAGGCACCTCCAAATTTCAGCACTGCAAGGTTTCCATGCAAACATTGTTTCAAAAAGGTTTATTTGGTTTAGAAATTGAACTTGAAAAAATATCAGGCCAGCTGGTAAATGCCCGTAGTGCTTTAGCTTGGCTTGAAAGCAGATTCTAATTGAGAAGTGCTTTGCAATTTTAACTATGATTATCTCTACCCAGGATGACAGACACAGTCCCTTTTGAATTCATAATAAAGCATCATCCATTATACTGCACTTCTTCAAATTATGATGTAGAGAAATTATCTTTTCATTATGGGATGGTCATAATATGAAGCTTTTAATGTTTTGTTTAAGTTGGAAAGACAATGTTTGAAGATTTTACATAAGATTGTATTGCTAAACCATAATGTGTTGCTAATACTAGATGAATTTAATCAGTATGCAACATCTGAAATTGTCAAAATAATAAAACTCCTAAACCATTAAAATTCTAAAACTACTACAGGGCACTAATAATAAGAGAGGCATCCTTTTAGGTTAGCTGAGTCTGTTCTTTGGAAAACTGTACTTTTGTCCTTTTTAGTGATATGTTTTAGTAAGGGTCGAAACACATGTGATAAAATCAATTAATTGGTGCATTTGAAATTCAATGCCTTACTTCGTGCCAGATGGAACTTGGGAATTTGAATTCCGAAGCTCAACATTTGAACTTTGAATATAAATTGGGCACCTCTAATACTGTTTAAATGCAGTTGTTAAAAACATGTTTAACACTGTGCAGGGCCATTTGTTGGGATTTGGATTTGAATATTTTTCATATAGGATAATTCTTCAGTGTTCAACTAATGTTTTGTTTTTATATTTGAGTTTTAGCAATTCATAAAATAGGTTGGAGCAACTTGATAACAATAGCTGGAAATCAATAATTAAAAGAGTGTTCTTTCCCTAGTTTATCATTGTGAAAGATATTTAGAACTGAAAGCCAACTGCCTGGGCTGTTTCTGTTCTTGAGAAATTGGGTTGTAAGAGGGGAGGTTAGGACCTTTTAGCCATGGAGAGAAGAATTGGCTCCATGAGGAAAAGTACTTGACAGTACTAATGGTAATGGTACTAATGACTAGATCACCCACATACTTCATTTGAAGAAGCCTTCCAAGTACTGATATTACAAGTTTCACATTGTCTGGAAGGCTTTATGTTGCAGAAAAATTTAACTATGGAAAACGTTTTATCATCTATCCTGTATATTTATTGTGGCATTTGACTTCTTTTTGACTCATATATTGTTTCTATCACTTGTTCATGTTTGTTTTGTGGTCTTAATTTTTGTGCTTCTCATTTGTATCTTTTTTTTTGGGGGGGGGAGCCCATCCTATAGAAGCCCAACTTTTTTTGCTTGTTTCTGTGTTTTACTGTTCTCTTCACATCTGTTACTAGAATCATATTTTTCTACCTAGTGGTGGTGGCATGGAAGAAAGGAGGTAGAATTCATGCTGCAGGGTATATAAGATAAGGGTGAGAGTGATGATGCAAGAACCAGATTGTCTATCTTGTTGTCCTCTGCAAGAGCTTTAAATTGCTGGAGGGCATCTTAGTCCTGTTCTGCAGTTGCTGCTCAGCTCTTTTTGCTTTTGTTCTCTCTTATCTCTCAGGTTGATTCTAAGCCTGAACATGACTAATTGAAAATATACATAATAGAAACCTTGAGCCTTTCAGCACTTTAGTATGGAAAACTCTGACCTTTGTGCTAAAATAGGTAACAAGTGGTTCTTTAGATTCCACACAAACTGCCCTGATAGCTAAATTGTTATACTAAGTAAGGGTTATGGAAAAACCAAAGAAGTTGCCAGGCTTGAAAATAGTTTTTAATTTGGAGCCTGAATGCTATTTCTCAAAATGGCAATGGTCTGGCTCTGTCACTTTGGAAGAGGAAGTAGCAAATAAGGCAATCTACTATAAGTGCCTTCTTCAAGTACCAAGGATGAGCCACAACATGGCTGCTATCTTGACCTTCCATGTCCGGTAGGAGAAGTGATAGCAAAAATGGTCATTTGTGCAGCAGGCTCTGACCTAATACACTGGTGAGTACAGTACTGTGTATGTTAGAACAGTGTTATGACCACCTATAGCAGTGACTCACACAGAGCTCTTGTTTTCTGGGGATTTATGTGTAGCATTATAGGTAAGGTTACCAGATACAAAGGGGAACAGTGCCTATACCTTTAACCATGGTATAGAAGAGGGAATTTGAGCAGGTACAGCTAATCATGGAAGGGTTTCAAAAGCTGCACATGCCCAAATTCCCTCTTCTATACAATGGTTAAAGGTATAGGCACTCTGTCCCCCTTTGTATTTGGTAACCTTAATTATAGGCGGTGTACCTGTAAAAAGTACACCTGTAAAAAGTACTGTACCTGGTAAAAAGGCGTGCTGTCTTTTCCCCCCAAATTCAGGCATTACATGGGATTGACGATAAGTGACAGTAGCGTCAAGTCTACAGCCTCCTAGGCCACACACTGAATAAGTGTCACAAAATGTATATTATAATCCAGGGACGTGCTGGAGTCACTGTGGCAAATTTCGAATCAAATTCTGCCTGCTGTGACTTGACTCGTGACATGTCATAGTGCATATCTGTGGCAACTTACTCCCTCAAATTTCTGAGTCAGTTTGACTCGAGTCAGTCTTTTGTGAAGCCAGCAGCAGCGGGGGTCAGGCGTGACTCTAAGGAAAAATGAACTACCTTTTCATTTAGTCAAACAAAAGCTGTGCTGCTGCTGCTATCTGAGCAACTGTAACCGTTCAGTGAGTGCAGTATAAGATTGATTCCATACGAACCCCAGCAACCTCCCCCCCCATTCACATCAGGATTCTCAATTCCACTTCAAAAGGAGCACCAGGCATGCCAGGGCCTGGAGCGACTGGGACTGGTGGGTCGCATGAGCTCAATAAGGCAGGGGGTGGGTGGGACAGACTGCGTGAGTGTAGGGACAGAAGTGTGTGCAACAGCTGGGAGGCTTACCTCCCATCACAATCCTTTGCAGCTCTGCTCAGAAGTAGTTGCATTCAATTGGTCGTTCAAGGAGCCCGCCGAAGCCTTGAGTTTCCAATCATTAAGTACTGCCTCCCTCCAAGCTTCCTCACCTCCTCCTTCCCCCCATGGGCGTCTCCAGCTATTCTTAAGGCAAGAACCCAACCCCCATCACTTGAGCTCCTCTTTCTCCCCTCTCAAATCCAGGGGGGAAAGCTCAGACCACCCATCCTTCGTCTAATGATCATTGCTTTCTTCAGAGATGGACAAGACAGCCTGCTCTCATCTCCTTCGTCCTGCCTCTTGTTCAATGCGAAACAAAAACTGTATTTTGGCTCCACAGTCTTTCATGTGCCAAAGAAGTAAGCAAGTACACCTGGACTTGTGGACTTCGATTCTTTTCAGAGTCAGTGAATTGAGTCTCAAGGCATGCCTGAGTCATTGACACACGTGACTTGAGTTTACATGATTCGGCAAAAACACGTGCGTTCATGACTGATTGGAGTCCTGAGACACAAGTTCCCATCCCTGTTATAATCCATCAAAATGCTATACGGTGCTGCCAGACTTAGTAGTTTTTGTCTGTTAACTCAGGGCTGAATTGTATCCAACATTCTGGCACCAATACAGCCTTAATGCAGCCCTTTGGTAGGAGAACAAATGTTCCACTTACCTTGAGAAGGCTTCTGTGACTGCCCCACCACCACATGATGTGGCAGACACCCCTTTGGTATGGCTGTCTCAAGGCTGGAAATTTGGATAGGGTCAGGCCTTTAGTCTGCTTTTACAGTGACAAAGATAGCTGACCATCTCAAGTAGGTAATGTAGGAATTGCTATGCAAGGATCTAGTTTTATTCATTAACTGTGTGTGTTAATTTTCTGGCAGGCAACAAGATTTGCTCATCAACTTACTGAGAAGGCAGTAAAACAGTCAGTCAAGTTAGTGTCTCACCTAGCAAAGTCCTTTCACCTGTCTTTTCCTTCCTGTACCATCTTTTTCACTATTGGCTATCTGAATAATCAGATGACCAAAGTTGATATTCCTGCTTTTCAAGAGAGTATGCCGGGGGCGGTGCTTATCGAACACACCTTGGATGTGTCCAGTACAACGCAATATCTTCCATGTGCCTTGTTTTCTTTTTCAATTTGCCAGAAATAGTCCAGCTGTGCTTGAAGAACTTGATATTATAGGCAGTGTCAAGAAGGGTATGGATGGATGGCCAGGGAGCTGCTGGGAAGACCATTAAATGAATAAATAAAGCCATTAAATGATAGGAAGTCAGTTCTAAAGCAATGTAGGAGGTGGGATGAATAAGGGGGCTGCAAAGCAGACCCATTCTCTGTCTGCCAAAAATGAGAAGACCAAGAGCATGCAGGGAGCTTATTTAGTGTAGGTTTTTAGCCTGTCTGATTAGTTTTTTTAGGTTTTAAAGTTTTTTGTTCTATGTGTTAATGCTTTGTGTATTAATATATATGCAAAAATAACTAATAGGAAAGAGATGTAGCTGGAGAATTTATGGTCATTTACCAGCAGGCCATTTAGCATCCAGATTTGGTCTGGAATCCTACAGCAAACTGCAGTTTACATGGCTTAATAGTTGTATGCTGCATACTATGCTATAGCTTTTTTCCCCTCTAAGCACCTTCTTTTATATAAAATATGTATAATGTTAGATTTACTCTTAATCTAAAAATGGACGAACCTGAAATACCATTTTTAGTAAGAGTCCGAACAATAAAGGGTCAGTGTCTGCGGTCCTTGAGTGAAGTGGGAGAGGAAAAGCCATTTAGCAACAGCTACTTTATAGTGTAAAGGCTATTACCCTCTTGGATGAAAGTGTATTTTGAAGAATGTTTTAAATTACAGGATACAGAAATTACACATTGGAAAGTGTCTTGAGTTTGCTATTTTGAGAATGTAATGTTGCTATGTTTTGTGAGCACTAGAGTGAGTGAAGATAAAGTTGCAGGAAAAAAAAGCTAACTTTAACAAATGTGGAAAGTGCTAGGACTTTTCCTATTCAATTCAGAAGGAAAATGGTACAGAAGATTCTTTTTATCTTGCCTTAATTCAGTTTCTCATAGCAACAAAACCAGGTTTCTCATAACGAAATTAGTAATTTTGTGTACTTAGTCGTAAATATTAAAACAGTTACATTGATTATAGTGTATTTATTTAAAAGATTTCTATCTTGCCTTTCCTGTGCGGAGGCCCAAGGCAGTGTTAACTTTGGAAGTCACTATCTAGTGGGGAATAGAGTGGAAAGATTGCCTGAAGGAGTCCACTGCATGATGATCTTTGAGCTGTTGCTCACTGGAGAACTTGAAAAGATGTAGAAGTTGTAAAAATTCACCAGAGTTAAAAAGTTACACAGAATTTCTTGACAAATTTACTAGACTGCAGAACTAGAATGCTTCCACACAATCACTGCATTAGGAATTAAGCATAGTATGCAATGGCTGTGTGTTCAGGCTTTAACTATTCATATTAATGTCAAGGGCAACACCCTAGGACAGTGGTATTCAAACTTTTTAGACCGGGACCGCTTTTCAGAATGGCACTCATGTTGGGACCATGAAGGTAAGATAACAGGAGGGGACATGCCTTAAGAAGAGATAGCAGCCAAATGAGGCCAGGGGGCGGGCTTAGCAGCCATGTTATTACGCTCAAAACAGTCCTTATTCCAAGCATTTCAGATTGCTTTGCTCGTACTGGTTAGGACTGAATAGTTTACTCCTGAAATAAAAAACTTACGAAAATAAAAACGTGTGATCGTGTAGAAACATTATTGGTAACCTTATTATGATTTAATATGCACTTACAAGGTTAAATTCCTCATAATTATATTACTGAACATACCGGACGAAATGCTGTCTATTTTAACTCAGATTGCACTATTTTGACAGACTCATTTTTTGAAATCTACACAAGCAAAAATAAAAAGGCCATGCCCCATTAAAAAAAATTTCTGATAATGTTCAGAATTTCATAAATATTACAGTAGAAAATGAAAGGCAGAAAAATAAAGTGTGAACGGGAAGGAAAGAAAAAAAATGGAAGGTGGGGAAAAAAGTGTAAACGGGAAGGGGGGAAAAAGGAGGGGGGAAATATATATATTTTTACCTTCTAGACCATTAACAGTGGGTGTCAGAAAATGGTGAATACGACTGCTAGGTACAACAGAAGGAAATTACTCAGCTTCAAAAATAATGCACTCACTGTTTCAGTGAACTGTAATTTTATTGAACCGATGTAATGTGAATACATGAATCTTTCCGTAATATTTTTCAGTAGCAATTAATCACAATGATTTTAAGTACCTGTGAAAAGTAATCCCATTTTTCGTACAGCGATTCGTGCACCCATATGCAGAACACGCAGTCATTATTAAAGACGTTGAGATTAACTTTTACACACGTGCGGGGAGATTTTGATTCATGAATGCGCGACAATCCTCCTTGGCGGGAAAGATCTGAGTCAGCCATATTGTTATGCCCATGGCTTCAAGAAAATGATGTCATGTCCCCTCCTGTTATCTTACCTCTATGGTTGGGACTCACCAGAAGTGATGTCATTAACCTGGAAGTTATGTCATGGCAAGAAGTGACATCATCAATCAGGAAGTGCTGTCATGGTAACATAATAAAATGACACTCCTGAAATGCAAATTGGCATGAAACATCCCTGACAGAAAGCAAGATAAGGACAAAAGATGATGTAAAAGCACTGAACTAAAAGCAAAATTTAAAAAAAAAACCCTCACTTGCCAATTCAAACTTTTCAAGGGGCAAAATCTCTGGAGTCCCAGTGGGCCTGGGCCATGACAAAACAAAGTATACAGTATAAAACAAATTAATTTAAAAATATCCAGGTCTGTGTTTCCACTACACAGGCCTAATCCACTTTCAATGCACTTCTATTTCCCTAGTGCATTCTGGAGCCTGTAGTTGGTTAAGGGTAGCTCTTACAGCTCTGATTCCTTAATACAGCCCCCCCTCCCCCCAGAATGCATTGGAGGAACAGAAGTGCTTTGAAAGTGAATTAAAGCTGTAGTGGAAATGTAGCCCAGTACCAACATGCATTAGTACAG
This sequence comes from Lerista edwardsae, assembly GCA_029204185.1. NCBI lineage: Eukaryota > Metazoa > Chordata > Lepidosauria > Squamata > Scincidae > Lerista > Lerista edwardsae. The sequence goes on along the minus strand of JAJKFI010000050.1, from coordinate 722,300 downwards.
TTTAAACACAGGAAAGTGAACCTTACATTTTTAGGCCAGAATTACTAGGCCCTAGCAGTAGGCTCCACCGCTTCTGCTTGTAGTGTGTGTTTAGAACACAAGGCACTAGATCAAGTCCACATGTGTTTTGGCATTGTTTGAAGATGAAATTAACAGTGTGGAATACAGATATAAGTCTGGACTACAGAAAAGAAAAAAAAGAGGGGAATTTTTTTCTAAAGGCCTGGCAAGTTTATTTCACCTGGGTTTTGTTTTGAAATCATCACATAGTAATGAGGGAGCTAGTAAAAGCCAGTTCTTGGATGCCCCTGCATTGTTAGGAGAAGAAAAAGCAAATGAAGAGGACTTTGCTGAGGTAGAAAAAAGAAATGCAGTAGCACTTCTCAAAGTAAGGAAATTATATCATTCTTCCAATCTTGCTCATGTCAAGTTAAAACTTTCAGTTAAACACGTGTTTAAAAACTGTAATAACATCTGGTGTGTGGAAACCCTGGGGGGCGGGGGAATCTGGCATCTTGCCCCAGGCCCAATACATGCTCTCAACAGCCCTCGTGACAGACTTGAAAGTGGAACTTTCATATAGTTATAATACACACCCCTTTTTAATAATGGAATGTTGCATAAAGCTGGGGGAAAGCTCTGTGGCTCAGTGGTATAGCGTTGCTTGTGGGAGGTCCCAGGTTCACTCTCTGGTATCTACAGGTAGAATAGAGAAACATTTTTCCTGAAACCCTGGAGATATTTTGAAAACACTTATGTAGATGGACCAATGGTCTGATTCCATATAAGGCAGCTTCCTGTGATATTGTTTGCACAAAAAGAAAGAGTAACCAGTTCTTATCGGCTAAAATACTTGACACACAGGAAGAGAAAACTAAGAGAATGGAATATCAGAGCTTCCTGCTTTTACACATTTGGGTTGTTCTCAAAATGGAAGTTAATCACAGCTTCATCTTTTCTTTTAAAAAAAAAAAAGATGGCTGTATTTTAATGGGGTTGTTCTCTCTGTAGTGGGAATTTAGACTTGAGTCACAATATTTTAAAAGCTACTAGGACTGAAAGCAAAATACATCAGGATTATCTTTGCCCAGCTTGTTAACAGAAATTCTAAAACCCAAATTGGGGTAAATGTAAAAGGTCCTCTGATATTTTCCTGAATGAGACCCTTGATGTTAAACCCTACGTTTGCTGTTTCTGTAGTCCAATAATCAGCAGTCTTTTAATAAAATGAGCCACTTATATATTCAAGGTGATGGATGATCTCATCTTGCACATTATTTGTACCGTACTAGCGTATGTAATACTAAGTGCCTTGTTAGTAGAAGAAATTGAGAGAGTCTATCAAAATAAATCTCTAGGGCCGACTAAGCATCTTCTCTCTTCCCATTTCAAAACCTGTTTAATACAGCTTGTTAATCAACATGTTGTTTGGTCATTAGCACTTGTGCTTGTTAATACCTTCTTAGAGTCACAGACTGCAGTATTCTGCTATAAGCAGATTTGCAGTCATTTTACTGAACTTAAATGAGCTTGAAAATAATAAAGTAAAAGAGGATGACAGAAGTCCTTTATATTATAGGTAATGGAAAGTGTGATGAGTTTAGGCCAATTTCCTTGCATGTATACGATAAATGCCTGACTGGCTTGGGAGGAATAGATGCAATAATACTTCCCAGACCGCTAGACTATTTTGTTCATTCAATTGGTATGAAACAATTAGATTATCGTCTTTCTAGTCTGTAAGGTACTGCTGTGAAGCTTTGTGGAACGGGCTACTTTGAACTCAAACTGGGTCTTTTGAGAATTTTGAGGATTGCTTTTATTTTAGAACCAGAGCTATGGAATAGACAGAGTGCCGGATTTGGTCCAGGGAAACCTGTGCTCAGTTCCTGCTTGAGTCATCAAGCTGTGGGGATATTTATGTGACTCTCAGAGTTTTGCAAAGATAAGAAGAGAGAAGCCCATATAAGCCACATGATGAAAGAGACTGGGGTGCAAATGAAAAGGAGAGTGAGAGAAAGTTGTTTCTTCTTGACAACAGTCTCGTGCTGGTTAATACTTATAGCAGGTCAGGATTTTTAAGAGGGAGAATTTGAAGAATACATTCAGCACCTGCAAATAATCGAAAACCCTGCCAGTCCCCCACTGTTTCGAAGTTCAGACTGGTTTACAATGGGTTCATTTTACCACTGAAGCATAAGCAGCTGTTTCTTTTGTCTCAATTTCTCAGTGCAAATAACACAGGATGCTGCCTGTACTGCTCAGTATGATTGGCAATGACTGGCAGTGGCTCTCCAGGTTTTCACCTTCCTAAAAGTGCCAGGGATTGAACCGGAAACCTTTTGCATGCAAAGCACCTGCAAAAGCACCTCTGCCCTTGAGCTGTAGCCCTCTCCATAAACTTGTCCAGCCATTCTTCAGTACATAAGCCAATTTGCAGACCATGTTCTGGTTAGTGTGTCAAACCTCTATTGCATGGCCATATAAAGTGAAGTTAGTGTGAATCAGGTTGTGCATATGGGAAGTTTGCATATGGTTGTGCATATGGGTGGAATGGTAAGTGTGTGTTGAGCCAGGGAACATTTTCATGGCTGTACTGGTCTGAGTTTGGAAACTGCTGGTGTAGACCATCCAGTTTGCACTGATGTGTCACAGCTACTCAAGCCCCTTCGCGACGACAAGGCAGTAATCCTTGAAGGGGGCACAGTTATATATCCATATTTTTTTTTTAAAAAAACAAACCACGAATGGTGGAAATTTGACGATGTGATGTACCTCTGTGTATCATAGCTAAAGTTTTTGTTTGAAAATTATGACATGTTTGCTCCTGGTTATCTAGTAAGATAGTCTTAGTGCTTGTGTATCAAGATGCTTTTACTAGACATACAAAACAATCTACCAGTGATGAATTGCTCATATCATTTTATCTTGTTGAAATAACCTTTGGTTCTTGACCTTCATGTAAAATTTAGTTTATGTAAATATTTGTGTTTGAAGTTGATAATGGCATGGCTGTGAACCAGCAGTACTTAAAAGATCCCAATCAGGACCTCCATCATCTTTTTTTTTAGTTATTGCACAGTCTAATAGGCATAACGTTATGACCTCCAGGCCGTGAAATCTAATTTAAGACAATAAGTGTTGAGTAAATGAGTCAGTGGTGGAAGTGCTGAGGCAGAGGACATAATGAGGGCAACATCAAATTCTACTTCAAAAAATAATTACTTGGAGACAACATCATAGCAAAGAGATGGAGGAAACAGTATAATCATTACACATTTTCCTCATGTAATAGTCTACAGAAGCTGAAGCCCTGCCGATGTAAATATTGATTTTTGAAACTCTATCCCTTTTGGCTGTTCAGCATGTAATTTGTATTCCCTTATTTTGTTTTGCTGCTGAGACAGCATTCATTGATGTTTTACAGTGGTAGATATAGCAACAGTATATTTCAACTATATAATTGCACTGAACTTTAAAAGAATTATTAACCTGGTAGCATTTAATACACAAGTAATTTGGACTAAAAGTAGCAAAGTGTGTGTTTAGCTGCTGTTGCTTGTGAATCTAGATTCATAGCTTGCTCGGTCCCTTGCGAATCTTGGATGATCTAAAGTTGGCGCTTGTCCAGGCCATGTGAAATTCAGAATAGGAAACCATCAGTGGGTCACAAACAAGGGTGTGGAAACTGGACTATGGAAGATGTTGTCGATCCACTTGTAGGAATGTTTGGTGGTCTGGGCCTTAGAAGACATGAGAGTTTTTATACTCCTTTGCCCCCTTGGATCTAGGAATCACAGTGAACAATGATTCTTAGACAAACCTAAGTGCAATGCTTCTAAAAGCATTCATTTTAGACATGCCAAAGACATGTATAAAAATCCAGTGCTGGTAAAAATCTTAAAGCCAATATTATCCCCCACATATTTCTTATTGAAACCCTTCAATTGGTTAACTCGGAGGTGTTCAAATTGGGACGTTGCAACGCCCCAGCCTGAAAGCCTCCTGCCCCTCTGTCTTTAAGGGGTGGGGGCAGGGTGAAGGCAGCAATGTGATCCCCGGAAGTGGGTTGCGATTGCTTTGTTTCTTCTGCCGGCATTTGGGGAGCCCCGAGGGGGCTTCAGCAGGGCGCCCTGCACCCCTCGGAGCCTGGTGCAGTGACAGGTAAGGCACCTGCATCCCTGTCTCTGGGGATCATGCCCCACCCCTGCAAGCACTTACAGTGGCTCAAACTCTCCCTAAACTAGGCTAAACTAGGCTTTATGGGTGTCTGCCATCTTACCCAATTGTAAAAATAGTGGGTTCTTTGCAGACTCAACTCACACAAGGCAGGTGCAGCTTGAGCATTTTATTATAACAGCAACAGAACAAACTCTGACTGAACACAGAAGAGGCCTAACTAACTGCAGGATTCATCTAGCTTAGGTCTCCTGATTGGAGGGGGGATTAACTCCACTCTCCAACCCTCTACCCTTCGCTATCCTCCTGCCTACATAACACAATCCTTTCACAGATCAAAATTTGACTGTATTCAACCTGTCTGTGGATGAAGAACAAGTGGTTTATGGAAGCTTCGTACATCAGTTGTTCGCAGTTCAGGGAGGTTTTCAGTTCTCATGTTTCTTGTTTTTATTTTTATTTCTATTTTTCTATTAGGTTGTAATTCACCTCATTTCGACTGGGTGAATTCATGCTCTAGACATGAGAGACTGGTTTCCTTGATGTACTCAATGACAATACCTTAGAATAGGTAGTCATGGAGCCCACCAGAGGTGACTCTGGATTTTAATACACCAGGATGTGTTAACTGTGGATTGTGAAATTTCTCCAAATTGGGGGAATGGGCAGCAAAATGGCAGATGGGTTTCAATGTAGACAAGTGTAAAGTAATGCACTTTGCGGCAACCCCCCCCCCCAAAAAAACCTTCACTTATAGGCTAATGATTTCTGCGTAGTATGAGATGGACTCCACTCCTAGAGTGGTCCAAACATACTTTACTGTGGCCCTTGTGCTGGCCAAACTTTGCTGACCGAACTGTGCCAGCTTAACTCCAGGTTAGGATTGCGCCCTGTGAGTGTTTTGATGTATTTTTTTCCCTTTGAATTGATTAAAAAAACATAAAGTAAAAGGGAGGTTCCATGTGAACAGTTGGTACTTTTTGCTGTTACAGAAAGGAAAGGTTAATTCTTGCTTTCCTTCTTACTCATTGCAGTCTCCTGCTGTGACCAAGTGTAGCCAGACATAACACTTCCTGGTGTGTTGGCTGGCAGAAGTTAGCAAATGCAGTTAAGTGCAGGAGCTTGTACCCTACTGTATTTTAAGCTTGCAATATGACATCGTTTCTTCAATAACTTTTGCATACTGTGTTTCATTAAATGTCACCTCAAATCTGTGTCTTAGTTGAAGTAATAGTCCTTTTAAAAAGTAAAACTTTTAAGTAACTTTCTGGCAGCAACTAAAATACATATGATTATGAATTGACATGTATCCTGCCTTTGCTATCGGATGATCCAATAGAATCATCTGATTAGGCTTTCACACAAATCAATTCTTGTTAGATATTCCATATTTGACTACAGTCTGGTAATATATCAGTTGACAATAGTGTTCTAACTTCCAGAATATGCCAAAATCTGTTGTAATATAATGATAATGATACCAGTATTTATATGTAATGCCACCTTTCTGGTTATTGGATTTCTCCTCTGACTTTAATCAAGGCGGTTTACATGGGCAGGCTTTTCTCAAACCCATATAGGGGTTGTTACAATCATAAGTTCTGTCTTACAAGAACACTACAGTCCAGGTGGTCTCCTTCACAGTCTGGCATCTCTCTGGCTGCTCACACTCCCACGCATGGCTTGACAGGCATTCCTCCACTCTCACTGGAAGGGTTGTCATCTCCGCACCTCTCACCAGCTGGAGGGACTCATCTCTGTCAGCAGCATTTATTCGCAGTTCACGGTAACTTCTGGCTGGCTCAAACTACCATCTGAGGTGACCTTCAGGCTTCAGAGGCGGCAACTCTTCCACTCTGCCAGACCCTCCTGCCCTCCTAATAAGTAATACATTTTAATTATGTTTGTTGGGAAAGCATGCAGAATTATCAAAGAAACTCATTGATCAGTGGCAAGCAATAGTAAGTTAAAGGTGTAAATGAAACTATATAAATGAAGTGTTTGTTGAACCATGACAGTTTGCTTTTTCATGCATTGAAAATATGTATTGCTCCTCTTTCCCCACCCCCACCCAGCAAATAGGTACTTTTCCTTGCAAAGAACACTAGAAAAGGCATTTCTTTTGCTAAATATCAACTGATGTAGCTTCTAATGGATGATTTAGTGCTACAAAGATTTCATCCTGTAATGTGTCATCAAGCTTTTGGTCAAGATCTTAAAAGCTACAGATCTTTAAAAGCAAACTGAGATCAAAGATCTGAAATTCAAATATAGATAACGCTTCCTGCGTTAGAGTTAGATATGAGTTTTATGTGCTTTAAAGAAGAAAGTACAACTTAATTATTTTCAAAACCTAATTGAATTTGTATGCTTTTCTTACTCCTCCAGAGTGAACTGAAATTTTATAATAGGGAGAAAAATTACATGCAATGATGTTTGTCTTCGACCTTCATATTAATTAGGTTAGTAGCTACCTCCAGTCTTATTTCACTGATAAGTATTTATTAAAATGGTATCAAGGTGAGAAATAGTCTTTGTTGAGGCAATCTAGTTTTAGAAAATTAAGGATTGAGAGCACAATCCTAACCTGGAGTTAGGCTGGCACAGTTAGGCCAGCAAAGTTTGGCCAGCACAAGGTGTAAAGTGTATTTGGACTACTCTCGGAGTCAGGGAGGATGGTGCATGTCTGTGTGCTGGTATCAAGGTGAGAAATATTCTGTTTTAGAGTTATTTCATTCTTTGTTGAGGCAATCTAGTTTTAGAAAATTAAGAATTGAGAGCACAATCCTAACCTGGAGTTAGGCTGGCACAGTTAGGCCAGCAAAGTTTGGCTAGCACAAGAGCCATTGTAAAAGTGTATTTGGACTACTCTCGGAGTCAGAGAGGATGGTGCAGGTCTGTGTGCTGGCCTCCCTGACTCTGAGAGTGGTCCAAACATACTTTACGGTTGTGCCAGGCAAACTTTGCTGGCCTAACTGTGCCGGCCTAACTCCAGGTTAGGATTGTGCTCTGAATAATAGTCTGAAGGTAGTTTCTTAATTAATGTTCTTAGGACTGCTTTGTGGAGGAGCTTCTGGATGTAGCGTGAGAGAGGTAGGGACATAGCTAAAGCGATGCAGAGGGTAGCAATTGCACCGGGAAACAAGCCTTAGGGGGACAACAAGGTGAGCTTGACACTAGCGGCCAAAACTGTAAAAACGTTGGTAAGTATAAATACTATCATGTTATATTTCATTGGAAAGGTAATTTAATGCAGAATGCAATGAAACAAACTGGAGTGTAATATCTTCAGTCTATCAAACGTTATAGCTACAAAACAAAACCTGATAATGGAAAGACATGTGAAAACCACTGGCTTAGATAACTTTTAAAGTGAACAAAAGAAAGGGAGGATGAGGATGCGGGTTTTTTTTCCCTGTCATTTTTCACTTGTTGAAAAGCTCAGGTGTGATGTCTCTTTCCAGGGCATCATTTTGCCCTTAGTATCATGCTACACTTTTCTAAGCAACCGCCACTGGAGAGAGGTCTTCCTGCTGTGTATTAAGGATAGAATTAATCAAAAGGAAGCTATAGAACTACCACCAAAAATGGTTTCCAGTGCCTTGTTTTCTTTAATATCCTGAAATTCCTAGTGAAATACAGCCCATGATATCACAGTGTGGCCCTGTGAGTTTCAAACGTGGACAGGAAAACTCATGGTGTGGTATAAATCATGTCATATGGTGACTTGGGATATTAGTTTTCAGTGGCAACCCTGTATCATTTGCAACATCATGTTCTATTATGTGTTGGTCTTTTCTTCTGATCCTTGGCAGTTTATTGACCATCTTCAGATATCGCCCCATTTGTATGCTTTTTTAATGGGTATAAATTAATCATAGGGTATCATGTTTCTTTCAATGAGATTTTGAAATTTGTAGGGATATTGCAATTGTAAAGGAGCCATGGACAAAACACAAGTGTATTTTTCCTTTAAAAAATTGGAACTTTCTTCCTTCAACTTTTTAAATGATTAAAGGCAATTTAGAAAGCAAAATATTGAAACCGTTTTTTAATCTGCTTTGTAAATATGTGGTAAGCAGATTTAATTGAACACATTAACCGCTCTTAATTCCCCTATGCATTAGCTAAGTACTGGCTGGTTTCCATCTTTCCATTTTTTTTTGGCAAAATCATTATGTGGTGGCAACTCGGCTTCTGGATGAGACTTATTATTTTGACCCTTTTCAATCTTGCCTTCAGTCTGGTCTTGGTATAAAAACAGCTTTGGCCACTGTAGTGGATGATTTAGATTTAGATGGGGAAGCATGTCCCTGTTGATTCTGCTGGACTTCTCAGTGGCATTCAATAAAATCTCTCACAGGTGTCTTTCTGGATTGCCAGGCTGGGATGCATGTCAGGGGCACTGCTTTGCAGGACCTTTCTGAAATAGAGACCCCAGAAGGTGACACTAGGAGACTTTGTACCTTGTACTCCTTAGGGTTCTTTCTTGACCCCAGTGCTGTTTAGCATCTATAAGAAACAGCTGGTGAAGAACATGCAATTATTAAGGGTCTGGTTTTTTGGTGTTTCCCCCCCCCCCCAAAAAAAATAATTCTTGATTAAAATAGCAAATTGCGGTGCTATGTGTTTTTATTCTACGTTCTCATTTTAAATTTCAAAAGCTTTAAAAGTGTACTAGGTAGGTGATACAGTGACAGCAGATACAGCCACAGTATTATTTCTAATTGGAAAAGTAATTTATTTTAATTTCTAGAGAATATCTTAAACAACAAAATGAGGTGTTCTGTGTTTTCATTCAGATATTTTGACCGCCAAAAGGCGGTGGTTTGTGTTTCTATGCAGTTTTTAACGAAAACAACAACACCCCTAGCAATTATGATATTATCTGGGGAGGCTCCTCTTGTGTGTTTTCCCTCTGAGGTTCTATTTGCAGGGATTCATGAGAGTGCTTCTCTGTAATAGCTCCCTTTCATGTGGAACTATCTTCCAAGGGAAATAAGTGTATCTGGTCCCCTCTCTCCTCCAGATATGCCCACAACTGTTCCAGTGACAGGCTGTTCCAGTGCCTGACAACTCTTATGGTTAGGAAATGCTTCCTCATGTTTAGCCTGAATCCAGTAGGTTCATCAGAGTCCTGCCCTCAGAACCACCAAAAGCAAGCCCCTCCCCTCCTTCTGTGTGCACTAGTGGTTCACATATTTGAAGATGGCTGCTATATTTCCTTGTGGATGTCTCTATTCCAGGCCAAGCATATAAGGCTCTTTTAACTATTTCTCATTGGTCCATAGACCTCTCACTATCTTAGCTACCCTTCTCTGAAACTGAAGCAGCTTATCAATATATCAAAATAAAATCAACCTTAATTGCAAGCATAACATTCCCATAATGAGGGATAGGCTCATGTTATTAGGTGGAAAGGTGCAGGAAATAGAACTCAGGGTGATATATTACCAAACATTTTTCATAAAAAAAAATTAATGGCTGAACTTTTAATCTTCTCCCCATTTGATTACATGTCAGGCATTGCAGCATGCTTAATTGACCTTTGAAATATAAATCAAGAAGTTAGTTGCCCAGTTTAATTACTATGAAAAGCTACATTGAAGGTCAAAGTCTCCATCAGTGGGTCAGTGTGGAAAAACACATGTAAATGTGGACTATCTTATGACCTAGGACTTTTCTGATGATGCCATATAGTACTTCACCATTTTTAGCACAGTGGGCTTTGCTTGTTCAGGTTCTCAAGCAATAGAAATGTCTTTCAAGGCTACCAAATGAATGCCTAGTAAAAGAAACTGAAAATGTAGCAGTATATTACTAGTATGTGACAAGTGGGAAATTTTAGCATAGAAGACATCTCTTGACAAGGAAACTCATAAAGGAAGTCAGTGCACAGACTCCAGGAACCAGATCTTTTTTTGGTCTTCTCTCTGTCTCAGGATTACATAGCTATCTTTTGTGTAGTTTCTATTTTTCCAGAGAAATCTGTTGGCAATATATATCTGCACATTAGCTGGTGTTGTGTGATGACTGTGTATGTTGTGATGGGAATCAGGGGCAAGCAAGAGGAAGAACTAGAAGGAAGATAATGTGCCCTGATTATGTCTTTCTTATTTGTACTTTATAGCAATAAAGTGACCAAAGGCACCTGGAAAATGTATAATGGAGGAGATAAGTTTGTTCTGTCTGACCCTAACAATGAGTGGCTGTATCTCCAGAAGATAGTTGTCTTCTGTTCACGCGCAGTTTACACTGTGTAAATAACAGCAGTAGCATACAGGCTTGCTCTGGTGTCCACTGATTCTGTATCCACTGTTTCAGTTATCCACGGACACCATGGATACTGGGATGCCTTTTAAAAAGATAGTTACATTAAACAAATATCTTTTTTTACCTTGTTGCAGCAAAACCACTGATGTTCCCCTATTCTTTAAAAGGTGTTCCCGATATCCACTGTTTCAGGTATCCGTGGGGGAATCTGGATACCCAGTGGATACCAGGGCATGTCTGTATAATGTAACCTTCAAACATTTTTTTTGGCAAAATATTTCAGTGGTGCTACTGCTTTCTTCTCCTGTGTCTAACGTATGTAATATGAAAGTGATGTGTCACATTAAAGTGCAATGCATTTTAAGGGTCAGTACAGATATGAGCCCTTAATCTAGACAATCAATAGTATTTATATACCTCTTTTCAACACAAAGTTCACAAAGTGGTTTACAGGTAAATAGCAATAATAGTTAAATGGCTCTCTGTCCCAAAAGGGCCGTCACATTCCAGTGGTTGCAGGCCCGAGACGCTTGGCCAAGCAGGACAGGCGAGGCCGAGGAACGCCAGCTTGGGAGAGGGGACCAGCTGCGGGCAATCCGCGGAGCTCAGCTGCAGTTGATTGGGTTGACGGAGCAGGGATAGGCAGAAAAGGAGGAGGGGGCAGCTTATGTTGGAGGCAGTGAAGGGAGGCGCTGCCAAGTGGAGGCAGGACGCTCCCCACCTGGCACTGACCGAGACAGGCGCCCAGCCCGTGAATGCCGCCGGACCTGCCCATGGCTGTAGCTGTGTGCACCAGAGGACCAGACCCGACCCAGGAGCATCCCTGACCACCCTTCTCAAGGAGAACCGTGAGTGAACGGCACTAGATTGACCGACGGGAAACCGGAGGAGATGGCGCCCCGTCAGGACTGAGAGCCCGTGAGGCAAGGACTTGAGTTGAGCTACTCAGTGGCCAGGTTGGTCCTTTTGGACTTCCTTTGGCGTTGTCCCAGCCCAGTGGGGCGGACTTTGGACTTTCTAAGGTAGACCCTGGCCTCCCAGCAGGCGGCCTTGCTGGGCCAGTTGGCCTCGGTGCCAGCGGCACCCCGACCCAGTGTCCAGTCCCCCCCATTTAAGAGACCCAAGATGTCGGGGGAGGATGACTCTGAGGCATATCTGAACACTTTCGAACGTGTCGCCACCTCAGCGGGCTGGCCTGTACATCAGTGGGCCACCTTGCTGATGGCAAACCTGACCGGGCTGGCCCAGGAGGCGGTGGATACCCTGGAAGCCGGCAATTACGATCGGGTGAAAGTGGCTGTATTAGTGGCGCTCAGTATATCCGAGGTGATGTGCCGCCGCTGGTTGTGGGAAATGGAGTTCGTGCGGGGTAGCAGCCCGAGGATCCTAGGGAATAAGATTAGAGCAAACTGCCGGCGATAAGGACTTTGGACGAAATCGCCAAGCTTGTGATGGTGGAACAGTTTGTTGCCACCCTCCTGACCTCGGCCAGGAACTGGGTCCTTTGCAATGAGCTGGCGAACCTGGAAGTGGCCATCCGCCTCATGGAAGCCTTCAACACCACGGGCAGGGCCGCCTACCCGCCCGGGCAGGTGACCATTAGAAAAGACACTGTGCTGGAGTGAAGAGGGACAACTACTCTCCCGCTGCTAAATATAAGAGGAACACCACTTGGAAAAAGTGCCTCTTGCCCCATTAGCAGGGACAAGATGTGGGACTTCAACTTTGCTTGACTTTTGAGTGTCGAGCTTCTGATTAGTTTTTCTTCAAAAGCAGCTGCAGGAGGCCTGATTTGGGATGGGGCGTTCAGTGAGAGGGGGCATCTCAGGCTCTTCTCTGTGTCACAGCTTTGACCCAAATTACAACCTGAAAGTGCTACAGTTACAGAGAATAGGTAAGAAATCTGAGATGGAGTTAAATCTCCGTCCTTGAGGGTCAACAAATGCTCTCTTGGCTTACCAGCCATGCACCAGTCTGTTCCCCAACACTCTCCCCACTCCAAACACACAGTCTCTAAACCAGCGGTTCTCAACCTGGGGGTCGGGACCCCTTTGGGGGTCGAACAAGCATTTTGCAGGGGTCGCCGGTGCCTCCCTCCAAAACACACACGGGGGGGGGAGAAACGGGTCTGCGGGGGGTGGGGGACGAAGCTTGGCCCAAGACAAAGGAAGACACTAAAAGGGAGCTGCGGAATTTCTCACCTTGGAAGCCTCACGGGGCGCCATGGGACTACTCGGGAGGAGGTGCGCCATGGGACTACTCGGGAGGAGGCGCGCCATGGGACTACTCGGGAGGAGGCGCACAGGGGCGTTGCCCGGGGAGGCCTCCCGCCCACGCGCGCTTTCCCGGGAGGGATGCTCATTGGGCGGCGTGGGGCCGACTTGTGAGTCAACGCACGTCCGAGGCCGCCATCCCGCGCGCACTCACGGGCCAGAGTGGGACTCCCTGGGAGCGGCGTGCAGGACGGGCGGCGGCTCTCCAGCCCTGAGAGAGTCTGCAGGGCGCTGCACGGGTGAGCCATCCCGCCCCAACGTCAGGCTTGTGGGTGCTTCGCCTCCCCCCCATCACAACAACCCTGCAAGGTAAGCGAGGCTGAGAGAGGGGGACCGGGTCAAGGGCACCCAGGAAAGCTGCCTGGCTTGAGCAGGGATTTGCGTGCTGGATCCGGTCCGCGCGCCACGCTCTCATCCCTCTCGAGATGACTTTCTGGGCGGGGGGGGGTGCGCCTCATGTGGCGTTAAAGGTGCAAGTTCTCGCCGGGCAGGTGCAGCCACACTGAGGGAGGTCTGGCTGGAGAAAGAGGGCCTTTCGCGCAGACGGGAGGCCGCGCGAGCTAATGGAGGCCTTTGGGGAGAGTCAGAGGGCTGCTCGTGTCTGCGCGCACTAACGTGGATCTGAGTCCCAGGCTGCAATCCTATACTCACTTTCATGGGAGTAAGCTGCATTGAACACAATGAGACTTACTTCTGAGTAGACATGCATAGAATTGTGCTGTCAGTGAGTTCAATGCAACTTGCTCCCAATTATGGTTGGGGGTCCCAGCAGGCTGTCATAGTAAAAAGTGGGTCCCGGTGGAAAAAAGGTTGAGAACCACTGCTCTAAACTGTTTCCCAACACTAGACTAACACATGCATCAAACTTGGCTCCTAAGCATATTCTCAATGACCCCAGCGACCGGTAATTTGTGGTTCTTGGTTCATTCCAATGGGACTGTATTAAAAATGCCTGTGAAGGCATGAAGAGCGCCATTCCTTTTCTGCTGAGCAAGTGTAGCCTGCTCTACGTCATGGAGAGTTGAGAAGAGCTTGCAGAATGGATGACAATGGCTTCTCCACAAGCCTGTGCAAGGAAATATAGTCCAGACTTTTCCCAATCGTGTCCAGTGCCTCTTCACAGCTAACAAGACTGCTTTCCTCTCATTTACCTCTCTCTCTTGCCGTAGGCAGAGTTTTAATTTTTTTTTGCACCTGCCCAGAGACAGGGCTTCATTTGTGCCATCCACAGCACAGTTCAACAATGATCTCACCAGCTCTAAAAAGAATAATTAGCACAATCGTTCCATCTACAAAAGAAGTCCAGACTTGAGGGCTGCTGCTGCTCTTTCAGCATTTCCAACAATGCAGAACTATCTTTGGCAGCCCTGAGTCCCATATCCCCATATCCTATAATTTGCCTGTGAAGAAGAGGAAGTATAGTTTCCTCTTTCCCTCTGGCCAAGACTTTTGCAGGAGAATGCATAACTATAAAACAGACTCCTTCCTTTGCTCCCAAAATCTGTTCCTGGTGGTTTGAACTTTTGTCCAACATTAGTGGGAGATACTGTTTCGCTTACCAGGGAGTCCCTCCCCGATGGCTAAAGGAGAAGAGGTGACTATATTTTTAGAGCATGCCCCTCCTTTGTACTGCAGGCCAGATCCAAGTAGGTCATTCTGCAACCCCCCCCCTTTTAAAATAGAGACACAAGGAAGCCGCACAGCCCAGGGAAGAGACCTTGGATGCAGCTTAATGGCTGCACCCCAATCCCACCTCCTCCCCAGGCTGGCCTGCCCACCCCTGCCCAGGAACGCAGCCTGCCCACCCTCCCTTCTCCCGGAACCTCCCCTGTGCCAGCCAAGTTCAGCTGGCACACGGGCTAATCTCTGCTGGCACTCTCGGGCCAACACTACTTGTAGCGTTGGCCTGAGTGCTCTAGTGCCAATGCAGGGTGCTGGTTGGCACTCCCACATCTGTGCTAGTGATGTAGCGCCAAAGCAACAATGTTTGTGCCCTGAGTCCCATATCCTCATCATTTGGTTCCCGGTAATGAAGTTCTAATGCAGATGCTATTTTCCCTGACACTTGCTGGTTGAAACTGGACTTGTTTGTGTCATATGCCGAGGGGGAATGGAAATTAAAACACCAATGTTTTTTCCCTGTTCCTGTGATTTATAGTACATCTGGCAACTCACCTGCTTCTCTCCGCTCCTCTTGTACTTGCACCTGTCAACATGATAGAACAGGAGTTTAGCTAATGAGTTTACCTAGTAACAGTACATCAAGGGAAAAAAATCAATATACATTTGAGAAAAGGGGCAACAGATTGTAAATGGTTTTTCCAAGTTGTTATAGTAACTAAGATTTTAGGCCTGTCATGACATAATGATTATAATGCTTTCAGTATAGCATGACTGGTTTTGGTCTTTGCATGCCTTAAAGGAAATTTGAAAATACGTTTGGCTTTCTGCAGTTTTACAGAAGAAAATGTTCATGCTTGCATAAAAAGCCACTGCTTTTACCTAGGCAATAATGGCATTACCATTTGCAAGACAACGGACAAATGAAATGCACTCCAGTGAGTGTGCAGTCTGACAGATTTGTTGAAATCGGACTAATTTGCAAAAGCCGAATATATGTTCTCCTTCTAACATTAACTCCCCCACAGTTGCTGACTTCAGCCACGCTTACCATAATAGTTTACAAAATGGTGTCAAAGCAAATCAGTATTAAACAAAATTACTTTATTTCTGTGCCACCAAAGGGAACGAAGGGTGGGATTTGCCAGTTTGAGTGGAAAAAGAGATCCATGGACCCGACTGAAAGATGGAAGACAGGGAAGAAAGAAAAATCTGATTTCATGCATTTTGAAACAGCCGGCTGAGTCTTTTAGCACCTACTTGCTCTTTGGTACCTACTCTTTGATACCTACTTGATTGTATCTTGTTTTCTTGACAGTTACCTTTTTAAAGGATAATTAAAAATCATAGCAGGGCTATTCGTGAGATTTCTGAACTGTGAAGAAAGTCATCTTATGTGACCAGGCTTTTGGAGTTGCAGTTGCTCAAATAATTGCATTAAATTTGATTTTAATTGTTTTAACCTGTTTCATCCTGGATTGGTCTAATTAATAATAATCAGAAACCTTTGCCTCCTGATTAGTCTTCTTGCAATATTTTAATAACCCCTAGTAGCTGTTAGCCTTTCTCCATCCTTTTCTTCCCTTGGGCTGTCATTTTACTCTTGGTTGTCAAGTTCTTCCTGTATAAGATGAGTTTTAAGCAGGTGTGTTTTAACCGTGACCAATTGACACAAGTTACGTTGCAGCTGTCCTACAACTTTGAGTCTTAACCCTATGAATGTGTGAGAGTTTAGTTGTAGACTGACAAACTACTAAAAAGCCATGATTCTTGAACCTATGGGCTTAAAAATAATGAAGTGTATAACTGTGCAACTAGTGAGAACTGTGACAATTTACCTTTTTGGTGGTAGCTTGAAAGACCTATGAATGGTTACCTTCAGTCAAATTATTTAGTACTCTTTTTCCACACATGGGAATATCTTTAGAAGAATTATACAGAACTGATGATAACATGGAAAACTACTGATTTTATTTAATACTGAAAAAATGTCTTTTTGTTCACTTCAGAATGAGGGCACGGTGGAATGCCTTGACTTGTACAAAGTGAAGAGATTTATCATTTATATAGAGAGGTAAGATAGGATTACAGTTCAGGAC
The DNA here is from genome assembly GCA_029204185.1 of Lerista edwardsae. Taxonomy (NCBI): domain Eukaryota; kingdom Metazoa; phylum Chordata; class Lepidosauria; order Squamata; family Scincidae; genus Lerista; species Lerista edwardsae. The sequence goes on along the minus strand of JAJKFI010000050.1, from coordinate 705,856 downwards.
GTACTGAACACATTGGACTTAGTTCTGAGTTAAATAAATAACACCATTTTCAAGCACTTCTACTTATGTAGCTTGATAACTAAAGGTGCTTGTGGAATGGGCACTGATGGCCACCGGGTTACTTGAACCATAAGTGGAAGCTAATCCTATCTGACCAGGATGGAGTCTGAACAGTTTTACCAGGGGGTGTCAAGAGAGGGGAGAAAGAGAATCAGTGCATATCTAGCTAGAGAGGGAGAAGCTGTCTGGTCTGTTTTTATTTGAGGAAAAAGAAGCCTTTGGGTGCTGTTTCTTTTGAAAGCAGTGGGGGCTATGTTAAACATAACTTGCTATGGTTCCTGTCTGCTCCACCTATCTAGTCCACCCCAGTCAACTTCTGTATTTGTAAAAACATAGCTTCTACAAAAGCACAGGAAATTTCCAATTAGTTTCACAACAAAACCAATGCTGGAATCTTCTATTCCTACAGTGGGAATGCAAGGCAGTAGCTGAGCAGCAAAGGAGGTGATTCCATGATTTGCCAAGCTTCTCAGTTAAAAGGAAATCTACAAATGATCACTCAGAAAGAAAGTTGCCCTTCTGACTGAACGTAGCTAGAAAATATCCCAGGGCTGGAAGCTTTTGTCAGCTGTCTGAGCCACTTTTTATTCTTCACTGGAGGGCTAATGGGTGTATCCGCATTGATGGATGCTTAGCTCTGTGCACTTGGGTAATGCTCAGTCTGATCCCAAGCATGGTGTAGCTGTAACAGTACTTTGGAGAGACTATGCTTCCTCCTGCAAATTAACAGTTTCATGATGGTGACACAGGTTGCAGGATGCAGTCTGGTGAGCAGGACCGGCTACAATTATGGCGTTTTAGCTGTAGCCACAAATTTGGGACACGTGGGCTCCACCTGAAGGATAGATGGTCTCCTTTATGTTTTCAGGCCTGCAACTTCTCAAATAGTGTTATAAGAGCAACTTTTTTTTAATGGACAGTCTGCAGCTGCTTCACTCATCCATAATGCCTGTGGTCCAACAGCATGAGAATGCTGGCTCTCGAATAGCCAGGAATGCCAATGGGCTAAGGCAGGGTTGCTGCCTCAAGCTGGAGAGAAAATAAATGTGAATGGTTTGGGCAACAGTATTTTATTGCATTGGCAGGATGAGGAACCTGCTTCCTGGTCCACCTTTAACTGGAATATGTTCGATGGTACCAGAGTTAGATGGAGGAAAAGTCCATCGCAGGCTACAGTCTGTGATAGGTAGTGCAACCTCCATACTTTAGAAGTAAGCTACCTCAGAATGCCAGATGCAGGGAGTGGCAACAGGATGCTGGTATCTAGTTGTCTTGTGTGCTCCTTGAGGCATCTGGTGGGCTACTGTGAGATACAGGAATCTAGACCAGATGTGCCTTTGGCCTGATCCAGTGGGGCTTTTCTTATGTTCTTATGGTGGCAGCATGACCCTTTATGGAATTCTCTCCCTAGGGAAAGGCATCACATTCCCTATTTTGTTCTTTTTAAGTGGTAGTTGAAGACCTTTTTATTTTTGCCTATCTTTTGGATTGTAATCTTATTGGATCAATGATTGCTGTATCTGGCATTCTCTTCTGCATCCAGAAGGCAATTCTAATAGGCACTAAGTTTTCCACGGCCGGAATTACTACTTAGTAAGAAATTCATTTCGAGTATTTAGGCCACATTCATACAATCTAGATAGTGTCACAGTGTTTTGCCCCTAACTATGCAGATCCTAGCATTTGGATGGGAATAGGCTCTGCTGGTGGCAGGTGCACTTGTCCTTGTTTAGGGTTCTTTGGAGCTTTGGGCAGGAATATTTGCTTTAAATTGGATGTTTTTATACAGCAGAGCGTGATATTGGTTCTTAGGAATCTTTAGTCTGTTCTAGATGTTATCTAGGCTACTTTTAGTTTATTCCCTTGAGAAAGCCCTGCACAGTTAGGACGAAATATCAGGTCACTATCTAGACTGTGTGAATGTGACCTAAATACTCAAAATGAATTTCTCGCTAGATAGAAGGCAATTCTGTTTATGCAAATGGAACAGGTTTTTATCCCTCTAATCTCCCCTTAATTTTGCAATCATCTGTGCCCCATAAGTGGTTTACATAGCTGAACCCACAAGGGTTCACAATCCCAAAAAGATGCAGAAGAAACAGCAGTAAATGGCCATAAGCAAACACTGGACTGGAGTGAAGAGAGACAATATAACTTGTGCAATTACCTCTTGGTGTAACAGTGGTATACAGGTATACCACTCCCAGATGCAAAAAAAAACCCATGTTAAATCCATTCAAAAAACAAAGATGTTCCTTTAATTAGCAGTCAGTATTTTTTTTTAAATAGTTTTTCTTACCATGACAACATGGCTGCAGGCATTCTCCAGGGGGTTCAGAACAGATTAGATCCATTCGGTCTAAGACCTCTTCATTTCGCCCTGAAGTCAGGGGGAAAATGTAGAATGGAAGTGATTAATTATACTTGGGTTGGGGATTTCCAGGGCAGGGGAGGAGGTCTTATTCAAAGCTAATTGACAGTAATCTATTCTAAGTCCCTGGAGAATGCTTGCTGCTGCCTTGCCATGGCAAGAGAAACTTTATTTATTTATTTATTTATTTATTTATTTATTTATTTATTTATTTA
>JAJKFI010000050.1:680900-697550 GCA_029204185.1 Lerista edwardsae | reverse complement strand
CTTTCGTTTGAATTCTTTTGATTTGATATGGTAAGTGCGCTGGACTATGATTCCTGTACCTCACAGTGGCCCATCAGATGCCTTAGGGAGCACACAAGTCAACAAGATACTTGTCTCATTACCACTCCCTGCATCTGGCATTCTGAGGTACTGAAGTTTTGATTTTTTGACCCAATGTGCATCACTTTACACTTGCCTACATTGAAACCCATGTGACATTTTGATGCCCATTCCCCCAGTTTGGAGAGAGCCTTACGGAGAGCTCTTCACAATCCCTTCTGGGTTTTATCACGCAGAAAAGTTTAGTGTCAACTTAATGTTACATTTCTTTGTTAAATAGGCCATTTTCTCAATTGCTTTCTTCTGATTAGCATAAAAGTTTCCTATAATAGGTTTTTGGTTGATAAGCATTATATAAATATTCTTAACCATGAATTTATTATCTTTCCATCTCTTTCTTCCTCCAGGTAGGTCAATTCATGTTCTTTTTCTTTTCAATTTTATTTTCACCATAATTAGGATGCGACAGTTTAAAGGAATCACAGTTTTCCAACAGATTTGCCATCTTAAACAAGCATGCAGGCGTTGCTTACAAATGAGAAGGCATTAGGAGGCACCCTGTGTGTATTAAGTTTGGAGAAGTTTGGAAGGCTTAGAGAAGTCAACTGCTTTCATTTTCTTGTATTGTGCTTTCATGAACTTAGAGGCACATCAGTTTGCTTCAGTTGTGCTGGATTTCTTGACAATCTGGCCATAACTCTTTAACACTCTTGACTGCAGTACACATGGTAAGATCGTTAAGTTTCTTCAGGACTGTCTTGGTTTTCTCATTTAATTAGTAGAGCTTGTCAAGAACGTACATCAAGTAATTAGTCACTAAGTACTCGATCGCTGAAAATGTAATAAATGAAGGTTATTAATTAAGAGCAAACTGTGCATCCAATAATTAAAGGTGGTTCTTTTCCTCTTGACCACATGCACCTAATTCATAGTCATGGACCTCACATTATTGTCTAGCCTACGAGCTCTGATTTGTAAGGCACCTATTCCGTAGGCTGCATAATTGAAGTACTTCATTAGAGGCTCTGTAGTTTATATACCAATTATGTCAGAGACAAGTTATTGAGCTCAATTGACCATTGGTTTGACCTGCTCTTAACAGTAGCATAGTTATGTAGAAATGGAATTTCCACTGTATCTTATTAAGCATGATTATCTTACTTCAAAGATTCTTGGTTTTCCAAAAGGTTTCTGTATTGACAACCAGCCCAGCAAGTCTGCATGCATGTGTACATTCGCATACACTCTGGGATTTCTTATTATTAAGAATGGTCATATACCGCTTTTCAACAAAAGCGGTTTAGTTCACAAAGTTTACAGCAAGCCCTTGGTAGAGCAAGGACAAATAAATGGGTCGATTATATAGAGTGCACATTTACATGTAGATGTCTGTTAGCTCTGCACTTCTACCTTACTTCTATAGGAGGAAAAAAGTTGCCCTTCCTGGCTTTCTGAAGATATTCTTGATAGTGGGAAGACAAGGTAAACATAAACATAGGACTCCTAACCTTACCCTTTCCCAGTGTCCTTTTGTGTATTTATGGAATGTTTTGGGAGTAGTGCAGGCATGGCCCGGTATCTGCTGGGGTTCCGTTCCAGACCCCTGTGGATACTCAGGATGCCTTTTTAAAGGGGAACATCAGTGGTTTTGCTGAAAGAAAATAAAAAACAGATTTGTTTAATGTTCCCCTATGTTCCCCTATCTTTTTAATAGGCATCCCAGTACCCATGGTTTCTGTGGATAACTGAAACAGTGGATACCAAATCAGTGGCTACTGGGGCACACCTGTACATGTATCATACAAGTGCACTTGTCAGCCGTGATTTAGCTTGCTCTTGGACTTGACATCTCCATGGCATGGCAATGTACATCTCATCTCCACCCTGGGTGGAGCCTAAACAAAAAAGAACAGAGACTCTAAAAGACATGAGGTGGGTCTCCACATGCAATCAAAGGTATCTGTTGGGATAGCTATTTGCTTTCATGGGCAAGCAGGAAAAATAAACTTAGCCCTGTTGTCCTGCACAGATAACAGACTAATTGAGAGGCTTATCATTAGTCAACTAAAACAATTGGTTTTTTAAAAAAACCCAATGAGTTCACTTGCTTGTGTACACTGCTGTGCAGGACTGATGTGCAAATTTCCATAGGCTTTTTTTTTTTTTTAAAGTACTGTCTTTTCTTTAGACTCTCAATTCTGTAAGCCTGCATACCGAGTGAAAGCAGGATATCTTGGTACCAATTACTTATTACCGACAGCAGAATTTCTTGGTAGTGTATCTTGGTTTGTCTTCAGTCCCAATGGGAGAGGTTTTAACAAGGGTCTTTGTTTTTGTCCCTCAAATATAGGGAGGCTCAAATTGAATGTACATATAAAGCAGAATGCAGTGGTCAGATGGACTTGTACCACTTCAGATTACAAGTGAGGATTCACTTGTAACCCTGCTAACTGGGCAAGAGGCACTTTTTCAAGTGGTGTTCCTCTTATATTTAGCAAGGGGAGAGCAATTGTCCCTCTTCACCCCAGCACAGTGTCTTTCTCGTGGCTGTTGCTGGTGGTGTTCTCCATTCTTTTAGATTGTGAGCCCTTTTGGGACAGGGAGCCATTTAACTTTAATGTTATTATTTGCCTGTAAACAGCTTTGTGAACTTTGTGTTGAAAAGCGGTATATAAATACTAGTGATTGATTGATTGATTGATTCATATTGCTCTTACTTCTTCTTCTTTTTTTTTAAAAAGAAACCTTGCAGAAATAAAATAAGCACAATGGGGTGAGAGGCTCTTGCTAAGCCTTGTCCCTGCCATTAATTTTCAGCTTGCAGAAAATGTACTGGGCCATTTAAAAAAATGGGAATTCTCATGTAGACAGGAGAAGCAGTCCATCCAACTACCTTTACTTATGTTTCATGTGTTGATGGCTTTAACCTGTGTGCATGAATATGTTGGGATCACTACATAGCACAAGGGAAAAACCCCACCACTATCCTGTGACGCTTCAAAACATAATATACACCTTCCAAGTAATTGCATTACTTTTATTTCATGCAACGGAAGTATGTAATCATGACCAAATAGATCGAGAGAAATAAATGTGTTTTATCAGCTGTGAGAAACTTTCATTATTTTTATCGTCATGGGGTACTTATTTTTTTTTTCTGTCAGGAAAAGCTGTATAACAACCCAAACTCTACAGCCTAACTGTTCCACTGGGTCTCTGCACCTCTGGTTCTATTTATTAATTTATATTTCATACAATAATGGGAACATCTGAGATTGCTAGGGAATATAGGCTTGGTTAGGTCTTTGTAGTTGTTGATGCTGCCTTACATTATATGGAGTTGCAGCCTGCAATTTCCAGGACTCTTCTTGAACGTAATAAAGCTGCTAGTCACAAAATTATTTGAGTAGTGCAAGCTCTTTTCTTTCAAGGGAGATTGCCCAATTGGGATTTTAAAGCCATCATTGGGTTACTGATCATGAAAATACATCCTGTTTCCTACAGTCACCAAGGGTCTCTTTTGACTTGAGTTTTCTGCATGGTAGTGCATCGGAAATTATTTCTATGGTAGGCAACTTACAGAAAACATCACCCTGCAATGTGTGTTTTTTTCAGGGGAGAAAAAAAAAGCCCTGTACGTGACCCCGCAAGAATCGAGCATCCCATTTAGTGATAGGGCAAACTTACTTAGTCACACTCAACAGACCAAAGAATTTTACCTCCAGACACTGAGGAAATACATAGAAGCAATACACTTGTTTCTTCTGAGTCAGTCTTTGATGCAAATTTTAACCCTGTTGTGTCCTGAATGATATCCTTCTCCATGCCCCAGGAAGCCTTCTATTTTCCCCTCACCAAGATTTACCTGCCTCCATTCCTGGATACTTGCTAACTCAGCTATCTGGCAACAGAGAAAGTTGCCAACAACAGAGAAAGTCTTTCTCTTCTCATTGACAGTTGTCCAATGGAGGAGTGGGGACAGGGCCGTATTATTCATAAAGCTGACTAGGCTGAACTTTAGGAGCCCCTCAGGGACTGGTGGCCCGTCAGTTTGTTGTTGTTGTTGTTGAGGCACTGTTACCTGCTCTTTAGGGCTCCAATGGTAAAGGAGCTTTGCAGTCTGTGCTGTGGGCGGAGAGACAGCAGACCAATAGCACATTAGCATCAGGGTTGTGACACCATGCCACTTTTCGTCTCCTGCCTTATTTCACCCCCATGAGCAATACAAGTCTGAATCAATCCATCTGGCCCTCACGATGCCCATCTCCAGTCCTCAGCATGGATGCTACAGGAGCATTTCTCCAGAGGGGACAGCCCTGGAAGGTGTGCCCCATGGCAGAACTCCTTCCAGCTACACCGCGGGTGCCACTCTTAAAATTTGGTTGGTAGTAAGGCATTAGAGGACCTTTTCAGTGGCACCCCCCCCAATATCTAATTTTCTACCTCGTGCTGGGTAGTTATTAGCGTCTTTGCTAGTTTTCCATCAGAAGTTAAAGACCCGACTTTTCAAAATAGCTTTTCTTTTATTTGTTTTTTTTTGCTCATTATGATTGTAGTGGCAGCTACTGTTTTATTGATTTTTGATTTATAATGTTTAATAGAGATTGTAAACTGCCATCCCAAAGAGAGAAAATTTGGATCGAAATATATTTTAAATAAATCGTTAACAACATTTCAGACCAGAGTAATAATAGATATTCCTTCTGCTAACCTTGGACAAAACAGAGACTAACATTAATTCCATTGCAGGGAACATAATATTTAGAATAATGCATAAGTTTTACAGGTAGATGATCCCTTATCCAGACATCTGAAATCTAGACTACTCTGCAATCCAAGCATCTTTTTCCAAGAATTTTTTAAAAAACTTTCTGTAGAAAGAAGGTCTTGTGCTCATTCCCACATACAGGCTGTAAGTTCTATTCTCTACTCTGTGGTGTGTGCCTATACAGGCATTGTTGAAAAATGTCAGAGGCCAGCAGACACCCAAATGGGTAACAGTAAAAAAAAAGCAAGAGGAAGCATTTCTTATTACAGTATATTTATGAAATGTCTCTGAAATCCAGAAAAATTTGAAATCTGGACATCTTCCCGTCCCAAGCAGTCCAGATAAAGGATAAACAACCTGTATAGCATTAATCTGTACAGACTATAGCTGTGATTGTGATCTGAGATGTCAAAACAGGGAGTATTGAATAACTATTCACACTATGTAAAAAAGCAAATTATGTTGTAACACTGAATGCTTTTGTTTTAGTCTGAAATGGTTGCTCTTATTGATATCCAGCTGCTTTCCAGGGTTAGGATAATGTTGTCCAAAATGGAAGGAATGTAGTTCTTTTTCAGCATGGTGTAAAAACATAGATAGAAATACCACCTCAGAAATATTCCCCACTTCCCTTTTCACAAGGTATTTGCAACTTGGGATGTCATAAATGCATCCAGTGTTCATAAATTTGTAGGCATTGTCACATTTTTTTCTTTTGAATGGGTAGTGCCATCTGCTAGAATTTAAAGCTTTGTGTGCCAGTCAGCTTCTAATTTCCCTGGAGTCGGTCATAAAGCACTGTCAAAGCATTCTTATTCAATTTCTGTTGACATTTTTCACCTCCATTTTGCCGGAGTTGTTCTTAAGTGGTAGCTGATGAACTAAAAGGGCTGGACCTAATTTTCATGGCTTTGATAGTCAAGAAGACTATGAATGGTTGTGTTTCAGGGGACAGAAAGGCTTCTGTTTGACTAAAATTGTACTTTTAGTACAAATAGAAGTACTCTATTCCCTTCTATTGGCAAAGTATTTGCAACCATCCTTGTAGAGAAGGCTATCTACTGTGTTGCTGTGCAGAGATGTGCTCTACCTGCCTTGGCAAAAGGTGAGGGGAAAGATGGCATTGGGCCTTTGCCAGGAGTGGTGGAAGCATGATGCTGGAAATTCTAGCCTGGGAGATAAGACTGTAAGAAGTGCACTAGCCTCTTTGGAAGGGCAATAGCCTCTTTCAGCAGCTTGTCATGCTTTTGCTGGCTATGGTGAGTGTGCCACCTTCTTGTAACAAGTGTGATGAGCAAACAAACAAGGTAGTGGTCAGGACAGGTTTTTATTTGTGTTCCTGCCAATAAAATGTTTTATTAGACTTAATAAAAAATGTGTTAGGAACACCTTGCAGTTGTCCTGTCTTATGTGTAGCAATATTCAATGTCTCCCCTTTTAGCATCGGCTGGGAGAGAAGGATAGGATTGGGCTCTGAGGTAGATTGTTGAATTGCTGAGGTTCTTGGAGTACCTCAAAAACCTGGAAAGTTTTTGCAACATGGAAAGAGATCCTATTTTCAATAGAAAGGTAGAGTGCACTTTGTTTCAGGGCCAACACGCTGCTCTAAACGAGTAGTCAAACAAAATTCAAAATTGTTATCCTTTTAAAAAAGAGTACTTGTTACTGAGGATCATAATGGTAGCAATAGGCACATTCCTTCAGATTGGAAGATTAGCTTTCAGGTAGTGGTTGAACAAAACATACCCTGTTCTTCCCTCCTGCCAGCATGGTTGAGCAATCGGGAAAGTCCCATGAGCATGTGCACTTTCTCTCTTGCTCTTTCTTCAGTGGCATTTCTTGATACTCTTGGAGTAAACGTGGCTCGCCTTTTGTCTTTATTGGTATTTCCTGTAACCACAGCTGGCACCAAATCTGTTTGCAGCTATCATCAGAAGTGGAATGATTATCAGTTCAGGCAGAGCACTAACCACAGTAATCTCTGAAACTGCGAAAGGGGAATACCTGTGTCAGAAAGGCAGGCGCATGAGCTCTCAGGGTTAAGTCCATGAGCTGGACAGTGTTACATTCACACCAGGCTGTTTGTATTTTTCCATTTTATTTCCCTAACAATTAGAGAAAGATAGATTTGGGTGTATGATAAAAGCACTTCCTTGTGCCTGTAACATGTTCTTTTTGGAAGCAATTCCATTTCACCCTTGGATTTTTCAGCAGGCATCCTGTTTAATATACATATTTCTTTGTAGTGTGGAAGGGAAATAATTGAACTTCAGGGATATCAGGTTTGATGGAGTAGAACTCCTGGCTTTATTAAAAAAAACCCTTTCTGAATAGTTAGAGTACTGTATGTTCTTCTGCTCATACTTGGCTTGGTCTCTGTTTTGCTCTCATTCCTGCATCGGTTTTCTGGCCAAACTAGATATTACTTTGGCAAAGGTGTGATCCCATGCTGAAGTAATGGAAAATGCCAGGTCTGGGGCTATGTGCACAGGAGGGAGAGGGAGAGGGAAGGGGACGTAACTCTTCCTGCACCTACAGATGTTTTTCCACCACTTTCATTTTCAAAACTCAGCTAGAGGAATAAAAATGCTCAGACTGGAATGGCATTTTCAGCAGAGGCTCAGAAGGGTTAAGCAGCTCCTTCTTGTTGGCTAATTATTCCCCATTAGCATTATGAGAAAAAAAAAAACTACATTGTGCATTATGGCTTTCACACTAGTGTCTAGTTTAGCCAAATGTAATTTTATTTCTTCTGTTATTCAAGGTTATTCAGTTTCAGTTTCTAGAATGTAATTCAGAAGGATGTCTCTATTTAGAGCAGTGTTTCTGAACTGTTTTTGGAGTCATGGACCCTTTGTGAATGGGATGTGGTGGCGCAGCGGGTTAATTCGCTGTTGCTGGGCTTTCCGAATGGAAGGTTCAGAGTTCAAGACTGCGTGACGGAGTGAGCTCTCATCGCTTGTCCCAGCTTCTGTCAGCCCAGCAGTTCGAAAGCACCTAAATGCAAGTAGATAAATAGGGACCACTTCGGTGGGAAGGTAACGGTGTTCCGTGCGCTACAGTCATGCCGGCCACATGACCACGGAAGCTTGTCCTCGGACAAAACGCCGGCTCTACAGGCTTTGAAATGGAGATGAGCACTGCCCCCTACAGTCGGTCACAACTAGACCATTCGGTCGTGTGGAAACCTTTACCTTTTTACCCTTTGAGAATCTGAGAAAAGCCTTCCTCAGAAAAATGCATGTAAACACATATAAACAAAAACTTTCTGATACCTGGTTCACAGATTCATTCCAGTCCATTAAGTGCCCTTGATTTAGAGGAATTAAATTAATCTTTTAATGAAAAGTACACCAAAAATATTTGTTGAAGGTTAGAGTCAATTTATGGGAATGGCTGAGGGAGAAGGAAAGAGATAGCATATTGTGGGATGCATTTTTTTAAGCGTGCCAGCGATGGAAGTTAAGTGCATTAGTTGAAGGATGCTAAATACATGTTTAAAAATGCTACTGTATCTCATAATGGAATATTTGATTTTTCTGCTGCATATATTGCATAATGTATGAAAAGTTATTATAAATTTATGATTGGAAAAAACAAAGGTGATGTGTATGTCTTCAGTATAGAAATGTTGCATAGGTGACAAATACCTGCTGCACATGCTCTCTAGAAAGTAGTGGTTCTGGAATTGTGTTGTTTCAGATTGCAAGTTGCGGGGGGGGGACCGTGTTTGAATATTCTTTCAAAGGTGTGAAGAAAGTAGCTAGAAATTTTTCCCTGTTCCTTGTAACATTTGAACATAGAACCACCCAGTGAAATTAATTGGTAGTAGATTCTAGGCAAGCAAAAGAGAGCACTTCATATAACAACATTAACTTACAGGATATGTTGTTCAAAGATTTGGCAATAACCACAAGCTTTAAAGAGAAACAAGACAAGTGTGTGGAGAATTAAGTTTGTCAGTGGCTGTTGGTCATTACAGTGAATGGACCCTCCGTGCTGGAGTAGTCTGCTGGGTTATGGGGGAGAATTTTTGCCCTTTGTGCCTCAGGTCTATCTTGAAGCACCTGGGTGCCCAATGTGTTGGGCAAGAAACTGGGAGGGTTTCATACAGCTTGCACTAATTCGTTTATTGTCAGCAAAAAATACTGACCTAAACCTAAGTGAACATTTGCAAAAGGTTTTTGCCTGAAAAGCATGCAGGGAAAGAAAAGCCCCATAAGGTATCTCAGTATCTAGAGTTTCATAGTGGCTTTGATTTCACTCAAAACCTCTGTTCTCAGTTAAGATCTCCCATGCATCATCCTCTAACAGTTGTGTCTTCATCTCCATTTGGTGCTTTGAAACTTAGCTGCTTTAATGAGCAGCTTATCGGCTCCTTTCTGATGTGTGTGTTTTTGCCAAGAGCTGGCCAGCTGCTCTGTCAAGTATCATGGATTGCCTTGGGCAGTAGATGGGTGCACATCATCCTGCACTTCATGTAGCTCCTAAGTGCTCTGACTTTTTCTCTTTTTTTTTTTTTTGGTAACACTTGTACAGTTTATACTCTTTCCATTGTAACACTTCCATATGCTGCTGACTGTATTGAGATGAAATGGGAACTCCATGCTTACAGTCTTCTCTGTACCGGTAGAGTCTTCTCATCCATGGCGTTCCCATCTGTTTCCCAAGGTTTTCCTTTGGAGGGAAGAGAAGTACCTTTTGTTTAACTAAGTATGTTCCTTTAATTAGCAATCCTTTTTTAAAGAAGCTTCTCTTACCATGGCAATGCAGTTGCAAGCATTCTCCAGAGACTTAGAACTGATTACAGAATCAGGAGCTCAGAATAAGACCTCCTCCCCTGCCCTGGAGCCCTGGGAAGTGTAATTAATCACTTCCATTTTCCATTTTTTTTGTCTGGCTCCAGGGCAAAGTGAAGAAGTCTTATCTCAGATCAATTGGATACTAATCTGTTCTGAGCCCTCTGGTAAAAGTTCTGACTGCTAATTAAAGGAATGTCTTTGTTTTTAATTGATTTAATTTGATGTAACACTGGTTTTTGGCATCCTGGGGGTGGGGTTCCTGGAACATCCTGGAATGGAACCCTCCCAGATAAAAAGGCTCCACCTGCACTGACATCAGAGGCTAGATTGAACTGATGCTTTGTGGCTTTAGCTATAATGTTCTCATCCATTTAACTAGGCTGCAGGGCTAGGAAAAGTTAGATGTAGGATTGTTAGCTTAGTCATTGATTTTATTTTCAAAGTTTTATGCACTACACTTTCACCAAGGATCTCAGAGCAGTGTGCTTGGCTCCTTTTATCCTTACAACTACCCTGTGATGGTTAGGCTGAGAGATGGTGACTTGCCCAGGGTGGGGTGGGGGGCTGAACTCCTGGTCTCCCTGACCCAAATCCAGTGATGTATCATGGCTGGAGCCTGAGGAGCAGCTGCGCCAGGCGCAGTTCAAAGGGTGGGTGCGATTTTTGCAATATCAAAATGCAAATAACAGCACCTGCAAACATTTTGCGCCCCTCTTTCCAAACTCACCACCAGAACATGACTGTAAACAATGCGAACAACTCTCAAGAGATGCGATGATGTCACGTCACCACCCACTTCCTTATTTGGAGGCTCTCCAACAAAGTGTACATCATACTCAGAAAGAAGTCTGCTCAGAAGTAAGTCCCATTGTTGGCAATGGGTCTTACTCCCAGGTAATTGTGCATAGGATTGTAGACTTAGTAAAAAGAAGAAAAAGACAACTGCTTGGCAGGATGAACAGAATGATAATCAACCAATGCAGTGTATAGATTTTATTCATGAAATACTGGAAGTATACATGGGGGGGGAGGGTTCTGAGGTCCAGAGAGACCATGCACGACCTCTCCAGGTCTTGGAACACCTCTGCACATGACGGTTGAAGGAGGTTCCGGCAACCGGGGGTTTTGGGAACGGAACCCCTGCTGATTCTGAGGGCCAACTGTAAATTCATTTGGGTAGAAGTGACCTCTGACTGGAAATTAAGAGCAGGTTGAGTTTTTAGCAGTTTGAGGTTAAGGAAGACCCATAGTCCCTGTGGGAATCACAGTTGAGCTGTTGCATCTGTACAGAATAAGATGGCCAGGCAGATGTGCAGGAACACAGTGACCTCTTGTAACTCACCGTGGTTAAGGAGGGCATTTGTGTGTAATGACCAAGCAAGCTATTTGAGTATAAGACAATAAAATGCCATGATTTGTGGGCCTACCTCACTGTGCCAATTATTTTAGAAACTCCTAATGCACCACATTAAGTCACTTGTGATCCATCACTGGTAGCAACTGCCAATAATTTATGAACACATAAATATCCTTGTGTCAATTTATTCCCGGATTTAAGAAACGAGCAGTAAAAATAAAGTTGGCATATAGCCAATGTCATCTTGCCAAGCCTCTGAGACGTATCACTCTGGTGGGTGCCATCTGATTGATCAAACTTAAATGTATACCAGCTCTGGAACTTGCAACAGTTTGTCTTTAAAGAAATGTTTGTTGCACTTTGATGCACAGATTAAAAATAATTGCACATCAATAGTAAAATGTCGGAAAGGTGTTTTGAATCTGTAAAGCATTACTGTCTGTGCCATTAGACACTAACTTAGTTGTGCTGAATTGCTTGGGAAAGCAATTAAAAGATTTGTAAACAAATGGAAATACATGTTGATTTTTCTGTCACACACTGACCTATTTTTTATTTTCATTGAGCAATAACTGCTCAACAATCTATCCTGCATTCCCTCAAGTGCATTTTCAAGAGTGGTTAATAATCCTCCCTAGAAATCTAGTTGGCATGCAGAGTAGTCTGTTTGCATAGAAATGTAGATAAATGGTACTGGAAGTTTCAGTGTTCAGAATCTATTTTTCAAAGTGCCTTTAAAGTGTGTACCCAAAAGCTGAACTCTGGGGTGGCTTTATATTAATTGCATAGCAGTATGGCAAAAGGTTGTGCATCTGACACTTAGTACCATGAGGGGTTGGTGTTCTGGAGTATTTAGGAAGTTAGCTACTTCTGATAAATAACGATAGCTTTTATTTTATCCTATATTTCTTTGAATCCAAGGCAGCTCACAACTCTAATCAAATGCAATAAAAAGTCCTAAGAACAACAACAACAAAAATCACAGTCTGAAAAACTCAAATCCCCAGAGCTCACAGTCTAAATAAACAATCAACATAGATTATGAACTGGAAAAAGACACATCTGAAGCATTCTCTGAAAGAGAGAGGGACTAAATATGAACCTCTTGTGGAGGGCAGTTCCATAGGGACAGGACAGCCTCACAGAAGGCACATTGTGTGTATCCATCAGCAGCACTTCAGATGTTGGCAGGTCACACAACCAATCCTCCCAATATCTTAGATTATAGGTAACCTATGTGGTTCATCTGGTCCCAAGCCACCTTGAATCATGCCTGGAGACAAATTGGCAACCTGTGTAACCAGAACAACAAAGTAAAGCCAAGGCATTATAATAGATGCCACTTTGGGAGGAAAAAAGACCAAGCCGGACCATTTTAAGTAATTTTGCAATACAAGCATCCCCTGACTTATGTAAAGCCTCATTCTGACAACCCTTATGTAAGTTTATCTTTATGTAAGAGAAGGGGGCAGCCGTGTTTTGGCTTATGGAATGCTTTGTGTACATTCAAATGTATCAAGTCAAGGCTTCTGAGTCAGGGTCCTTCTGTATTTCAAAATATTGAACATGCCTGCAATTGGTTGTTGAAATATTTGCATTGAAAATAAAATGACCTTTTCTGGATTAATTGCTATACCACCATTCTTCATTTTAGTCTGTGTTAATAACTGTATGTAATGGCCTTATCTTTGATTTTTAAGCATGTTCAAATCTGCTCTGACCTATTGGGACTAAGTGGTGTTAAATCAACATAAATAAATGTTGAAATGCACCAAAAAATGTTTCGGTTTTGCCACCTTGTGGGATAGTTTCTATTGGTACAAATAGTGAACAAAATAGGGAAAATAGATGTCCTGTCCATCATGTAAGGTCTCCTGGAATGTTTTGATGGCCTTATATGAACTTTTATTCATTACAGAATTACTAATGTAAATATAACTTTTATTTTACATTTTAACTTAAATATAAATGCCAACTTATGAGCCATTATTACCAGACTTGTACTGGCAAAGCATGTGATTTCAAGAGACATCTGGCTGGGTTGTGTCGGAGAAAAAAAAAAAGTGGATTGTAGACTCCATCTTAGGGTGCAATCCTAAACAGCACCGGATTGGCGAGGCCAATGGGCCAGTGCCATATCTGACACTGTTTAGGAGAGGCTGGAACCTCCCACGGCAAGGGAATGTGTACCGTAGGGGAGGCTCCAACTTTCCCTATGTGCTTCCCAGATCTGTGCCCCCTAAAGAGCGGGCGCAGAGCCAAGGAGACTGTACGGCCCGAATCAGGCCTGTGTGGCCTTCCTGACGGGCTTAGGAGGTGGCCATATGGCCACCTCCCAAGCCCGCCCAAGTCCTGCCTCCCGTCCCGATACGGGACAGAGAATCCCTTGCGCCGACTGTCTTTGGTCGGCGCAAGGGAGGCTTTCTGTCGACTCTGCGAGTAGCGTCGGCTTCAGAGACGGAGCGCCTATGCGGGGTGCTGCCTGGTGCTCCGCCATTTGCATCGATTCTATGACATAGCATTGACGCAAGGGGCACACTAGGATTGCGCTGTTAGTCTGATCCATCAAGGGAATATTTTGAACTTAACGTTTCACTGAGCCCGCTCAATGAAAATGAATGGTAATTGTATATAGTGCCATTCATTTCTATTGGGTTTTTGTCGAAAGAGAATGTCTTGTTACACACTCTGGCAAAAAATAAGTATTGAAAGTGAAAATTCACCTCATGTTCTCAGAATGAGTCACATTATAATTCCATGCTTAAGTGTTGTAACCCTTTTTTTCTTGTCAGGATCGTACATGATAGTGGATTCTTCGCACCACAGCCACGGGGAAAAGGCCCGGCTTCAGCTTCCAACGATGAAAGAAAATGACACTCACTGCATTGACTTCAGCTACCTTTTGTACAGCAAGAAAGGGGCAAGTCCTGGGACACTGAACATCTTGGTCAGGGTAAACAAAGGACCTCTGGCTAATCCCATTTGGAATGTGACTGGTTCCACTGGCAGAGACTGGCTGCGAGCAGAGCTGGCTGTCAGCACGTTTTGGCCAAATGAATATCAGGTAAGCCTAGTGCAATACATGTGTTTAATTACAATTATTATGCTCTTTGCAATCTGTGTTAATTGGCTCTTCACTTCCTGGCAATGTGTTTGTTCCTTGAGAATGTTGGTCACACTGTGAAATCTCAGCGATCAGAATTCATAGAACTACGCTTTCGAATGCATCGACTTTCTGTACCGACCTGAGAACTAAAAGAGGAAGGAGAGAAGGGAAAAGTGGGGCTATGAAATAGCACAGACCCCAGTTTGAGAGTACCCCGTGCTTCTATATCTTCACCAGAATCCAGCTGGTGGGTTGTGTTAGACAGGGGCCAAGCATTCATCACTTGCATCTTGGGCAGGCACAATTGTTGTCTACCTATCAGCCTTGAACTCTCTAATTCAGTGGTTCCCAAACTGTGGGTCAGGATCCACCAGTGGGTTACGAGTCAATTTCAAATGTGTCACGAAGCACCTAGGGCAGCCATTTTGAAACCATGGGAAGATGAGATGCTGGAAAGAGGGAGGGCTGTGGTTTTTTTCCTGCTTGCGTCAATGTTGTAAATAGGCTTTTTTCCTTTCTGATTCACTTTCCTATTGGAAAATGGCTGAGAAATAACCCAACTGATTGCTGCATTCTCAAGAAAGGAGCAGGCTCTACTGCCACAACTTCTACCCATGATATCAATTTGCTGGGTGCCGGACAGATTGAGGGTCTTGGTGCTAAAAAGTTTGAGAACCTCTGCTCTAATTCTTAAGCTGTCAGCTCTGTCAAGCTCTTGTACTATGGCCTTTTCTTACCTCTCAGCGTCACCTACCTCAGAGTTGTTGTGAGGACAAAAGGAGAGAAGGAGCTTTATGCCCCATGCTATGTAAGCTTCTTGAACGAAAGGGCAGTATGAAAATGGGAAAAATAAAGATCAAAAGTGTTTGCAACCTCACTGTAGGGACCTGCTACTTTTCTGGTTTCTATTGCCTCACCTCAAAGTTGATTTTTAAGCAGTGAAGTGTCATCAGGCCATTGCTATATACAGTATGTGTGTAATATATCGTACAAATCTCTGTTTTTCTTGGCATGAAATTTGTTTCACTTTTGTAAAGGTAAAGGTTTTCCCACGACCGAATGGTCTAGTCGTGACCGACTGTAGGGGGTGGTGCTCATCTCCGTTTCAAAGCCTGTAGAGTCGGTGTTTTGTCCGAAGACAAGCTTCCGTGGTCATGTGGCCGGCATGACTCTACGCCGTAGCACACGGAATGCTGTTACCTTCCCACCGAAGTGGTCCCTATTTATCTACTTGCATTTAGGTGCTTTCGAACTGCTAGGTTGGCCAGAGCTGGGACAAGCAATGGGAGCTCACTCCGTCGCACAGTCTTGAACTCCCAACCTTCCGGTCAGAAAGCCCAGCAGCAGCAGTTTAACCCGCTGCGCCACCACATCCCTTTCACTTTTGTACTGAGTGCTTATTTAAGCTCACAGAGCTCTGATTTTAAGGTGGAGGTTAGTAAACAGTTGGTTTGTAAGATACAGTAGAGAGGCTACTCCAGCCACAGTGATGGGACCTTAGATATGAGTGGGAACAGAACAAAATCAAGCTGTACGTGTGTTGAGTGGTGAGACAGAGGAAATAGTAACTGACCCAAGGTCACCAAGGAAGTTTCATGGCTGAGCGATCCCGAACCAGTATACCATTCTGGCATCCTTCACCCACATTAAATATGGTTGCTACATTGTCTCCTGTCCATATAATAACTTCTTTTTCTATTACAGTCAGTCCTCATTATCTACTAGGATTAGGTTCCTGGAAATCCTCACAGATAGCAAATTCACAGATAACATATCATTGATCCTATGGGATCAATGGGATTAGGTGCAAGGGATACCTTATCTGCCATCAGGAGAATCCAGCAGAGACCCTCAGGAAGCTAGCAGAGTGCAGCAGGAAGTGCCAACAAATCTCTGAGTGCTGCAGAGACTTTCCAGAGACCTCAGGGATTTTCAGAATGGCACCTGCAACCAGCATAGCCAGCTGATGCTTCTACTAGCCATTTTGAAGGAGTCAGTGCTGGTCACAGGTGCCATTCTGAAGGTTCCTGCATCCTTTGGAAGGTACTTAGTGGATAATAAGGAGAGTAGCAATTCTGCCTGTCACAGATAGTGAGGTTGCATATAAAGAGGATTGACTGTATCCTTATTGCTTATGTAGTTTGTATTACTTTTTAGTGCATGAGAGTGCAGATTCTTTGGCCTGAGGATCACATTGCCATATGGAAATTGTATGCATAGAAAACCATAATTCATGCATGCGTACACCAAATATGTTTCTTTCCTCCCATGAGCAATCCTTCCAAGCTTTCTTTACACTATTTATAAAACACGGACGTGTGAACTCTATAATAGTTGTGAGAGTATAACATTAATTCTTCTTCTCCCTCCTCTTATCCATTAATCCTGCCCCCTGATTATTTGCAAAGTGCATAACGCCCAACACATCTTCTGGTTTCTTTTTAAATTAAGAATATACAGTTTAATACACCAGAGCTACATTTTTCTAATATAACCTATCTCCTAGGTTTTGTCTGTCTGTCTGTCTGTCTGTCTGTCTGTCTGTCTGTCTGTCTGT
>JAJKFI010000050.1:570505-680890 GCA_029204185.1 Lerista edwardsae | reverse complement strand
TGTCTGTCTGTCTGTCTGTCTGTCTGTCTGTCTGTCTGTCTGTCTGTCTGTTCAATTATTCACAACCTGGCTCCTAGGACACACTTGCACTGGGATTGTGGAGTGCGGCTCTGTTGGTATCTTGCAGTCTGGCATGTTGGCCACCAGTTTTTGAAGGGAGAAGGGAAGAGATGAGAAGAAAGAGAGGTGAGGGTGGATGGAGTAGGAGAAGGAGGTCAGGGTAGAGAATGGATGGAGGTTGATTTGTTACCTATGTTGGGGACAGGGAGAAAGAAGTGATAGTGGAGATACTGAGCAACAGCAGGCATATTTGTGATGCATGCTGTGGCTGCCTCCACATAAGGCAAAGCATGCATGGTCTGGGTAGGTGGTCTGGACTCTGCAGCTGTGATTGCCTGGATTGGCAAATTGAAGGGCTGGAGGCTTTGGGGGGTGGTGGCAGATCCAGCCTGTAGGCTGTAGTTTGTCCACCTCTGACGTAGTGTGTTCTTATTGCAGATGGTGAACAATACATAACGTTGTAAATGATGTATAAACATCCTTGTCGGTGTAGATGTTCTGTTTTGTCACCAAGAGGTTTTCTAATAGATTTAAAAAACATAACTCTGCACAGGAACTTTCCTTTATCCCTTGTCATTTGATCCTTTGTTTAAGCCCATAGCAAACTTAATATTAGGAGAAAATTAAATTTATTTTCTTTCATTTCTCTCTGTCGAATGGGATGTAGTTGGAAGTTTGTGTTTGTTAAAGCTTTCTTTGTAGTAAGATGTACCTACTTTTAAATGCCACCTAATAGAGTATAGTAGGAAGCCATATAATCTTGTACAATTTCATGAGGGGGAAGAGCCTGTCAGCTTGGATTGTTTTCTCTCTTTGAAAGGTATGCTTTTTTTGTTTCCTTTTGTAAGAGCTTCCTTTAAGGGCATGAGGTCAACCCAGCTGCTTAAAAAGTGCTGATGTTTTTGTGTTGGTTTCTTTACAATGCTAGTTTTAATGTTGCGTTACACTACAGAGCACAGCATGAATGTCTCCTTTGTTCAGCAGCAATTCTCTGTGACAATTCTGCAGTTCACTGACTCTGCTGGTTGCATGTTTGCCTGTAGAGAGTTTAGCAAACACTAGAGGAATGCCACATGCATCTGAGATGGGATTGACAGCTATGAATTTGCTTTAAGAGCAGTGTTGTAAAATGAAACACAGGCACATTTGTCCCCACAATGCATTCCACATTGCAGATAATTATAGCTTGGGATCAAACACGCAGGCATGTATATCCTCTGAAACTGGATACCATGGAGGTAGTATAATTACCTTGTACAGTTAGTTGTACAGTGTATGCAAAAATTAGTTGTACAGTATATGTGGGACATGGTGGAGCTGTTGGTTAAACCATTAAGGTGTTGAGCTTGCTGACCAGAAGGTTGGCATGTCGAGACCACGCAACAAAGTGAGCTCCTGTCACTTGTCTCAGCTCCTGCCAACCTAGCAGTTCAAAAAATGTGTAAAAATGCAAGTAGATAAATAGGTACCACTTCAGTGGGCAGGTAATGGCATTTCGTGTGCCTAGGCATATAGTTATGCTAGCCATATGACCACGGAAACTGTCCTCAGACAAACGCTGGCTCTTTGACTTAGAAATGGAGATGAGCACTGCCCCCTACAGTTGGTCATGACTAGACCATTTGGTTGTGGGGAAACCTTTACCTTGATATGCAAATCAGTACTTCTGTAATATTTCACACATGGAGTATGTGCAGTGGTGTCATTCAAATGATTTAGGAACAGGAACTCACTTTTGATTGGCACTTGTCGGGAACCTGGAATTAGCCATGGAGCCCGTTAGGATCCGGAACGCCCGTTCTGGTCCGTTCCCCCCCGAATGACATCACTGAGTATGTGACCTTGTGAATGCCATAAAGGTAATACTGTGTTTCTACTCCACACCCTCATAATGATTAACCTGGATATTGGAATATTTAACTTGCAGCTGGTAAGTACCTGCCAGGAAAGAGAGAGGAAAACATTTTTGCCTGGAAATAATTGCTTTGAAATTGGCCCATATGTGAATTCCTTGTAATTGTCTGGCAGTGTTTGCTTTTATCAGCATCATTTAATAGACATTGATCCTGCTCGGAAAGATTGAAGCAAGTTCTGGGAATTTGTTGCCCCATTGAATGTGGTGTCTGTCTTGGCAACAAACGATCTGGAATGTGAGATGGCAGCTTGTAGAGGAAAGAGCAGCCACACTTGATGATTTTGTGTCTTGTTGTGTTGGTTAGTACAGCAGATTCTCAGCATTGAGATAAGACTAGAATCTCATTGTTTAAAGGGTATTTGTGCTAGTTTTATATAGATCTTCGTTAGTCTATAGGTTCAATTGGGAATGGTGCTGAAATAGTGTGGAGGCAACAAGTTATGTGGTGGTAAGTCCATTCATCATGCAGTCTCTACCATAAATTATAATCTATGTGCATGTCCTTGGTATTGTGAAGGCCTGGTAGGCAGAATTTCTACTCCTCCTTCAAGAAGGGGATAAATTTGAACTTGTGCTGTCCTTAATATTAGTTAGAACCTGGAGCTAAAGAACCATGTGTGGAAGGAGAGAATATACTAGTTCTTAGGAACATAAGAAGAGCCTTGCTGGATTAGGACAAGAGCCCGTTTCAGCTTCCTGTATCTCAAAGGGCCCACAAGCCGTCCCTGGGAGCAAGACACCTGCATCCTGTTGCCACTCCCTTGCATCTGGCATTCTTATGGCAGCACTAGAAGAAGATCCATCACAATGCAGTGCCGCTGCGTATTGAGGAGCTGCATGACAGCAGGAGATGCATGTTAAATAAGGAAGATATAGGCTATAGGATATAAATTCTTGTGGGTAGTAAAAAAAAGATGCTGAAAAAAGCTTGTGCAAAGTTTTACATGAGAAGTCAAGCAAACAAAATGTCTTCTTAGGGTTTGGGGGGCTATTTCTCTTACTATGCTCTTCTTTAGGATCTCTTTCTGGATTAGAAATGGTATGGCCTTTCCAGAGCAGAAAGCACTTCTGGCTACAGGAAAAGCATCTATGGATCCGAGCCAATATTTTGTTAAGTGCCTAGAGAACAGATTGCTTAGTATATACTGTATTTTGTGATAACCAAATGTAAGCTAACAGGTTTATAACTAAAGAGTTGCATGAGGAAGGAGGAAATAAGGAACGACAGTAGGAAAAAGAGACAAAGTTAAGATCTCTGTGAATTAGAGAGTCTGGTAAAAATAGATATGGTTTTAGGAGCTTCTTAAAAATGGATGGAGTGAATCTCTTCCATCATACTGCCTAGGTGCTGCATCTGGCGGAATAGATGAACTGGGTCTTCTATGCTGTCCCAAGGTCTTGGAGTGGATATTAATGTTGTTGAAATAAACTAAACTAAATATTAATCAAAAAATAGAAAAGGCTAATTTTTTCTGTACTGTTTAATCCTGCCATCCTTGTGAAAGCCAGACTGTGAAAAATTAGTGTAGCATGCCTGAAAAACACCAGTGGAATTCTTGCAAAGGTTTGAACTTGGATAACCAGCCATTTAGAACACCTTTATGCTTGCCAGATTTGGCTTATAATTGAGTGTCATGAGAACGTGTGCAGTTAGTCTATCACAATGGAAGACAGGGAATGTGTAGTTTATTGCAGTTGAGAGCAAGCAGTTGAGAGCATTGTAGGTTAGGTCACCAAGTTTGAATTGTGTTCAGAAAACCAATGGGAGCCAGTGTGGACCCAAGTGCCCATGTAATGATTCCAGCTGCAGAGAACTCAGTACTGTATTATGTTCTGTACCAGTTGCAAGTGTCAAGGGCAATTCCAAATAGAATGCATTTAATTCTCTTAACAAAGTAGTAAGGGGACAAGAGGGGAAAGTATGTTAAGAGGCTGCACACCAGAACTATGGAGAAATTTTAAGTTAGAAGGATGTCAGTGACCAGAAGATTTACCTATACCAGGGCGCAATCCTAACCTGGAATTTGGCTTGCATAGTTAGGCTAGCAAAGTTTGGCCGGCACAAGGGATACTATAAGGTATTTTTGGACCACTCTCAGAGTCAGAGAGGCCAGCACACAGACGTGCACCTTTCTTCCTGACTCTGAGAGTGGTCCAAACATGCTTTATGGTGGTCCTTGTGCAAGCCTAACTCCAGGTGAGGATTGTGCCCCCAGTCTGCTGAGAGAAGCTGGTGTCTGAAGAGCCATTGCTCAGGCCAAGCAAAATTCATTGATTTTGTGACTCAGGTGAGGGGAGTGAGACATGGAGTAGAGAAAGAGAATCAGTCAAGCACACAAGTTATAGCTTAGTGCAGAGACAGCCAAACTGGGGTGTTGTAAACACCCCTTCCCAGAAAGCCCAGTCCCTTCCCCTTTAAGGGGCAGAACAATGTCAAAAGAGGCACCAACAAAAATGGGCTTTTAAAAAAACATCCTGGAGTAGTGCCAGCACTCCGGAGGGTGCGAGGAGTCCTCAGACCCCTCTGCAGGCCTCCTCACACTTCATAAATGCTGTAAATCACGATCACAGCCCACTTCTGGTTTTTGGCCGTTCACATTTAATAATGAAAAGGCTCCCTGTCTCAAAAGGGCTCACAATCTAAAAAGATGCAGAAGAATACCAGCAACAGCCACTTGAAATGACACCACCTTTGGCTGATAAGGGACAGTTACTCTTTCCTTGCTAAATATAAGAGGAGCCACCACTCAACTTCCTCTTTGGCCACTTAGCACAGTTTTGAGGGTTGGGTACCAATTTGTAACCATTGCTTGTTAACTAGAATTGTATTCTAGATGGATTTGTTGCACAGATGTTTTGCTGGAAGTTTCATGATTGTAGTTCTTCATTGATTTGGACAAGACAGACCAGTTCTGAGTCAATGCACAAAGAATTTTTGTGGATTGAATTATTTGTCAGAGGTCTGGAGTACATGCAAAAAACCTGAACTGAACAAAGGTCAAGGATTCAAGTCTGTGGTCTAAGCAACCTATCTCCTTCATTTTCTAGTCAGTTCTCAGATGGGACTATGCATTCAGGTCAACAATGATAATAACCGCAGTTCCCACATACCTTTCAGCAGTAGCATGAATTCCAGTGCATTCCTATCCACTCCTTCAGTGTGATATCCCTGCTTTCTTATATTGGCAATGAGAAGACAGATCAGTGCTGCAAGGGTGTGCCTAGCTCCACAATACATCTAACACAGTTGTGCCTCTTGTAGTACACTAGTGTGCTTTGTTTTAGTACAGCTATTCTGCACGAGAGCCATACGGCCCTTGGGGAGCCCTGGCATATTTGAAGGGTTGAACAAGCTGAAAAAGGTGAGAAGGGAATTTTATGTTTATCTGTTCGTATTGTATTCTTGTTTGACAAGGTGTCGGGGGCACATACATAAGAATATCAAAAGAGCCCTGCTGGATCAGGTCAAGGGCTCATCTAGTCCATCTGCCCATTGTATCTCACAGTGGTCCACCAGATGGCTTAGGGAGCACACAAGACAACAAGATACTTGCATTTCATTGCTACTCCCCTGAATCTGGCATTTGGAGGCCCTGAAACCTGAAAAGAGCTTCTACAGGGTCATAGCTCCCCCAAAGGCTGAGAATGGTTGCTTTATATTAGAAAATGTAACATCCACGGGTGGGTGGGTGGGAGAGAGAGTGTGTGTTTAGGCAGGAAATTGATTAGCAGGAGTCAGTGTCAATCATGGGTGTAGTTGGGAGGGGTGGACAGGAAGCAAAATGCCTGGATTCGGCTATAGCAGGGACAGTAATGCCATTAGCAGAAGCGCTCAGATGTTCTTTTTAAATATTTCTTCAAAGAATATCAGCTGAAAAGAAGCACCAGGCTCATCAGGATCAAACTGAGAAATTTGCCTAAGGGTATACGTTAATGGCAAATCCATAATCTTTCTCAAGGGCTATCTGAGAGACAGTATGTAGTGCATGTAACTTTAAGGCAATAAATGCAAATTTGCACACACTGAGGGATTTCTAAGTAAACGTGCTGAGGCTAGCAGTCGAATATAGCTTTTATATTTTCAGAATTCATTTTCCAGTTTTTATATACGTGTTTGAACTATTGTGGCCCACTCTGTTTAGAATGAAATGAGCTAGATTTTCAAATGTACAAATTGTTTCAAAATAGGAATAAATGGCAGTAGAGAAATACTCTAAAGAAGCGTAATGTTGGTTTTGATGTCATGTAGCAAGTTGTCATGACAAATGCTTGCACTTCAGAATTCATCCGCTACACTACAGGCTTTGGTATACTGATAGATAAAAAGGTGAGAATGGTCAGTGTTTCTCAAATTGTGGGTTGGGTCCCATTAGGTGAGTCGCAAGCCAGTCTCTGCGATGTTTGGGGAATTTTTTTAAACAGATCAGCAACTGCTTGGGAGGGTTAGGAGGGTTCTTTATTTTAAATAAATTTTAAAACTTATTGTAAGCTTTTAATTTACTTAACTTGATGTTTTGTATGGGGGTGTTAAAAACTGATGATGTCATTTCCAGCTATGACATCACTTCCAAATTAATGATATCACTTCCAGTGGGTCCTGACAGATTGCGATTCTAAAATTCGGATCCCAGTGCTAAAAGGCTTGGGAACCATGGTCTAGGACAGTGTTATTCAAACTGTGGGTCAGGACCCACTTTGTGGGTCATGACCTGATGTCAGTTGGGTCGTGGAAAGCTGGTAGCAGCCATCTTGGAAACTGAAGACCTTACTCTTGTTAGAAGACCTTTTGTGAGTGCTAACAGTTTGAATTTTCAACTGAGGGTTTTTTTAAATTTTGTTTTTAGTTCAGTGCTTTTACATCTTTTGTCCTAATCTTGCTTTCCGTCAGGGATGTTTCATGGTTTATCCAGTTGCTGCAGTCTAAGAATGCCAATTTGCATTTCAGTAGTGTCATTTTATTATGTTACAATGGCAGTACTTCCTGCTTGATGATGTCACTTCCTGCCACAACATCACTTCCAGTTTAATGACATCACTTCCGGTGGGTCCTGACATGAGTACCATTCTAAAAAGTGGATCCTGGTCTAAAAAGTTTGAATGTTGTTGTTTAGGGTTGTTGTTTATATGTGGCTTGTCAACCAAACCAGTGTCTCCATATAAAAATTAAAAGATGGTTCCCTGGCCAGACAGTCTCTCAAAGCACAGTCAGCGATAATGCATAGGGACAGCTGCTCTCCTACTCCTAAATGTAAGAGAACCACCACTTTAGAAGGTGCCTATTTGCATAGTTATTCAGGGACTGCCAAGTTAGAGATTATATTGACCCAAGCGAAGAAAAGACTTGCAAAAGCTTTGATTTGATTTAATTGATGTATTTTCATTTCCCTGTGAACAGTGTGAAGATGTGTCTGAGTCATAGGAAATAGGAATGTCAAATTTTGAAAAGGGACGGTTGGTGCAGTGGAGAGCTGTAGGGAACTGGTTGTTTTAAAACATTCATATTCAGTGGTCAAGGCAAATTTTGGTTGTTGTGCAGCAACCATGTAAGTGTGAATTCGGCATGAGTCCCAGTGGGAAAGCCAGCTGCAAGTGTGATGGTGTAGCACAGGGATCTCCGAACATTTCAGTAGGAGGGCCACATAATATATTTAATACATTTTTGTGGGCAGAAAAATTAGTTTTATATAGGATAGAGATGTTGAAAAGTCTGATGTTTACAGTGTTGAAAAGTCTGCATACGGAAACCTGATTTGTTTTATTGGCAGGGTAAGGTTAACATTGAATAATTATGGTTTGAGAATCTTAAAAGCATCTGGCCAGGTGACTGAAAATGAGAGTTAATCTTGCTGGTATCACACTGGCCATATGGAAAGGAGTGTATGTATTCATTGTTGGACGGCATGGTTGTCAAAAAATATTTTAAGTTGGTGAGGGCCGGATAAAATCTTGAGGCGGGCCAGATGTGGGCCCCGGGCCATAGTCTGGAGACCCAAGGTGTAGCATATTACTAATTGTGAATGACTCAAAGTCTTTGTCCAGATCATACTTACATTAAACTCCTTCGAAGGACTTGGGCAAGTCATACTCTTGGCCTCAGCTTTCCAGCTGTGGAATAAGGGCAGTGATGCTTACTTATTTTACAAAGTTGTGGGGAAATATAATATATGTGAAGCATTTGTTTAGTGTTCTTCAGGTGAATGTGAAGAATAATTAATTCTGCTAAGAAATTCCCTGCTGAGGTTTCTATTCTGGATTTCCCTAGTCCATATATTTAAATGTAGTGCATTGGGGTCAGAGAATGAGAAACTTGTTGTTGGGAAAAATGCTTCTAATAACCATTTTGTTGCTTTGAAAGATGTGCATACTAATTATCAAGCAGATTTGGTTTCAAAATGCAATGCAAGCGGTGTGTTTTTTCCAAGTTACTTGTCAATCATATGGTCTCTTTGGCCCCCTCTTTAAATAAAATAACTCATCTGTAGCATATTTGATCCATTCTCTTTCATAGTCATGCCTTCATGTTGCAAATGAGATGACTTTGCACAAAGGTGACAGCAGTCGTAAGGTCACGTTTCATGAACTTATTCCACCCGGGATTTTATCCATTGCAATGGATCATCATAGGCTTGACAGGCTTTGCATTCTGATGCAAGCTGTAAGTGGCTAGCGGTACCTAGCATTATTAATGAGGTTAAGTGACAGACTGCAGTTAAGAGTCCAGAGGGTCCCCATTAGAAGTCTCCCAGTTACAGGTGGCCCTTGTTATCTGTGGGAGTTCCAAAATCTGCAGGTATTAAAACCCTTGTATTGGATTCTGAACCCAATAAGCTGTTCTCTGGTTGAGGCCGGAGGGTTTTCTGAGTGCCAGGAAGTGTTTTCTGACTGCCGTGAGCTGCTGCTTCCCTAGCCCTCAGAATGCCTTATAATTCTTGAAAATGTCATTTAAAACCCTAGGGAAACGGGAAGTCATGTTTTTCTGCTTGAAATTGGCATTCTGAGACCCACAGAGATTGTGGGCGGTCACACGCTACCTCTGCTGGCCTCAGAAATCCCTCTGGAGACTACCAGAGTGCAGCTCTGGCTGCATTCAGAGTGCTCAGGTGGGCTCTTCCCCTGTGGGTTTGCGACCTGCGGATTCTGAAAATTCAAAACTTGCTTGAAAATTGAGCTGTGCTTGCTCAAAACAGTAAGTGTCACTCACATGGGGGGAAGGATTTTTCCAAACCCTGAATCTGGCCGTTGAGCCAGGGTTTGGAGACCCCTGGTTCAGTTGATTAAAACAATTATTCAGTACTGTAATGTGATTGGGTTTTTTTGCTTCTTCATTTGGAGGTGCAAACGTTGCTGGAACAAAAGCAATGGCTCAGGAAAATGAAAAGCATAAATGATTAAAAAAAAGTCACATAGTTTGATTGGTGCATTTTGTGAGAAGACATTCTGGGAATGTGGCAGAAACCTGAAAGGGTATAATTTTCTTAAATGATAAGAACTATTTGTTTTGCTATTGAGGGCACCAAGGAAGAAGGCACATAAGCTTCTTATGGCTGTTCTCCAGTTTTTATCCTTTTAGACAATATAGTAGGTCTGCTGTGATAGGGCAAATTAAAACACCAGGAACAAAACTTGAATGGCTTTTTCTTGCCAATTTCACTGAGGTTGCAATCATATCTACACTTACCTGAGAGCAAACCCCGTTCCCTAGCATGGGACTTACTTCTGAGTAGATGTGCATAGGATTGGGCTCCGAGTGCCTTGCTGTGAATGTTGTCTCTCTCTTTTAAGAGTGTGTATACAGCCATTAAAAACTATTTAGGGTCAAATTAGAAATGTATGGGAAAGCATGTATTTTATTTTTCTGTGCTCACTTGTTGCCTTCTCTCTAAACTAGATACAGCTTTCCTTGTATTTTTTATTTTAATCTCAAATTTTGATATAAGCAGCTCTTGTTTGCTCTATCTTGATTTGCATGTTTTTGCATGATTTTCAAATAAATACTAGAAGTATGGTTTGCATGCAATGATTTTGAAATAGCATGTGAAAAGCTTCCCATGCTTCTGCATGCTTGGCTAGCAGCATGGACACATGCAATATTTGGCACATTTTTGTGTAACACCATGTCTGAGAAACTTCCTTCTGCTTTGTCTGGGGGAACCTAGAGTGAAAATAGCACAAAAATAAATCACAATGGATTTTAAATTAGTTGTGCTCAATTCAGATTCAGAGCGGAGAGTGTGTTTAGGATGTTGGTTGAACGTTTTGTTTTAGTAAGAATACTGTTTGTACCATTTGGACAATGCTGATAAGGTAAAGAAGGAGACATCTGCAAGTGCAAAGACAACCTCATGCGCTTGGAGTTCTGTAAAGGAGCACATGGGACAGATGCTGCACACATGAATTAAAGATCAAAATCAGCACAACAAATTTATCCCATTTTTATACCACTCTTCCTCCAGGGTGGTGCACCTGGTTCCTCCCCTCATTCTGTCCTCACAGCATTCCTGTGAGAGATAGTGACTGGCCCAGTGTCACCCAGGAACCTTCATGGCTGAATGGGGATTTGAACCTGGATCTTCCAAGTCTAAGAACAACTCCTGAACCACTATATCATCCTGGCTCTCATACATACCAGTCAGCATCTTCCTAGCTCAGGAAGAAGCATGCACAGTCTTGGAACACCTGCAAGAAGGCCCTATGAAGCTATTTGCTAGCTAGCTCTAGTTGCTTTGCTAACTTTGTGGGAGCTGTACCTTCACCTAAACACGAACATGGAGGCTTCATCTGCTGATGCCTTGGCCACTGAGACTCTAAATCAAGAAGGTGGCTACTTTGCAAAGCAGATTTTACTGTGGATGAAACAGCTCTGTTTGTAAAAGAATGCCAGCACAAACATACATTTCTCAGGAGGAGAAAACGGCACGCACTTTACAGTTTGGGGGTAATGCTGAAGGAGATTATAAATTGAAATGGCACTTGTGTATCACTCTGTGCTCTCAAAGGCTACACGAAAAATCATTTACTGGTTCATTTCTTTTCAAACACCAAGAGGTGGGTTACTGGTCATTATAGTCTGTGACTGTCTTGTGTCAAAGCCGATAAGATGACTTCCTTCAGTATTGGGAAGCTGCAAGTCTTTCCTTTAAAATGGTATTCTAGTAGATAATGGCCCTGGACAATACCACCTACATTCCAAATCAGGGGTGTCAAACTCTTTTCATATGGTGGGCTAAATTGCATTCACGGCACCTGCAGGGGGCCAGAAATGACATTAAGCAGGAAGTGACATTATTAAGAAGATGATGGCCAGAAATAAGCACTTTGTTCTCACATAGATGCTCATCAGCTGCAAATGGCAGAAGAGAAAATATGCAAATCTTCTTCACAAGTTCAAAATATGAGAGTTAAGTGCTCAATTATCATGCTGCTTGAGCCTAATGGTAACGAGGGCCAGAGAAATCATTTCTGCAGGCTGCATCTGGCCCGCGGGCCTTATGTTTGACACCTTTGTACAAGATCTTTGTGGAAATACCCAAGTTGTCCGTCATCCCCCAAACATTACCTTCCTCATCTATCCAGAGTGTGACTGACACATTTAAGTCTTATTATCTCAAGAAAACTGAAGGCTAGTGAGGATGGGAGGATGAGTGTTAAAGCTTTTTGGAAATTCTTTAACATTAGAGAGATTCTATAATGCTTCTTAGGTGAGGCACAGGAGGCAGTTAGTTCTTGTAATAATATCTTTGGGGGAAAAAAAAGGCTGTGGCCATATCTAGTGTGTCAATTTCGTTAGTGTTGAAAGTTGTGTCCCATACCTGAAAGGAGTTACAGGCCGGAAGCCCCAGTAGATAGACACCTGCTAAGCCTGGCAGAGTTAGGGCCATGGCAGAACAGCAGGAAGCCTGGATCAGAGGCAGAAGTACTGAGTCATTCAGCAGGTGTTGATTAACTGCCTGCTGAGTGCCTGCAGAGACAAGCCTGCCCAGCAGCATGCACCCATTGGCTAGCCCCAGTATTTAGGTAGAGGGAAGAGCTGCTGGTGGGTGTGGGCTAATGTAGGAGAGCAGCGGGACGCCGTGCCAGTGTGGAGAAAGATTTGTGCCTGTGGGAACATTGGTTCACTGCATTGGACCGTGCTGTGAGCCTGTGCTTGGTGGTGAAGAACCTCGCCATGTCCGCGTCTTGTGTCCTTGATGTCTGGCAGCTGTGCCAGCTGGAGTTGCCTGGGAAACAGTGCCGCTCCCCCGACTTTCACTTTCAGTGCACTCCAATAAAGGTGACCTATCTAATACCAGAGAAAACGTCGTGAACTTGGTTAAGAAAGTAGCTCTTTTTGGGGTGGAGGCTAGACACTCATAAAGAATAACTTTTGCCCCCAAATGTTCTTGAGCTTGAAAAGAAGAAGGAATGTGGTGAGGTAGAGAACAAAGAGGAGGTTGATGTTGTTTGAACCCTGACAGCTAAGTAGTTGACAGAGGTATTTAGTTTAATGGAGAGTGCTTTGGCTATTTGAGATGAAGTTGATCCGAACGGCAAACCTAGCTCAAAAGTGAGCCAAAATGTACGCTCGGCTATGCAGTGTGACACAGAGATCATGCAGGAAAAAAAGGAACTCCACTCAAAAGACAGTATCATAATTCTCCAAAGCACTGTGTGATCTGACATCTGCCAACAATTTATCTCTGCCATTAAAATCCGCAGCCTCGCTGTCCCACTCTTGGTAACATCCCCTTTTAAGCCCCCAATCATCAGCTTGAGTGTTTGATGACTTGTACCCTGACCTATACCAATTACATTGGTTCCTGTGGAGAAAGTAATTCTGCGTGTTTTCAATATATGCGCAAGTGTAACCCCCACTTAAAATGAGAGGGTTTTTTTTTCCATGTGGTATCTAAAACTATTTAGATTAAAATCACTTGTCCAGTCTTTCATTTCTATGTACCTTTTTCTTAATGCTTTCCCCCCTCAGTATCAATTGCAAATTTTACCTTCTGCAAGTGATTAATACAGCATGCTAAAACTTATTATTTTATCAGAAAAAAATTCATCCAGAAGTAATCAAGCATCAGTATTCATATGAATTCTCAAAAAGTTCGGATTTGGATAATTTCTCATCTATCAAACTCAGCACTGTTACTAGGCTAGGGCAGGGGGTGGGTGGGCTTTCCACAGGTGTGAAGCTTGAAGGGGCATGCCACCACACAGCTTGTTCAGCGGTCTTCAGGCGACTTTGGGCCCAGCCACTGCATGCTCTCACCTTGGATCTTGTATTTGCCAGTACGTGTGCATGGTGATTGGACCCAAAGCAGCCCAAAGATCACTGAAAGCTTTTCAAATTTAAATCAATACAATAGCCTGGAAGGTCTGGTCGATGTGATTACGTCATTACATCCCCCCCTGAGCTTATGCAATTCTGAACTCCAGGTAAGCACCTCTGCCCCAGATGCAGTCTGTGGTAGGGATGCCTCTAATCAAACTATACCCTACAATACTGCACAAAATTCTAAAACAAAAGGGGAAGCTTAAACCAAATTCTGACCTGGAAAATTTGCCTGTGAGCGCCACTGTTAGACTTGTCAGTATTGAACAATCTTTACTTCATTTAGAGAACACTAATTCATTAAACATTGCTCCTGTTAGTTGAAGAACTTGTTTAGAATCTGTTCTCAATAATTAAGCAATCTGAGACACAGTTATAATATGTCCATGTAATTACATTGGGTCTTATATCTTTAGGGATACAGATTTGTACAGTGTTGGTCTTTGTTTTTGATCCAAGGGGAACATCAAGTACCGCAATAAAGAAGAACTATTTGTGTATTTTTATGATAAGTTATTGCCAATTGTTTTGAATTTACTGTACTGATTTTTATGTTTTGCCTTTTTGTTAATACTTTTTTAAAAAATTGTTTTCCATCAGATTAAAACACAGACTCCATTCATTTGCAGCTGTTTCCCTGTGATCTGAGCTCTCTGTCACTTAAGAGTGTGTGCAAATGAACTGACCACATGGGTGGTCCCTAATTGGGTGGATGTTTCCAAACCAATTGTCACCCAGTTGGAAGCAAGGAAAAAAAAAACAAATCAGATTGACTCCACCTAAATGCTTCCTTCATACAACTTCCACACTACTGTGAGTATGTGTATATGTGAGGGGGCCTACTCTAAGATGCTACAGAGTTAAATTTGTTCTTGAGAATAAAGAGCAATGGAGCAACACACTAGTGGGGGGTCATTGTGTATCTTGTGAGGTGATAGCTACTTGTGACTTTTCTGAGGGAACAGTAACCAGCACAGCTTGTGCCTGACCTGTTAAAGACAGTTTGATCTCAGACACAGCTGCAGGTAATTAGCTGGCCTGCGAGAGCCGATCAAATGAATATGTGCATCTGAGGAGAAACCTGGAGGCTGCTCACATCTAAGCAGCAGGCTAATTAGTTACACAGTTAGGGATGAGCCCAAAGACATATTTAATGGGCCAGACCAATCCTGTTACACCACAGTGCCTTTATCTATCCCTTGGCAATGTTCCTCAAGGACAAATGGAGCAAGATGAAAATTTGGAGCCCACCTAGTCCTTTGTTGATTTAATGCAACAGAGGACCTCACCATGCAAGATGGTGCTAAAAGTATGTACAGCCCAAGGCTGCCACTGTTCATCTTATCGCTTCGGCTGTATATCCTTGCCCTACTTGGAGGTTTGAAAATCGTTAAAATTATGACTGGTCTTAGTTCTCTATCTTGACCATTGTGAATGCTTCCTCTTTCAAAGGAAGCTGTAGGGAGACTACAGTTGAAACAGTCAGCTTTCAATCTAGTCACTCTTAGCCGATTCAAAGGTACCTAAATACATGGGCAAGGTAATATAGTACAGCAATGGCTGTTCAACTCCATGCACATTGGATGAAATTGATTGTCCTTACCCATTCAGTCTCAGCTGCAGACTTGAACTGCCTTGATTATTCTGCTGGAATAGACAGTGTGGCTCTGTTAACAATGTTCCCTCTATGGGTGAGTAGCTGCACAGCATGGAGCTTGCCAATCCAGAAATTTGGCGATGTCATAATTTATGCTCAACTGCAGAAGGGGTCCACGTACCAATGCAGAACTCTTGGAGGACACAGTGCCTGTTGACTACCTTGTATTTCTTTGTGTCCCATAACCTTTGCTGTACTATCGATTAGTGTTGTACCATTCATCTTCATCTTGAGCATTCAGAGTGATACTACTTGAAATGGCCTGGCCTTTGAGGATCACAGTGCATAGGCAGGTTGATATGAGAGAAAGTGGTCCTTCCATATAGTGTCTCCAGAGTCTGGGGAGAATCCATACATATATTTTGGTCAGCACAAACACTTTGAACTTCACCCCAGAAACAAGCTATAAGCCTGTGCAGATGTGCTCAGACAGGCTTTAAGCCAGAAATCTGGTTGCCTTCTGTAGCAGTTGTAGTTTCCAAATGTCGTCAAAGAGTCCCATGTCGAGTTTGCTATTGGAATCTAACTTGGATGGTTCTGAGTCATGGATGGCAGGGACCACATTTTATATACCAGGTCCAGTTGTTCAAAGGCTCTTCACGTTCTCGCATACAATCAAAGTTCCAGATGCAAAGCCATGTAGGAATTCTGAACCACCTGTGGAGAGGCCCTCTTGGTTGTTACCATTTTCTTTTGCCACCTAGTTTGGTTCTGCCCACCATTTTTTGCAAAATACTCTCCTTTGTCAAGGCAATGTGGCATAGGCACCGCTGTCAAGTAAAACGGTGGCCACCAGCAGCAATCAGACAGCAGACGTTCTAAAGAACGTTTTTCTGTCCTGAGTGAACTATTTGCTCACTACAGGTGGGCCTGCAATATCGGTGGATTTGGGACGTGCAGATTTCAGAATCCGTGGGTCCCAAATCTGTGGGGGAGGGACCCACGTGTACTCTCTACAGATGACTGGAGATGCGCTCCAGTTATCCGGAGGGTTTTCTGAGACCTGCAGAGGACTCCTACAACCACCATGGCCTGTGTGGGCCTCAGAATGGCCGTTTTGGTCAAAAAGATGTGACTTTTTCAGTTTCCTAGGAATTTCAGAGGGTGAAGTTGGCCCCAAATCCTCAGGTTTCAATATTCACAGATTTTTGTATCTGCAGGGGTTCCAGGAATGGAACTCCTGTAGATATTAAGTGCCACCTGTCCTTTTAAAGCTTTGATTTCTTTGTTTTCCTGGTAGGAGACCATGAAATTGCTTTCAATGTTGTGACAATGTAGACTTCATTAGTTCCCTTCTAGAATATTTGTATTCCCCAATTTTAGCGCCATAAACTGTAAGGGACTTGATGACTTGAAGCTAAGCCACCCAAATTATAATCCTGCAGTTGAGTCCCTGACTAGGAATCTCTTCATCAGCTATTGAATTTGCTACCTAAATAACATAATAATCCAGTGATTCCCAAACTTTTTAGCACCTGGACCTACTCTTTAAAAGGACATTGTGTTGGGGCCCACTTAGCATTATGAGTCTAACCCCACCCCCACAAAACACATTCTCACCTTACTAGCTGCTCAAGCCAAAGTTTTTATCCTTTTGACAGCGGTGAGGTGTGCTGCCTTCTGAAGCATTTGTTGAGATTCATGGTCATCAGATTGAGACCATTGTAGTGTCCTTCAATAAGGCATGTTTGCCTGCTCATGAGTAAACACACATGTGTGGCTCTGTTTCGCTTTCCATAGGGCTCAATACAGTTTCCTTGTCTGCTATTAGCTTGTTGGTTTGTTTCATGACCCACTAATAGATCGCAACCCACTGGTGGGTCCCAACACACAATTTGGGAAACATCATCTTAATCCATTTAGATTTGGAAGGAGACAATACAAGGCATTGATGTTGCCTGCTATTGTGCCTTGGTTCACAAATGGTGAACACCACAGCAAAACTTCCTTTTTTCTCTGTGTAGCATTTGTGTTTTGTATATCTAGTCACTTCTTCTGTAAAACAGAGCAAATATCCCCAGGTTCTGTATATATTTAACAAGAAAAAGAATTTTACAGCATACAAATAATTTTGCCTCTGGGAAATACTTTGTCATAATACAAATAATTGCTTGGAGTGTATGTTGTTGTTTGGGAAAAGAGGTACATTAGTCATTAGAAAACTATATCCCATGGAGATATTAGAGTAACTTTCGAAACATAGGTATTGATTAAAAAAAAAAACTTCATATAACCAAACTACATGAAATAAAAAATTTATAAATTAAGGATGAATATGGGAAACATGAAGGTAAGTATCAAACAGATGGAAACTTTTAGCATTCAGAGGCACAGAGTATTGAGCTTGAATCTGCACCTATTATATACTTTTACTGGTGGTTTGTGAACATGTGGCTTTTGCCTTCTGATGGGCCATGTTCACATAATTGTGGATCCTCTTTGGACAGTGAAGGAGTCATATGCAAAACATGTGACGTGGGTGCCCCACATGTATACGTATATAGGCAGGCCCATGGATCCTGTATCCATAGTTTCAATTATCTATGGATTGGAGCGCCCCCCTTTCTTCTTATTTGGATCGCTAAAATTTCTTGCTTTTACAGGTCACTAAATGTGAATGCGACAACCAGGCTGGCAGAAGGCACGAAAGAGGGAGAGACAGCCTAAACATTAACAGGAAGCAGCTTCTAGTTGACATGCTATCAGTCTCTCCCATCATGCCTTCTGCCAGCCTGGTTGTCGCATTCACATTTAGTGACCTGTAAAAGCAAGAACAAAGGAAGGTAATGGGTGGTGAGCAGGGGAGAACCATATAGTACACTTAACATAATATAAGGTTTCCTCTTATCCACAGTTTCAGGTATCCGCTGTAGAGCCAGGAACCTATCTCCAGTGGATACCGGGACGCATCTGTATACACATTCTATGCATGCTTATTTGAGGAGGAAGAAATGTGTAAATTGGGCCTGTAGTGAACGTTCACATATTTGTAGAACACATGTTATTTCTCCAGCAGTTCCAGGTTAGCGCAGTCTGCTTGTGGGAAGGGTCCACCTCTTGGTAGTTGACAGCTTCACATACTTACTATTTCACTCTGATGCTTTTTAACTCAGTCCTTTGAAACCTAACTTCTAGGAAGTCTGAAGTCTGCTGCCCCGTCCTATGTTACAGGATTGTTGATATGGCATCTTCTCTCATGTCGGGGTTGGTCTTAATACTTCCTATATGCATCCTCTGTGTTTTAGAGGTAGCCTATCTCTGAGTGCCAGATGCAGGGGAGTGGCAACCAGATACAGGTATCCTGTTGCCTTGTGTGCTCAGAGACGTATGTGCTGAACCACTGTGAGATAGTTGGACTAGATGGAGGGGCTCTTGGCCAAATCCAGCAGGGTTCTTCTTATATTCTGTTCTTACAATCCCTGGTCATGGGTAAGGTTACAGAATTGTCAGACATTCAGCTATAAATCCCCCCATCCTGAAGTTTGAAAAAAGGGCGGTTTGACGGGCAGTTTGATTTGAATTTCCCTCCCAAAATGCTAATTGAAATGAGAAGCAGCCCTAAAGAATAAAGCTCCTAGACATTCTGTATGGGAAGCTGAAGTATACAAAGAACTAAAACAAAGAGCTATGTCCTTCCTAGATACTTTGTTGAACTAATTGATCAAAATATTTCTATGAAGGTTGTAAATAAATCCAGTTTTGCTTTAAGAGCTGCAACAACTCTATTCTTGAATTCTGTCTTAAGTTCAGGTGGGGTGCCAGGTTACCTGAGGGTAAACTGGTCTTTTGGACTGAGTACCTGGCAGGAAATAATCTCTATTCCTTCAAGGCTTTGTGGAAGAGAGAACTCTGGTAAACTAGGAACTGGTATATGATGTTCACTTAGATTTGCGGTGAATAAATTGGTATCTTGTATGTTTTGTCTCAAATACAGCTTTTTAATTTTATCTGCTGTTATGTTTATATCATATTGATTTTAATGATATGTTATTAAGCCACCTTGAATACCAGTCATCACAGAAGGTGTACACATTTTCAAAATAAATAGCAAATAGATCTGTGAGAACTGGCCTGATTGAAAATACAGCAGTCTTTAATTTGGTGGTCATATTTTGAGGACCAGCCTAAGACCAGTTAACATGGAAACAATAATTCTCCATTTTCCTTTCCTCTTCTTCCTCCAAACATGTTTAAAAATAAAAAGTGCCCTTTTTAAACCAAAACTGTTGATTCAGCAATGCCTTTTATGTTTGTTGAGTGTCGTGTGTGGTTTTGCTAAGATGTAGTGTGTCACAATTTATTTTTTGGCCACAAAACAGTTTCAGTGTTTTGCAATGTGGGAGGCAGTTAATGTGCTGAGAGAGCCTGTCTAAAATTACCATTGAATTTTGGCAATGTAGAGCACCAGTTTTTAATCTAATTTGCTGTTTTAACAATTACAAAGGAATACTGTGCTGCAAGTTGTTTAATTTGCCCATATGCACAGAAGATGAAATCAAAGAAGCCTTTCTGTAAGGCCTTCACTCTGAAAATACCTCTATTTTTCCCTTCCTCCCCTTGCCCAAGTTCAGGTCTGTATTTTTATGGCTGTCGTATCACAGCAATCTCATTTTGGGAACTTTAATTGTAAGTGTGGCAAGGTAGACTTGTGCACTAATGCAATCCCTCCCAATGACTGCCATGTTTGTCCACTTTGTTTCTTATGCTGTAGGATGCAGGAATTAGCCGAAATGTCTTTATCTGCTTTCTGCATCAATATTACTGCCTTTCTGCCTTGACTTTCAAAAAGGTATACCACTTTAAAAAGCACTAAACAACACCCAAGTTGTGAAAGACTAAAACTGCTCTCAAGCTTCAGGATCTTCCTGGGCTTGGCGTCTTATTCTGGGCTGGGTGCCTTTCTCTTCAGGGCAAACAGTCTTCTTTAGCTAGTATAGATTGAGCTCCTCTTAAGAGAGAAGACCTTTTGTGTGGCTTAGGTAAGTTGGAAAAAGGAAGATTATAGTGTACTAGTTTATGAGTACAGTAGTTATGAGCACGGTACGAGTTTACAAATGAGAGAGGTATTGGATGGTGTTTGTTTTGAGTCGTGCGCAGTTCAACATTTTTACACATGACCTGGATGAAGCAGTAGAGAGGATGCTTATTAAATTTTGCAGATCACTTGAGGATGGAGTAGTAGATAACACCCTTGAAATCTGAATTAGGATTCAAAATTATAAACCTCTATTGTTGGGCTTATTCCAGTTGGACATCAGGAAGAATGGTAAGGGTAAGGTAAGATTGGTTTGGCAGTAGAACAAATTAGCAAGGGAGGTGGTGGATTCTCCCTCACTGGAGAGCCTCAAGCACAGGCTCAACAGGCATGCTGGAGATGCTCTGGGATTTCCTGCTACAGGCAGGGGGTAAATAAATAAATAAATAAATAAATAAATAAATAAATAATACATGTATTTATATACTGCCTTTCTTAAGATTACTAGATTTCTCTAATGACTGTAACTCAAGGCGGTTTACATAGGCAGACTTTTATTCACAAACCCGAAGGTTTTTACAATTTACAGAAATGTTCTATCTTTCAAGAACAACATTCATACAGATCTTTCTTTCTGGATTTAGCCTTCTTTCTTAGCCGCCCGTCTGTCTTCTGCTGGCTGATAAGATGCTTCTCTGCTCCCACCAGAGATGCAGCTGACTTCAGCACACTCTTCCTCCCACGAGGCAGCTGGAACTCAACTTTTAATCAGCCGCAGTTTGCAAGTTCTGCCGCTCACAGAGACTTCCGGTAGTCTCGAGCTCATGACCTTCAGATCTTCAGCTGTTATCTTCGGGCAAACGGAGGCATTAACCCTCTCGGCTAAATCTTCTGCCCAGGGTTGGACTGGAAGACCTTGTTGGCCCCTTCTAACTCTATAATTCTATAAGGTTCATTGTTCTATGAAGATCATGGGGTGGGGTCCTGTTAGGCACGGGACCTGTGGTCAAGACAGTGCTGGAATTGCATTAAGGCCGGCCTTGCTTGTAATCTCCCTGAATAAAGTAAACGAGATTTCCGTGTTCTTTTTAGAATGGCTATATTGATAAAGACTACAAACAAATAGAAAAGCCATCTAAAAATAGTGTGGTGCAAATTAATTATGCAGTGCCGTACAAGATAACAGATGTAGGCTCATCTGTGCTTGCAATAGTGTCATATGAAAACAGCTCTGAGCAACAACAAAATATTTAATTTTTAAAAAGAAATGTTAAAAGCAGCCCCGACTCTTTTTGCATTACAATTGAGTCTTGGTGTCATTGGGGGATTTGTTCTTGGACTCCCCATCCCCACCCCATGGATACTAAAGCCCACTGATAATGAAATTTGTGGGTTGTAGACTCACAGGGACTCTGAACATGAACAGAACTGTGTTCCGGTTGTGTCCGACATCGTTCAGCCAGAGCAGTTTAAAGGCAACTCCTGGTTTAATATAAATCAGTGTTATTCAAACTGTGGGTCGGGACCCACTTGGTGGGTCGCAACTTGATGTCAGGTGGGTCGCGGAAAGCTGGGAGCAGTCATCTTGGAAACTGCAGACCTTACTCTTGTTACATTCCTTTTGTGAGTGTTAACAGTTCAAATTTTCAAATGAGGGTTTTTTTACATAATATTTCTTGCTAATCTTGCTTTCGGTCAGGGATGTTTCATGGTTGTACAATTGCTGCAGTCCAAGAATGCCAATTTACATTTCAGGAGTGTCACTTTATTTTGTTACAATGACAGCACTTCCTTCCACATTAATGACATTACTTCTGGTGGGTCCCGACACAAGTGCCATTCTAAAAAGTGGGTCCTGGTCTAAAAAGTTTGAATACCACTGCTTTAAATAATATAACTGAAGCATGGTTGAAACTGTATTGATATCTGAAAAAGAATAACAAAGGTTATAGTAAGTTATATAAGCCTTGACTGAAGGTTCTCACATCAATGACAATATCATTTTATGCTAACCCCCCACCAATGTAAATAAAAATAAAAATACAAGAACTCCTCCCTTTGCGAACTCTATATTGAAATTTTGATTTTGCTCTTGAAAACATTCACTAGAGTTGCTTGTTTTAGCTGGATTGATACAATGCCAAGTTGCCTATAGATAGGTAAATATATTGACATGGTTAAACTCTACTGCTGTGTGATATATCATAGCAGGATGCTTTTTTAAAAGTAGTCTTGTCTTGCTTGTCATACAAACCTCTTGGGTCTCAGTCAGGTTGTCCACAACTGCTATTTAGAGAACTTCTGAAAACCTTGTAGTTTCATTTTGTGAAGCTTTCCTCTTTTACTTTGTCATGTATTGTAAATTTCCTCTGATATAGACTTTCCAAATTGCTACATGTATTTTGGTATCAATGGATAATAGCTGACCTTTATTTTTCAAGCACATTTAAATAACACAAAATGGATATTGAGAGGTGGAAAACTAGCACACTCCTTCTGACTCATCTGACTCTGAAAACGGCCAACATTAGTGTCGAATCCATAGTTTCCGGGGTCGCCGAGACGAACAGTGACACTCCCAATGCTGTTTGAGTCCACGTTCAGCCCCCATTGGCACGGGTGTGTGTGTGAGAAGGGATGCAAAATAAAATGCTGAACTGACCGACATAAGTGTCAAATCCACAGTTTTTGGGGTCGCTAAGCTGATTGGTGATGACATTTGTTACCCGGGCAACGCCGGGTAACAAAAAGCTTGTATGTATTATAACACTATGGGAAAGGTTTTAGCTTGTTCCAGTTTATTATCTCCAGCAGATTCTGTGCAAGGTGTGTCTTAAAACTACTTTAAGTACGTACTATAGTTAGTCTTGTGGCAAAAAGTGGAAGTATTCCTCTAATATTTTGTGACAGTACTTCCCAGGACCTTTTTGAAACCTGCACCCGGAAATGGAGAGGAGGTATGTGTTACCTTGTGTAGTATTTGCTACCACCTTCTTTTGTAAAACGGATCAACCTATTTTATAGGCATTGTCATATTTTCCAGTGTACTG
Source organism: Lerista edwardsae (assembly GCA_029204185.1). NCBI lineage: Eukaryota > Metazoa > Chordata > Lepidosauria > Squamata > Scincidae > Lerista > Lerista edwardsae. Next base: position 657,919 of record JAJKFI010000050.1, on the reverse strand, counting down.
ATGCTGTGGATGCAGAGAATGCAGTCATAGTTTAATGAGGCTTTTGTAAAGAAGGTTAGCTTTCAAATAGGTTGGCTGGGAAGCAGCTGTGATAGCTTTCTAGATTGTCGATGTACCTGCCCTGTTATGGAAGAGGCCTCAGAAGCTTTGGGAGGAAACAGTGGCTTTGAAATCTACAGGCATTTAAGGGAGTGTCAATAAACAAGTGGATTAGAGTAAGTTGATATCACCTACTTTTAAAAGCTTTCAAGAAGCTTTTAATAAGATCTACTAAAGGTTCTTAGAAAGCTTAAGTAATTATGATATCTATTGAAATGTCTCTCCATGGATTAACTACTGGCTGTAGGTCAGGAAACAAGCAGCTGACAGGAATTATCCTAAAGGGATACAGGTAGGTTCACAAGTTGTAATTGTGAATTTTAAAAGTAGTGATGGATGCTTTAGAAAAGTATAGTAGATCATAAAGTGCTTCTTATTGTAGAAGTAGGCTACTTCAGAATGCCAGATGCAGGGGAGTGGCAACAAGATGCACAACAAGATCTAGTTGTCCTGTGTGCTCCCTGAGGCATCTGGTGGGCCACTGTGAGATACAGGAAGCTGGATTAGATGGGCCTTTGGCCTGACCCAGCAGTGGTGTTTTTACGTTCTAAGCTATCAATTTTAAAAAGTAAAATATCATAGCATTAGCAATTAACAATTGTTATCTTGTATCTTCAGGGCTCTTCTCTTTCTGTGTCAGTTTATGCCCCATAGAATTGAGTGTGACATTCTGTGCAGAAACATATAATCTAATTTTTAAATTGAAACGGCTCGGAGGAGAGGTAAGGCCTTCACTCTGCTGGGCGAGGAGATCCAGCAGCAAGGCTGATGCCAGGAAGGCCCCACTCTCAGTGCTGATGTTAGGCACACTTCTGGTGATGGTTGCTTGCGCAGCTGCACCCGTGCAGCAGGCAAGGCAGGGCTCGGAGCACCAGCACTCGCGGCAGTACCGAAGCCCCAGCCACGGGACGGATCACTCGTATCCCAGCTAGGAGAGGGATTAATCGTGAGGCAGGCAGGCAGGCTGGGGAAGTGGGGAGCAAGTCACTGCTGGCATTGTAGCTCTAGCTGTGAGGGAAGTGGTGCCATCACCCTTAAAAACAGTGGCCTGTGATTAGGAGCATAGTATGCTGGATAAGATAGATGCTGGCAGACCTCTGACTGACAGACCCCATGAGATGGACAGGATCCAGGGTGAAAAACCCCTGTCCTCTTTTGCTGACCAACTGAGGCCCCGCGCAGGGTAAATCAGGGCCTCACCTTACTTGCCTCTGGGATAGCTTGGCCTACACAAGCTGAAGTTCCACCAGGGAGGCATGCATCTACCTCCCTGGGCCCGGGCAATATGATTGTTGCTGTTCATAATGGCAACTTGGAGGTTGGGGGGTTCTCTTGGATCCACAGCCGCGCCTGGATTCCCAGGTGGTGGCGGTGGCCAGGGGAGCCTTTGCTCAGCTTCGGCTGATTCGCCAGCTGCGGCCGTACCTGAGCTGTGCGGACCTGGCCACAGTGACCCAGGCCCTAGTGATATCTAGATTAGATTATTGCAATGTGCTCTACGTGGGGCTGCCTCTGAAGACGGTCCGGAAATTACAACTAGTACAGAATGCAGCTGCTCGGGTGATTGCTGGGGCACATTGGTTTGACTCTGTCGAGCCGTTGCTTCGGCGACTACACTGGCTGCCAGTTACTTTCTGGGCCCAATTCAAAGTGCTAGTCTTGACCTTTAAAGCCCTTTGTGGCTCGGGTCCGGGGTATTTAAGAACATAAGAACATAAGAAGAGCCCTGCTGGATCAGGCCAAAGGCCCATCTAGTCCAGCTTCCTGTATCTCACAGCGGCCCACCAGGTGCCCCAGGGAGGCATGAGACCACAAGATGCTTGCATCCTGTTGCCACTCCCTTGCACCCGGTAACAGTAGCCCTCCACCTTTGTAAGGAGGTTGCACAATCCATCATTGCCTATAGCCCACGATGGACCTTTCCTCCAGAAATCCGTCCAATCCCCTCTTAAAGGCATCAAGACCAGATGCCGTCACCACCTCCTGTGGCAAAGAGTTCCACAGATTAACTACCCGCTGGGTAAAAAAAATACTTCCTTTTATCTGTTTTAACTCTCCCAACCCTCAGTTTTAGCGGATGCCCCCTGGTTCTGGTGTTTTGAGAGAGGGAAAAGAACATCCCTCTATCGACTCTATCCCTTCCATGCATAATTTTGTATGTCTCAATCATGTCCCCCCTCAGGTGCCTTTTTTCTAGACTGAAGAGCCCCAAACGCTGCAGTCTTTCTTCATAAGGGAGGTGCCCCAGCCCCGTAATCATTTTTGTCACTCTCTTCTGCACCTTTTCCAGCTCCACTATGTCCTTTTTGAGATGCGGCGACCAGAACTGGACACAAAATTCCAGGTGCGGCCTTACTATCGATTTGTACAATGGCATGATAATATTGGCTGTTTTATTCTCCACCCCTTTTTTAATTACCCCAAGCATGGAATTGGCTTTCTTAATTGCTGCCGCACACTGGGTCGACACCTTCATTGAATTGTCCACCAGCATCCCAAGATATCTCTCTTGAGCTGTCACAGACAGCTCAGAACCCATTAGCCTATAGGTGAAGTTTTGGTTTTTTGCCCCAACGTGCATCGCTTTACATTTATCTATGTTGAAACGCATCTGCCATTTGGCTGCCCATTCCCCCAACTTGGAGAGATCCTTCTGGAGCTCTTCACAATCCTTTCTGGTTTTCACCACCCGGAAAAGTTTTGTGTCATCTGCAAACTTGGCCACCTCGCTGCGTATCCCTGTCTCCAGGTCATTTATGAATAAGTTGAAAAGCACGGGCCCCAAGACAGATCCCTGGGGCACTCCACTTTTCACCTCTCTCCACTGTGAAAATTGCCCATTGACACCCACTCTCTGTTTCCTGGCCCTCAACCAATTCTGGATCCATAAGAGGACCTGCCCTCTTATTCCCTGACTGTGAAGTTTCCTCAGCAGCCTTTGGTGGGGGACTGTGTCAAACGCCTTCTGAAAATCCAGGTATATGATATCCACAGGTTCACCCACATCCACGTGCGTGTTGACCTTTTCAAAGAATTTGAAGGGACCGCCTCCTTCCATACAATCCTACCTGTGCTCTGAGGTCATCTGGGGGGGCCCTTTTGACTGCCGCCACCAGGAGAGGTGAGAGGGATGGCAGCCACGAATAGGGCCTTCTTGGTGGTGGCCCCCCAACTTTGGAATACCCTCCCCACGAACTAAGAACTGCTCCCTCTTTGGCAATATTCCGGCGGAGGCTAAGACCTTTTTATTCCAACAAGCTTTTAAGTGTTGACAGGCTGGCTGGTTTTTATATTCTTTTTTAAGATCCACGGGGCTGGCTGTTTAAAGTTTAATTATTTTAATTACTGTTTTTAACTACTGTTTTTAACTGTTAAATATTGTGTTTTTATTGTATTTTAAATGTTGTAAGCCGCCTTGGGTGCCTTTGGGCAGAAAGGCGGGGTATAAATTAAATAATAATAATAATAATAATAATAATAATAATAATAATAATAATAAATAACAACATGCATCATAGGCTGACATTTCATATTGCTTTACTGTGAGTTAAATAGTTCAGGTTTATATATCCAGCTGCTTGTCATTAAGTGTAGAGCAGTGGTTCCCAAACTCCTACAAAGGAGCTGGGAGCACTGTTATGTGTGTGCGGTGGTAGAGCTATGGCAGAAATGCCATCCCCAAGATTGTACTGTTGCTGTGGTGGTGGTAGTGGGGGGGAGGGAGGATTTTTTTCTACTTATCTCTGCCCAGGGCCATTCTCCTGGGGTGTGGGGAACCCCACAGATGCCTCTGCAGGGCTTCCCAAGCTTCCTGAACAATTAAAAAAAAACTCTGAAAACTTTTCAGACTTTTAAAAAACTGTTCCTGATGGTTGCAGAGGCATCTGTGGGGCTCCCCACACCCCTAAGTGGGTGGCACTGGCAGAGGTAAGTAGAAAAAAATCCTCACCCCCAGCAGCAGTGTGATTCTGGGGGTTGCACTGCTGTCTTTCCCCCTTTCCCCACTCCTTAAAGGGACAGGGACAAGTGATTCCCTGACTGGTGGGTCGCGACCCACAATTTGGGAACCACAAGTGTTGAGAAACCAAGTTCTGAAGTTAGATGTGTGAACTGACTTTGGTTTCTAGAACAGCACAGTGGTATTCTTATAGACTCAGCAAATCTCTTGTGATTTGAAGTGTGTGTGTGTGTGTGTGTGTGTGTGTGTGTGTGTGTGTGTGTGCGTAAAGTGTGAGCATGCATAAGTCAAAAGAAACTGAACATTTCTACCCATAAAATGTTTATAAATTTGAGTTTCAATAAGTCAAATGCAGGCCAAGCTCACTGTACAATATGTCTTTTTTTTGGCAAAGCTGCAACCATTTCTTTGCTTTTAGTGTTTTTTTCCTAGCATATACAGAAGCCTGCCATTATTTGTAGCCAATGGAGTAGTTGTCTGTGGCAAACACCATCTATAAAACTCTGTATAGAGAACTGCTTTATGTGCAATAATTAATTGGTTCTTTCACACTGACAAATGTTGGTGGCGTTCTTAATTAAATTGTGCAAGTTAAGGAAATTGCATTGTCAGTTTGTTTATTGGTGTATGAAATCCATCTGGCACCACTTAGTATTTTCAGTTTGCATCCCAGTACTTCTCCCTTGTAACAACGTGGATTCAAACATTAGCCGTCATAGATAAATATCGTTGAATTTGATTCAAGCTGGAAGACTAAATCAGGGCCTCCCTGACAATCCTTCGCATTCCTCTTGCTGGACAGGGGGGCTCATCCATTAGATGTGCCAGGATGTAACTGATCTTAGGTTGAAAGCTCTATTTAGTAGCAAACATTTCATCAAACTGCCATTTAGGTTAACATAGGTGTAACGGATGGAGAAATAAATGCATTTCATATTGAGAACACGGGAGAAGAAAGGAACCCAGCAAGGCAGGTGCTACTATCACTGCCTGCTGTGGGTGTTTTTTTTTAAGGGGATGAACTGTGTCCCCTTCCCATAATGAAGGCAATCTGTTCTTTGTGGAGGAGGAGGAGAAGGGAAATCAGCAAGGCAGGGACCTCCATTGCTTGCTGTGCTTTTGATAGCTGATCAGTTTTTAGAACTGGACGTGGGCTGTCTTGAGTATTTGGAAAGTTAGTCCATACATATCCACATAAATAATGCAACGTTTAGCTTCCAGAAAATTAGCTGTGCTCTAGTCTGTTTCAGGAAAGGCAACAAAGCCTCTTGTAGCTCCTTCAGCACCCAATCCTATCCCCCCCCCAATCAGTGTAGTGGCGCCAAAATGGCTACTGTTGCATCTTGGGGGGGGGAGTTGCAAAGGTCTTGTCTGGGGTAAAGGAACAATTGTTTTCTTGCCTGAGAGTAAGCCTCCCTGATGAGAGGAGGTATACTTGGAGTTGCACTAACTAAATATCTGGCACAAGTCCACATGGATCTGTGCTGCAAGATCACATCTGGAAAGGGGGGCTAGGATTGTGCGGTTGCCGCTGCCACCAAACCCACCCACTTCCTGGACCAAGTCCTCCCAGACCCGGACTGCCACTGTCACCATCTGCCCTCCTCTGTCCCATCGCCATCTTGCTCTGCTCCCCCTAGCTCCCATCCCACCTTCCCCTACCCCTCCACGTTTCCTGCCATTTTACCATGATCAGCTATTGGCTCTGGACCTGCTGGAGCGGGCGGGTGGTTTCTCAGTGCACTTCTGGAGCACCTTTTATGACTGGTGTTGGCTGCTTCATTGCCGTTATTGCCAGCAGGAGCGGTGCTCTGACGATGACCAGCCCTTTCAAGATAGAGCTGAAAGACTAACAAATGTATGTTAACAAATAAGCTTGCATGGCCACTTCATCAGAGGCACTCCATGTCTGAAGTGGACTGCAGTCCATGAAAGCTTATGCTGTGAAATAATTCTGTCTTTAAGATGCTACTATACTTTTTGTTAAATGTCTAAAATTGATTAACATTTAATGTGAATAGTGATAATCCTCTCTCTCTCTCTCTCTCTCTCTCTCTCTCTCTGTGTGTGTGTGTGTGTGTGTGTGTGTGTGTCTGTCTGTCTGTCTGTCTGTCTGTCTGTCTCCCCCTGCTTGTCAGGCATGCATTGTTCATATCATGTTTAGATGATGATCTTATGAGAGGTTTTGGAGATGAGGTTTCCTGGGCAAAATCTTGGTTTCTGGTGGAATGTAAGAAGCCACACTCTTGTTATATACAGTTGTATATCCATGTCCCTGTAGTCCTACAACTAGATTATTGATAATGGAGCATTTGCTAAGAGGATGAGCTGCAGGTCTAGAGCTAATTGATTGCACTTTAAATTTAATAGCATTAGCCAGTGTTCCCAGTCTGTTCGTTGCAATGCCCTGAGGCATTGCAAGACACTTGCTGGGGTGTTGCAGGGTGCGCACTGCCCAGGTAGGGAGTTCACAGCTTGAACTCCCAAGCAGTAGTAGGAAGTTCAGCGCAGCAGAGATGCAGTGCCCCAAAACTGTGTGCTACGAAAAGCCCCACCCCCACCCTCTTACCTCTGTTTGCAGGCTCACAGTAGGCCTTTGAACCTGGAAGTGAATGGTGGTGACGTAACCATGTGATACATTTTGTGTAACTGCCATTGACTTCCTGATTCTCTGAGCATTGCCACCCCAGGAAATTTGGGAACTGCTGACATAAGCTGTTGGTGTTTCATCTGTTTCTAAACATAATATTTGCTCTTCTGGGTTTCAGTTTAATCAATATAACGCTTCCTCAGGCTTTTGTACTGTAGATCATGCATGTTCAGAACTAGTGTAGCGTAGTGCTGAAAGGAATGAATTGTGAACTAGGAGGCCTGCAGTTCAAATGACTCCTATGCTACCCTTGCATAGCTACTCTTCCTGTTTCAGTCCCTCAATCTGTAATATATGAATGGTATTTGCAAAGTTGTAAGGACTGCTGAGATAATGGACATGAAGTGCTTTTCATACTTGGAGCAATGCAGAAGTGCAATACTATGTGTTCATTTATCTCCCTCTGTGTTTGCAAACTTTAGGAAATGTAAGGAATGCCTGTGGAATGTCTCTCTTAATATGCATCTCCATTTGATTTAATTAGAAATGAGTATAAATACAGGAGATATAATACTATCCTATCTCTAGTGTGGTTTCTTGATTATTTTGTTGAATCACTTTTGCATGAGTCATTTGGTTTAATCAGTACTATAAAGGTCAACACTGCTTCAGTTTGTCAGTGATGATTATTGTTAAAGGAGTTCACTCCAATTACTGTTGAAATTACACTTTATTGAGACAGCAACGTATTTTAGTTTGGGATTCTGTTGGTCAAGTTATTGATATAAGGCTTCAAGATATAAGGCTTATAAGATATCAAATAATTACTGAGAGGTGTAATTTATAGTGTGGTGTAACATGCAGATTTCAAGTATGTTTTTAGACTGCTTGAAGCTTTTGTGAATATTTATGAGTAGTTGGTTAAATATTTAAAATGATGATTAAACAAGCAAAATTGGTTAGATCAGTGGTTCTCAAACTTGTTAGCATCGGGACCCACTTTTTAGAATGACAGTATGTCCGAGGCCTATCAGAAGTGATGCCGTAGGTGGAAGTGCCGTCATTCTGCCTCCTGCTTTCCTGTGAATGCAGCGATAAGTTGGGTTATTCCTCAGCCATTTTCCAATAGCAAAGTGAACCAGAAAGAAGAAAAGCTTGTTTACAACCTTGACACAGACAAAAACAAAACAACCACACAGCGCTCCCCCTTTTATTTCCAGTGTCCCATCTTTCCATATTTTCAATATGGCTGCTCTAGGTGCTTTGCGACCCATCTGAAATTGGCTCCAGACCCACAGTTTGGGAACCACTGAGTTAGATGATCTCTGAGATGAAATGATATGTTTGTAGAGAGGACGTCCAGTTCACATACAATCTTCACCTTGCAATACAGAGTGGCCTCTTTTATTTTTTTTTAACTTGAGGTGCTTAACACAATCTCAGAATTGTTGCTTGGGCATGAACTGATTATTTTCATTGGTTTATCCCATACATATGGCTTTAATTAATCTTTTAAATTATTTTGATTGCAGCTATATATTGAGAGTTTCTGTCACTAAAGGTCATTCTTAAATAGAGAAGTTTCTGAGGTTTCTGTCAGAGGCATGCAATATTTTCCTCTGCCATTTACTACTAAAGAATGGTGGAAAACCGATTTCCAAAATGAATTGCCTTGCTGTACATTCTGAATGTGTTCTTTCCCTTCCTCCTCTACTAGGAGTACGGTTTTCCCTTTCTCCACTTGGGCCTCCTGCTCTCTGTTGCTCACCATGTTAAAGGTGGAGCCTGCCTCAGGAATATGGATACTGTCCAAATAGTCCCTCTTTTTCCTCGGCCAAAAGCTGGGCAAGCTGGGTGGCTGGGCAGGGTGCCAGGTTGAACTCCAGGGGGCAAAAGGGCTGTTCCTTATGGCTCAATGTTTTTTTGAATATAGTGAGTTATGGCAAACACACAGTGTTACACACTGTTACACACAGTGTAACTTTTTTTTTGGCAAAGTAACAAAGGTGGTTGAGGCACGTGATACGACAATGAATTTCTTCCACTTTGCTCTAAAAGTGTGTTCCTTTTTTTCCTATTTCTACTTTAATGTCTGTTTTTGGTAAAAATCAGCGGAACACAGTTTTTGTTGATGTTACTGAGTGTTACAACTACTACATGAACTACAAACATTTTCAGCATTGCATTTACAATTTGGGCTGTTTCCAGGAGCGCAAGCTGATCTGAATCAGCCTCTCTCTTTCCAAAGGGCTCAGCTTCCAAAAAAGCTGCTGCTGGTCATTGGGTGAGCCTCATCAGTGCATTCCTCAGCTTCTGCTCAGAAGAGCTGCATAGTCAAGGAGTGATTCCAAATGCCTTTCAAAGTAACATGTAACCTTAATACTATTCTTTAAATAAGGAATTCTATTATAGGCCTGTGTCTGTGTGAGTACAAAGGAAGTGGCCTAGAATGTTCAGACTGCTATTGGAAATGAACCAAAGTCTTGTCTCTTGAGTCATTGGAGTTTTGGAGAACTGGGGAGTTAGCCTGTAGGATTTTAGCTTCCCTGTGGCTGAAGGACTGGCTGTTTAGAAGTGGGGTGCCTATCGGAGGGCAGTTCACTCTGAGGACTCATATGCCTACCTGTCTGGTGTGTTTGGTCGGTCAGGTGAACATGTGGAAGAACTTGTGCTTAGCTTTTGGTTTCTTGACCTTGAAACTGTATCCTACTCTCTCCTGGAATATTTAGATCCTTGAGGTAGTAGGATACACAAGAACAAAATGGGAACATACTGTTCTGACTCACTGGGGGTGCTTGGCTAATGAAACAAGAGTGTGTAAGATCAGTGCATGAGACCTTGGACCCTGTGAAATTATCAATGGAACTTGCAATTCTTACTCCAAATATATTGGAAGTATGTGTATAAATCTTAGGAAGTGTGTGAACATAAATTGTAGCTAATTATTTAATAGTGCCCTGTTTATTTCTTTTTTGCAATGTCAAAATGATGAAAATGCCATTGTGAGACAAAATATATACAGCTGAGTTATAAACAGAAAACAAAAGCAGCCTGTTTCCTCCATCAGTAGGGTGCACTGGATTTTGAAATTGAGGTATTCAACAGTACCTTGTAAGGTTGTAAATAAAAGATAAACAGGAAGGGTAGCAAGAAAAATCATGACTGTTAATAACGGATTGTACTACATAGCTTTCATGTGCAAGATGAATTGTGCCTCAGTTGCTTAGATATTCTGACATTGACAGAATTTATTGTTTAACAGAAGCCTGGCATTTTTATACATCCAAGGTTTGTTTTACAGCATAGAGATGGCTTATGAAATTTTTCTTGCTTTTTGTTTGCATTGCCCTTATTCATCATTTACGTTTGTCAGTACAATGACTGTTGACTTGGGTGTTTGAATGCAGAAAAAAAATATGAAATGAGCGCCAAGGATAGAAGGATGTGCTTTGCAGGGATCCAAGCTTTTGTTTATTCAGTACGTGTGTTAATAGTGACTGGAGGTGGAGAGAGAGGGCATTCTTGTAGGTGTGAAACAAATTCTGCTCCGACAGTGGCCAGGTAAAGCGATAAAGTGAAATAATGGCTTGTGCTAACCATAGTTAGGAACCTATGTCATGGTTTGAGCATCACGAGGTACAACAGGGAACCCCTGATTAAGAGAGCTGCTTGTCTTTTTTTGTTTCCTGTTTCAGGATTTGTCTTCACATATTCACTCCTTTCTTCATAGTGCAGCAAGCCTTTTGGGGCAGAGCAACTTCCATTTCATGAGGCAGAGACTCTCTTGGAGGTGTAAAAATGGCCCTAGCTATAGAGGGAATGAATTGTGGGCACTTGGCTTTATCTCTAGTGTTTTGAGAACAGCAGAACGCAGAGCTTCTCTTCTTTGCTCACTGAAACCGTCTTCCCAGGCATTAGCACTGCTGCTCTGTCTCTTTCCAGGGGTCTGTATCTGATAAGTTGGGGAAAGACATTTGAACTTTTATTCCAGGGGACAAACTAGCCACAAATAGGAGGGAGAGGCAAAAATGATGTTTGGTCTGTTTTATTTTTCTTTTCATTTGCCAACAATCCATTTTGAAAATCTCAGGTCCCATCCTAGTCCTCTTGATTCTCCTGGGTTTTGTGTGCTTCTCCAATTCTGGATGCCTCCGTAGCAACTTGCCCCCTTGATGGGACCCATTGAAATGGCAACTGTTTTGGTCCTAATGTATTGTTTCCAAGTTTGTTGTTGCATGAGACCATTGAGTATGCAGTGAATCTTCTCGCATTCCAATTGTTAGAAAGTATCGCTCCCAGGCTCAAATTTTCTAACATATGAAATGGCCCCATAAAGGCTTAAATTGTGCATATAAATGTGACTGCAGCCCCAAAATCCAAGACGAGCTGAATAATAGTTTCCATACACCTGGTTTTCAGGGTCTGTAGCTTATCTTGCACTCTACTTTTATAAGCTGTTCTTGGCAGCTACAGTGGGCAGAACCTGTTGCACAAGGCAGATTGTCAATTGCGGCATCCATGCTCTTTTTCTGAGCAAACTTCGTTTTGACAAACTAGCAGAACCTTCATATGATGAGAGCAACCAGCAAGGCTTTGTAGCATGATTGAAAGAAAACAGGAAAGCATTTGAAAAGAAATTTAATCACAGACTTTTGCAATGAAACAATTGAGATGTCTGTGGCAAGCCTTAGAAAATAAAACACAAAGGAATAGTTAGTGGAAAATGAACATCACTGCTAGAAAGGCATGACCAGATGCCTCTTATACTCAAGGGTACAACCAATACTGCCGTCATTTCAGAAAAATTTCCTGATAATTAAAATCATCATACTGAATCTTCAAAAAAGTACTATGCAAAATTACTATTCAGAATAAACTAACTATAACTAGCACTTTTTCTTCGACATCCCAGGTTGTGTGTCAAAGGCTAAACAATTCCACGTTTAATTGAAGCAGGGATTGTTGTTAACTATTAAGTTCTCTTTTGGTAGGTAAGACAGTGGGATATTCAAGTAGAATATTCTGAAAATTGCACAGCCAAAAATAAATAAATCACAATTTCATTCCTTAAATTGTTTCAAAAATCAGATCCTAAGTATTGAGAATCCTGACCTGCATTTTCTCACAGACATGCTGTGAGCCATGTGTCATAAAACAAACAAGCAAAATGTTTCTTGACCAACAACTGCAAGATATAAAACTTGATTTACAGCTTAAGATTTGCCCCTGTTTCTCTCAACAGCAGGGTTGCCGTGATCTCTGTACACTTGCTCCAGCCTTGGATACTCCTTGCTTATAAAACATGTCTGGCCTTTTGTCAAGGGAAGGGTGGGCTTACCAGATTACAATAAGGCTGGAGGCACTACTGACAGATTGCACTACCAACCTATCACACTACCCTAACTTGTTATTTCTGCTAGTATAGGGAATCTGAGCTCCAGAGAATAACTAACACCACTTTATCAGTCCCAATTCACCAGCTTCCCCTGTCCTTGGTCTGTCCCAAGTCCTGAAAAGGCTGATATCTCTTTAACCTCTCTCATCAATTCATGGGGCAATATCTTTTTCTGGACAAGAACACAAACACTCCTCTGCTTCATGAAAAGACAAAAATTTATTGTAAATGTACAAAAAGCATAGTTCGCAAAGGCGTCTGTCCACCTTCCATTTACAGGGGAAGGCTCAGTCAGTCAGTCAGTCAGTCAGTCCATCAATCAAATAGTATTTATATACCTCTTTTCATCACAAAGCGGCTTACAGGCAAATAGTAATAATAAAGTTAAATGGCTCCCTCTCCCAAAGGGCTCATAATCTAAAAATATGCAAAACACCACCAGCAACAGCCACTAGAAAAGACACTGTGCAGGGGTGAAGAGGGACAATTGCTCTTCCCCTGCTAAATATAAGAGGAACAACACGTGAAAAGTGGCTCTTGCCCAGTTAGCAGTTTAGAGGATGATCTCTAAAATCACTTGCGTATATGAGGAAAAGGCTTTACAGAGCAATCCTAACCCCCCTTGGGCTGACACAAGCTACTTGTGTTGGCCCTGAGGTGTCGGGCATATTCCATAAAGCATGTGCGCAACAGCGCAAGAATAGCTGATGCAGGCAATTGTGTCAGCCTAGCACTGCTGCTACAACCAAGGGGTAAGTCAGTCCCAAGCCTGCCAAGTTCGGCCAGTGCGGTGCAATTTATGGGTGGGGGAGGCGTTCCTGCAGACCGGGCAGCCTGGGGTGGGGGTGGAGCTTAGATGTGGCCATTAGGGTACATCCAAACCCCTGTCCCTGGGCCCTGTGGCCCCGATTTGGGCCACCTTGGTGTGCTTGGACTTGTGCCTACTAAACAGCAAAGATTCAAGCACCCCCATTGGGGCGTCTGGCACCTACCCCAGGGTAAGGGGATGAATGTGCTCTTGTCCCATAAGAGTCTCCAGGCTGCTTCTAACCTATGTTGGGAACAGTGCAGACCAGCGCAGCAGATAGAGGAACAGCCTGCATGTTCCTGTGCAGGTTAGGACTGTGCTCAGGCAAATAAGTCATAAACATACCACATACAGTTATGCCTCATTATCCACTAGGGTTCTGTTCCAGAACCCCCAATAGATACCATAATCAGTGGATACTAAAATCAATGGAAAAATAGCATTAAATGCCACCCCGTCCATGTTGCCACCCTGGTCCATGTGACCTCTTGGACCCCTTCCCTTGCCAGGCACTCCATTGCTTTCCCAAAAGTATACTTTGCACAAGCACAATTCTCAAAGGTAGATCTACCAATAGTTTGTTTTCACAAAACTATTGTGTTACAGTTATCCAGTAATTTCTCATTAGTTATAGCTGTAATACAGTACACTCGTTCTTCACCAAACAGGGAAAGACTAATTAATACCCACCATCACCCGCTCTTTTGTTTTCAACTTTATACGTAGTATTATTGCTACAAGTTGTTACATCCCTGCTACTTGGGCAAGAGGCATTTTTTCAAGTGGTGTTCCTCTTATATTTAGCAGGGGAAGAATAATTGTTCCTCTTCACCCCAGCACAGTGTCCTTTCTAGTGACTGTTGCTGGTGGTCTGCATTTTTTTTTAGATTGTGAGTCCTTTGGGGCAGGGAACCATTTAACTTTATTATTACTACTTGCCTGTAAGCCGCTTTGTGAACTTCATGTTGAAAAGTGGTATATAAGTACCTGTTGACTGATTGATTGATCCCCCAAAATCTCAACTTCCAGCTCCTTGATTCACTGCTATATAATTTTCAGTCACTCTCACCTCCTTATAAAGGAATGAGCCAAGCTGTGACTGTTCTGAAGTGAATAGGGTCATTGCAGAATGGAATAATTCAGCTGTTACTTGAATCTTCGTATGATTCGACAGCAAATGTGATGAAAAACTGTTTATATGTGGAAGAATATATGAAAACGTCAAAAACCCAAATTCTTGTTAAAATCAATGCCTTGGGAGAAAGAGCAGTGGCACAGGCAGAAGCTGGCATGTTATCAAATAAAAGAGGGTGAAATTTGGTAAAAGGCACCGCATTTTGTGGGGGAGCAGCATTTGGTAGCTCTAGGAAATCTTGGAGTGCCCTAGGAAGGCACTTTAAGATTTTTTAATCTTGCTCTTGCATGAAGGTCTTGCATTGATTCAAGAAGAACACTGTGACTCTGAGAAGTATTTAGAAACAAAGATTTTAATAATTTTTTGAAGGACACTTTAAGAACCCATATATTGGGTGAATAATTTATCTATTTATGTTTCCAATAGCAAAGTGAATCAGAAAGGAAAAAAAAAAAGCTTATTTACAACCTTGACACAACCAAAATAACTACACAGCTTTCCCCCTTTCCAGTGATGTATCTTCCAATGTTTTCAATGATGGTGGCCCTAGGTGCTACGCAACCCACCTGAAATCGCAACCCACCTAATGGGTCCCAATCTACAGTTTGAGAAACACGACTATATATGATGAGATATGAGTGATATTAATCAGTAAACAAGTTATGAATAGAAATTGTAACTTTAACATCATAGAAAAAATAGTACCATGAAGTTGAACCAAATTGACAGAGCTGGTTATTGAAAATTGTTATATGAGAGCACAATCCTAACCTGGAGTTAGCCTGGCACAGTTAGTCCTGTGTGCCTGGCACACACCATAAAGTATGTTTGGACCACTCTCAGAGTCAGAGAGGCCAGCAACACAGGCGCGTGCCGTCCCCCCTGACTCCAAGAGTGGTCCAAATGGACTTTATAGTGTCCTTTGTGCCAGTCAAACTTTGCTGGCCTATCTATACTGGCCTAACTCCAGGTTAGGATTGCGCTCTGAGTCATCTTTAATTTATAATTAACCATTTGTTTTAATGATATTTAAAGATAATTGAGACAATGAATTGAAAAAAATTTATGGGGGAATTTTTTTAAAAAAAATATTATTATAATTAAGTAATCTTTAGGAAACTGATACGGGTTTGAAATGGGGAAGAAAATGGAAGACAACAATCTGTAGGTTCTGATAGTCATGTGTTTTTTTTTCTCTAGTGTTGAATCCATGTGACTGTATCTGGAACAATATCTTATCTTCATTAAATGTAAATGTTAGAACTGCCTACTTTTGTTCTTTTACATAATGGTTCCCACACACAGACAAAAACATTAGGAGCCTGCTTTACATTGAGTTAGATCAGTGTTCTTTTACCTATGGGTTGGGGACCCACTGAGGTAGCAAAGCCTTGTTCAGAGGGTTGCAGCAACCTTTTAAAGCCTATGCAAGATCCAACTCAATATTAATACTGCCTTCTGAAAACTAAGAGTACAATCCTAAGCAGCGCTGGAATGGCGAGGCCGACGGGCCAGCGCCGTATCCAGCGCTGCTTATGAGGTGCTGGAGCCTCCCCGCGGCAAGGGAGTGTTTGCTCCCTTACCATAGGGGAGTCTCCAGCCTCCCTTATGCGCTCCTCGAATCTACGCCTGCTAAACAGCAGGCGCAGATCCGAAGAGACCGCACAGCCCAAATCGAGGCCGCATGGCCTCCTGGGCGGGCTTAGGATTAGGCCTTATGGCCGAATCCAGAGCCCACCCTCCCCCCACACACAATCTCCCTCCTCCCCCCCCCAATCCCTGTCCCAGAATGGGACGGAGCCTCCCTCCTGCCGACTGGCTTCGGTTGGTGTGAGGGACGCTCTCCATTGGTGCTCTCAGGAGCGTTAGTGCTGACGCGGAGGTGCCGCTTGGCGCTCCCGCGTCAGCACTAATGAAGTAGCGTCGATGCAACTGCATTGCGTTAACACTACGTGCAGCATAGGATTGCGCTGTGACTTCTTGGTACAATCCTGCACAGCCTCCTCTTGCTGTCTGCAGCTCTGAAGGCCAGCCCTTCAGAAGTCCTTCAGCTCCTGTGAAGTCCCAAGAGATAGGGGGAAATGGGGTAAGTGAGGGTGGAGGTGGGCAGATCAGGTCCAGGGGGAGGGGTTGTGGGATTGGCAGTAGGGCCCCAGTTTCACACTTTTTTATTTCATTATTTTGGGGGATCATGGCATAAAAAATATTGAAGACCGCTGAGTTAGATTAGATAGATATAGAGTCCATTTTGCTCAGTAATGCCAACACAAACTGGCAGAAGCTCTCCGAGGTCCCATACAGGAATTCCATACATCCTACCGGGGGATGCTGGGAGTGACCTTTTGACTGCAGACTGGTTCCATCCTTGCTTTATTTCTTGTATTTCAAAGGTGAAATAAAAATATTTCCTTATAGTTTCATGTGTTAAATTGCTTCTGAACAAATGTGATTCCTTTCACAGAGGGCCCAGTGATTGCACTGGGAAACAGTAACAGACATTTCTCTGATTGGTCTCCCATTTTTTTTTAAATTGCTTTTGCTCCTTTTAGTTTTGTATTGCTTTCTGTCATATAGTTTCATTAAGATAGAAAAAATATCAGCATTCCTGAAATTAATAAATAAATCTATATTATGGAAGATTCCATAGTTTTCCTTTAAGACTCTTTCATTTGAGCAAATATAATATGTTTTTATGTCTTTTTAAAATTCTGGACTATTTTTTTTAGAAAAGTTGAGAAATGTGATGGCATTCACAGTGAAATTTGCAGATGCCTAAACACCAGCAGAGGAGAACTTTCTAACGTGTCCAATTAGCTTGTGCATCAGGTAGGGCAAAAGTGTTAGTATAACAGATGGAAAAGATGTTACTCTCTCTGTGTAACTGTCTTGCACACAGCCTGCAACTTACATGAGGGCATTTCAACTAGTGGAAGATCTCATTGGATGCCACCTATTCTTGCTTACTAATTTAAGAATGTTTTCAAGGTGTTCTGCTCTTTTCACATCCAGATAATATAGGAAATAGGTTGAATGAGTAGAGTTCTTCCTTTTCTCTTGGTGCCTTAATGCTGTGGTTCTCAACCTTTTTAGCACTGAGACCCACTTTTTAGAATGGCAGTCTGTCTGGGACCCACCAGAAGTGATGTCACGGATGGAAGGAAGTGCCATCATTGTGACACAAGAGCCTGTTGCTTTTCTGAGAATGGAGCATAAGTTGGGCTGTTTCTCAGCCATTTTCCAATAGCAAAGTGAATCAGAAAGGAAAAAAAGCCTATTTACAACCATGACACAACCAAACTAACCTTACAGTGCCATTTACAAAAAAAACCACACAGCCCTCCCCCTTTGCAGTGTGCCATCTTCCCATATTTTCAATTATGGCTTCCCTATGTGCTACACAACCCACCTAAAATTGACCCCTGACCCACCTAGAGGGTCCCGATACACAGTGTGAAGAACACTGGTTTAATGCATATTAATTTCCTCTGCTTTTGTTTTTCAGTTTGTGCAGCTTGGCATTGTCAGAAGAATTGTATTCTGTCCTATCCCTCTCATTGTTCAGCCTCTTCCCCCAAGTCCTGTTTTGCACATTTTGTCTTCAAGCTGCTGATACACACAAATCTTATATATGCCTCTTAAACAAAAACAAGAATTAGGGTGGGGGGGGGAAGAAGCAAGGGACCCCAAAGACTTCAGTATGGAGCAGAGGAGATGAACCTGGCCCTGTACAAGTAAAATATAATTACTCCCTTTGGGAATGTTAATATTTTTCCAAGTCCACATTTTAATATTGCTTTCCTCAAGCATGTAAAAATGATGAATCAGATCTGACAAAATTAGGCACTTGCATGGATGGAATACCGGCATGTACTGACGCATGCCCCGTTGTCTGAATGCAGATGATTGGAAACTGAACTCTTCATTGGAGCGAGTCAGAGCCATGTTTTAATCACTTGATCCATGAATCTGATAATTTGAAACTTTGGAAAATTCCCTAAGCCCCTTTTTCTCTGTGTGGTGCTTTAGAATTTTGTGGGAATTTTTATTTGCTTTCTTTGTCTTGCCATTTAGTGTTCACTTGGGTCTAATTTTCAAGGTTCTGCTGCATTCAGTAGTAATGAAAGCCCGGATTCTCATTCAGTCACCTCCTTCCTGATGTTGGATTGAGGGGAAAAATATTACCTCCCATGAAAACCCGAGATGGTCGTCTTGCACCTGCAAATTGAAGGAAAGTAGCAGCGACCACCCTGCTAACATGCTGAAAGCAAAGTCTTCCAAAATTGGTATTTCCACCATTTTCATGCAGGCCTCTTCTCTTTTTGTTTTATGGCCCACTTTAAGTGTCTCATGAATTTTTATATCACCTAACGCTCACCCTAGATTTATTTAAAAATGAATAGGAAAGTATTCTGCTGTGTGTTGAGAATAATGTTCAGCCATTGGAATCTGGCAAAGGAGAGGAAATCTTAAATCGGCCTCGGTGAGAGGTGCAGATAGTTGCTAGGGGAAATCAGATGTCACCTTGACTCTTTCCATTTTATATCTGTATATGCATGTTAGGGTGCAATCCTAACCTGAAGTTAGGCCGGCACAGTTAGACCAGCAAAATTTGGCCGGCACAAGGGCCAATGTAAAGCACGTTTAGACCTCTCTGTGTTCCCTGTCCCCAGGGCTGGTGCTATCATTAGGCCAACTAGGCAGCTGCCTAAGGTGCAGGCCTCAGAGGGGTGCAGTACTTGGCTTTACGCCTCCCGCACTTTGGGTTGACACTTTCATTGAGTTGTCTACTAGCAGTCCAAGATCTCTCTCTTGATCCTTCACAGAAAGCTCAGAACCCATTATCCTACAGGTGAAGTTTTGATTTTTTTTTTTCCCCAATGTACATCACTTTACACTTGTCTACATTGAAATGTATCTGCCATTTGGCTGCCCAAACTGGGGGATACCTTTTTTTGAAAAGTTAAATTGGTAATTTTTTTTGGTGGGGGGAGAGATGCAAGTAGTTGGCTTTGCTTAAGGCATAAAATAGCTTGTCACCAACCTATCTGTCCACAAACTGCTCACAATCTAAAGCAAAATGTAGAAGAGGCAACAGCCTTGGAAAAGATAACATGCTGGGGTGAAAAGGGACAGTTGCTTTCCCTCCATTAAATAGAAGAGGACACCACTTCAAAAGGTTCTTGGCAGAGGTTAATACATATCAGCCTGAATATGTGATAAAAATGATGATCCATGTGATGCTCTATATCAGGGGTGTCAAACATGTTTCATACAGCAGGCCGAATAGCTTTTGTGATGCCTGCTGAGGGCTGGAAGTGATGTCATTAACAGGAAGTGATGTCATTAATCGGGTCATGGCCAAAAATAAGCACTTTTTTCTCACTTAGTAACTAATTAGTTGCAAGAGAAAAGTACACAAATTGATAACATTTTCAAGATATGGAAGAGCCCAAATATCATGCAGGCTGTCCATTCAGCAGTGACATCTCAGCACAGTTCAGCAGTTGATGGTGATGCTGAGAGAGCCTGAGGCCCAAATAAAGAAATGCCAAGGGACACATTTGGTCCCCAGACCTTATGTTTGACACCCCTGCTCTATATTGTTGAGATAGGAGTTGAGAGGAGTTCTTCCAGAGCATGAGCTCACAGGCAAGTGTAGTATAGGACTTTTTTCCGTCATCTGAATTGGCCATGGATGGCAGGTTTTTTGCCTACCCAGTTTGGTGAGTGATGGATGGTATTTTCAGTAGGTTTCTATGAGGGTAAATAGAACCTCAGAATGCCAGAATTCTACCTCAGAATTCCAGATACAAGGGAGTGGCAGCAACAAGTATCTGGTTGTCTTGTGTGCTCCCTGAGGCATCTATTGGGCCACTGTGAGATACGGAAAGCTGGACAGGCCCCTTGGCCTGATCCATCGGGGCTGCTCTTATGTTCTTAGAACATGGTTTTATTCCATAGTCAACAATAGCATGTAGCTTTGATAAAATGGTTATGCTGTGCCGAGTGGTCACATATTTGCACCTTGTGGAAATCTGGGGAAGTGGGAGACAGTAAAGTTCCCCTTATCTGTTGGTCACATACTTCTGATGACCAACTTTTCAAGTGGTTACTATATACGGTATGCACCCTATGTAAACGTCTATGGTAAATGATCATCTGTGTTTACCCTTACAAGAATTACAGTTTCTCATATTAGTACTAAGGCGCATATCGTGTGGCATGCGTGGTCTTGATTTTCATCCCTTTATAGTACTTCAGCTGTGGACCATTCCCTTAACTTAAGCTACAGTGTTTATTCAGAAGATGTAAGCTCATAATTTCATGTTTTCCTGTTTGCTTTCCCGAACTGTTGCTCAACTTTGTTAATTTTATTACCATGTATCTCCTGCTAATATCACTTGCCAAACATATTGTTGAGGACCATCAGCTTCAGTGAGTGATCTCCTGGGAGAATGCATGGACTAAGATGAAACAGGATAATGCATTTATGTCTTCAGCTGCCAGCTTTATACCCCCGTTGAGAAAACAATGGTGCATGTAGCCAGCTCCCCTGATTGATTATCATTAGATAAATAAAAATGGGAACACTTGCTGACCAACCCTATTAACAATAATACTGGTTTGAGAACAAGAAGATGGCTACTTAACTCCATTTTCAAATCTCAGGAGAAGTGTATGTGTTCTTAACTAGCTAATCTTTAAAAGGCTAGATTACAAATTTTCCACCCAAGTGTTTGATTTACTGTGTTAAAAAAAAATCCTCTGGGGCTCTGTCAGCAGAAAACCCTGCCTCACAGCATTACTTAACCATTCAAATGGAAGTAATTATGTTTTCATGGTTGCTAAATTAGCTAAGCAAAAAATTATCTGGAAGTTTCACAAGGGAGATTCATTTTATTATGTCAATAAAATTTTGTGGGCTGGGTAAAACTACAAGTTGAGATAGCCCTTCTCATCTCTCACTTCCAGTGAGGGCCTTTTGCTGCCTAAAAGTATCACGCATTGCACGGAATAGTCTGTATGCACATTTCTCAGCAATGTCTGTATGAGAGAGAGGAGCTGAGGAACTGACCTGCCTTCCTTCCGGTCATGAACAATGGCCTAGTCTCTGATTAGTGGCAGTTTGAACCTATGTGGCACATGGACAGGTTTTGCAGGGGTCCCTTTGCTACTTTAAGGCACTCAGTTCCTCCTGCTACATGCCCTGTATAATTCGTCGGTGTGTGTCCCTTTTATGGAAAGGATTGGAGTGCATTGAGTAAGATATATGAACAACTAATTTTTCATGTGAGACCACCTGTAAGACAAGCTAGTAGTAATGTGAATCATGCCCCCCCCACACCCTTTGGCTTTTTTATTGTGCATATTAATTTCAAAGTTATCTTGATGAAGCTTAAGATTTTTTTGTGTACCGTATTGCGTGTTTTCCCTAGTACAGTGGACTTCTGTACTTCTGTTTCCCTAATACAGCAAACTTCTACTTGGACTTTGACAATGTTGTAAGTGCTTGCGGGCGTGGGGTGGGGGGAGGACGCAGTGGAACCTCAGCAGGCATTTAGGGGCATGTGCCCTACCTTGTACTGTCAAAGCAGGAAATAAGCTCTGACTTTACAGTGGAGCTATTTTCAGCATTGAGAAGTCCCATGGGGGTGGTAGCAGAAGTCACCAACCCTTCTGGACCACCCCCCAGCCCCAGGTAAGGCACTCTCCTTTCCCAATGTGTCTCTTCTAAAGGGAATGTCCATATCTTGCCCACCCAGCCATCTTTACTTTCATCAAAATTGGCCCCTAAATGCCTGTGGCACTGCACTTGCTGCGGTTCCACTGGGCAATGATGTCTAAGGCCACTCCCCTTAAAGGAAAATGTCCCGTTTTGTGCTCAATGGTAGGTTGTGACTCACCATTTCAAGAGCACAGACCTCGTATGTCTGTTTAGGACTGTGGTTTTCATTTTTTTCTTTTTTATAAATTACTTGATATGCCAAACATTTGTGTTCGACTGGGATTGATCGTATCCCTACTTTCATGTATAAAGTTTTTGCTTTCGTTGGGGAACTTTCTGCAGAAATTCCTCCTGTGTCAACTTAGTTTCATCTGGATGTGTGATCTGGCATTCAGGTATGTTAGAACAAAATGGACAGCTAGCCAGTACTGAATATTTTTATTTGATTTATTGCGACAGTCTAATCATGCAAAACTCTAAGCTGCTGGTGTTGCCCCCAGATTAGCACCAATTAATTTGGCTCTGAAGATTGCTGTGTTCCTGACATAGTTCATGAGCTCAACCCCATAATGGAAGGGAAGTTTCGAAGTATATATGTAGTTTCAGAGTGTGTGTAGAACACTATATTGCGTACATTAGAATTAGTATGCTTTCAGCTTTTGCTTTTTTATCTCTCAAAATGTAAGCAAGGTAAAGAAGTATATTGACTTGTCACATCTTGAAATACTTGCAACAATTCCAGTAAAAATAAACTCCAAGGTATGCTTTGTTTGAAAATGGTACTAAACAGTATTATGTGTGCTTTATTGATTGGTTTCTTATTTCCCCCTAATGAAACATTTCAGTTCAGCTGTTGTAGATTATTGGAGTAAAAAAAGCCTTTTGATATACTTGTATAGCGTGAAACATTCATATGGTGTACTCCGTGGTTTTGATTTAATATGTATAAATCAAATATTGTAAATCAGATCCCAGTCGATTTAGGGTGTTCAAAATTTTGGTAGACTTTTCCAGTTAGAGCTGCAATTATGCAATTGCAAAGATGCAGTTCCAAAGGAAATAAATTGTTAATCTGTTTTGGCTGTAGAGTTGCAGCCATCTCAGTCAGTTGGTTTAGATTCTTGCATATGCATTTACCGGGGGTGGGTGGGTGGGAATCTCAAGCATTGGTTTTCATTTCATCTTTCTCCTTGCTGTTAGACTCTGTAAAATATGATACGTTTTACACTTAGTAAGTCAACCAATAGTATAGAAATGGCCTTGCACTTGCAAGAATTAGGTCAGAATAGATCAGGACTTCATGTAAATGAAGTTAAAAAAGCATGAGGGACAAAAGTCATTTCATTCCCAAACCGAAGTGTAAGTTGGCTTTTGTATTGTCATGATAGCCCTTCTGTTATTGTCATGATATTGCCCTTCTGTTTCCAGTTCTTGACACTAGGCATTAGACCTGACCGGCATTAAGCTCAAACTTTGGTCTAATTAAGCTAGCAAGAATCTGCCTTTTCCTGTAGCTGGACAGAAATAAAAGATTTACCAGCTGAATGGTTTGCAGAAATGATAAGGACAATTAGAGCCTGGCCAGTTGTGGAATCTGCCTCTCTGCTCTTAATGATGTGTATTAGAGCCTAGCATGGAAGAATAATGTCCACGGAAAAAAGGGATCCTTTTGTTTGATCAGCATGTTTGCTACATTTTGAATATGTAGAACTTAACCCGTATTTCATGGGAAAGCTGGTTTCTTAATGAAATTTTTCATAGAACGTTGTGTTGTTAGTAGTGACATTTTATACTCCCAAATTCTGATTGTGTAAACACTGCCCCATCTCTGTGTTTCATTTATGGTGTCAGAATACGCACAATACACGTATCTATCTTTTTCCAACTTGACATTCTTTCAGTTTCTTACAGCATACTGTGTATATACTTTCATAAATCTCTCTTATGGATAAGTTGAAAGCAAGTTTTAAATAAAAAAAAAACCCAATTTGCTATGACCCATGGATATGTCGAAGGTAAAACTTAGAGGTGTTTGGAATTTTTTGCAAACTACTTACCAGCAATGGTTCTGAGGCAGCAACAGAAAGCAAACCAAAAAACTAGAGGCATTTCACCTTCTTCAGAGAAATGGAGCTGTTCTCCAAACAAGAAGAGAGATGAAGGCCCTTGTGGGAGTCAAAGGCTTTGTGAGAAATACAGTACAGCAGTTCCATAGTAACAGCCCTCTCAAGGACTACAATTCCCACAAGCGTCTTGGCTTATCTTCCTGTTTGGACAAGTAGAAAATGGCTAATTTTTTGTTTGCTGTCAGTTACTGCCTCAGAACAATTATTGGTAAGTAAAATCACTCCTCCACGTCCTGCTTCTCAGCCCAGTTCCTCCCACCTCACTATGTAGCTGTTCTTAGAAACTTTACCATGTTGACCCATGTATAAGTCGACCCATGTTTTCAGAGTCAAATTGACTCTGCATTTTTTTGGGGGTGTAATTATTTGACATATACGGGAGTACATATGGTAGTTTTGTCACACGTACATTGCAAATCCCATACAGAATTTTAGATCCAAAACCTGAAATATGTGAGCATGTGTTCTTAGGGTCCCCACAATATTGTTCCGTTGCCTCATTGTTCATTGATCTCATGCTGGAATGTCATCAGGGCAGGCAAAACTGGTGCAGACTTGTGGAGGCCCAGTGACAGGCCTGCACCCTTATCCAGGAGAAAGGGTCAAATGTCCCCTTCCAAGGTGCCTCCTACAGCTTCCATGGTGCCCATAAAGTGCAGTGGTAATTAATTAAGTTTAAGTGACTAAATTAATTGATTAAAATTGAGTTTGTATTATTTTGCGTGTTAAACAGACAAAATGATTGCACAGAAGGATTTATAAATGCAAAGTTTATAAATGGCATTATGGAAACACTGAGGCTCTGGACTGAATTAAATGCCTCTTCTGTAATACTTGAATGGGCAACAAAACTTTTACCTCCTTTCAGAAGTCAAATCAGTGGATCCATCCTTTGAAAGGTGCCAGTATGACGGGGTCATAACTCACAGAAGTGGATTATGATCCAACCTCTGGTGGTCCTGCCAGTGACACTATTACCATTTTGCTTTGAAGCTCAGGCCTATATAGTTGTGGCCAAGTTCAATCAGAGACTTCGGAGGCCAAACATCCCAATTGTCAGTAGGCCCTCCTAGTCTGCCACCCATATGCCTGTTCCCCCTTGCCATGGTACTTCCTCTGCCTTGTCTGGGTTTTCTTCCTGCTTTTCAGAATTGAGTGAACGCTCTTGACTGGCCGCTCTCTGCCCCTCTTCTCCTTCCAATTGGTCTGCAAAGAAAAAAAAGGGGCGGAACAACACAATTAGCAGGGCACGGACTGGCTGTTACCAGGCAAAAAAAAAGAAAAAAAGAAAGAAGAGGAACTGTGCCTGCTCACTGACCCTTCTCACTCATTGGGCTCTTGAAGGCAGGTCCCATGTTGCAGGTTGAGGTTTGATGTGGGTCCCATCTCTTAATGCCCTTAAGACCACTGCGTTAATAGGTAGATATTTGGTTAATGGAATATGTGTGGCTTTGAGAGAGAGAGATAAACATTGGTGATTTCTGATTTGGGGGACTTTTAAAAGTGTTGCACTATGGATCGTTTTTTTTTTGTTTTCCAAGCACCACTGTCAATTATCAATCAATAGCTAAACATTTCATTGTACATAATGTCATTGGCTCACTTAAGCAGTTTTATTTAGAAAATTCAGTAGTTTATTGATAAAACTAATAGAGAATGATGAACTTTAGAACACTATGAAAAGACAAGAAATTTTTTTTTTGCTGCGCTTGACAAAAAATCGATAGTTTGCTTATTAATTTTTGTTTTCCATGTGCATGACATCAAAATAGTCCCAAGACTAGAGAAAACGTAATTACTTCATTTAATCGGTTTCCTGTAAGTGCTCTAGGGCCAATTCCAGGAGTAGAGCAAGTTGGAATTTGTTTTCCACGATGGTTGAGGTATAGATGGTAGCACATCTACATATAGATGGTAGCTTGTAAAGAAGAACTCAATTTGTATCACATAACTGTATCCCATCGAGGTGCTTACAGAGAGGAGAGCACAGCTGTTTCAGGCAGAGTTCATATATTCTTTGTTCCTTTGCCGCTTTGATGAACTGTAAATTCCGCAGTGTTCCCAGACTTCTGGAATCTGGTTATATCTTTCAGACCTTTCCAGCAAAGTGCAGGTTCCTACTACAATGTACAACAAACTGCATTCCTTTTCTTCCCTCTCTCCAGCTGTCTTAAGTGATAGTAGAGGTGTAGTAGATAGTAGCTGCATTTGGACATTAAGGGCCAGCCTTATGACAATTTGGCCCAATTGGGCCCCGTACCTGGAGGGGCCTCGCACTGGGACGCAGGTGGAGCACCGGCAGCAGGTGGAGCACGTGCAGCCAGCACCTCACTCTGTAGCTGATGCTCTGGCATGGAATCTTGCATGCCGAGATGTCGCAAAGAGAGTGTGGCAAGCAAAGCATTGCTGCAGGATGTCCTTCCCCCCCCCACACCTATGTCTGATTGGCTTAAAATCACCTCCCCTGGACACTGTTGGTGATGTTGCTCTTGCTAGGTGCTTTGCAGGTGCCCCTCATCCTGGTGAGGGTGTGTGTGGAGTTGGAGTCTCCCCAAAAATGTGTTAAAATCCCCCCCCCCCACAGCTCATATGGGCTGGCCCTGTGGACATTGATGTAACAGGCATACACTGAGTAGTACTTTCTCTAACTACAACTTTCTGCATTCGCTTAGGATCTTAGAGAGAGCTTAGTGCTCCCAGATTCTGAGTGCTTGTGCCCTCTTTTACTGACACTCCTGGAAATTTCTAGACCTTCTAGTTTACCTTATGCTCAAGGCAAGTGTTCAGGAAGATAGCTTTATCCATTCATAGCAAAACAGCAACAGCAGCAACAGAAAATCCTCTGCTATGAATGGATTTCAGTAAGGCAAAAGAGAGGAGGTATGATATTGGTTTCTTTATTCCTT
The DNA here is from genome assembly GCA_029204185.1 of Lerista edwardsae. Taxonomy (NCBI): domain Eukaryota; kingdom Metazoa; phylum Chordata; class Lepidosauria; order Squamata; family Scincidae; genus Lerista; species Lerista edwardsae. The sequence goes on along the minus strand of JAJKFI010000050.1, from coordinate 631,176 downwards.
GTATGACGTTTTTCTTTTGCTTAACAGAAGCAGAGAAGCAAGATCCCCAGAAGCATATTAATCGTACGCTTTCAGTTTCACTATCAAGGTGGCATTCAGCTGAACTGCTGAGGCAGAAAATGTGCAGGACACGTCACCCAGGAGCTATCATAATACACTACACTGAAACATTGATAGCACTCTTTGCTGCAGAGGTCTGGTCCTTTTGAAAATAATTGCATTTGTTTTCAAGATTCTGAATATAATGGGCCACAGAGGTGTTGTGCAATGACGTTGTGTTAATTCAAAGCTGGTCTTTGCATAAAGAGCTGTGTGAATGTTATATAATCCAGTAATGAAATCTAGTGGAAAATTCAGCTTTAATGAAAAAACAAAACAAAACTGTCTTATTTCTGCACACTGTGCTGATGGGAATTCTGTTGCAGTGAGTGATGTTAACATTTTTTCTTCCTCTGACAGGTAATATTTGAAGCCGAAGTCTCAGATGGGAGAAATGGCTACATTGCCATTGATGACATCCAGGTTCTGAGTTACCCTTGTGGTAAGTCATGATTAAGAGTCACATTTTTCTCTGCCTTTTCAAGACAGGCTCAATTTTGTCTGACTGCTGTTTTCATCACCCAACTTCTAGTGTCTTTCCCCCCTCTTCCTGTCTGCAGTTTCTCTTTTACAGTCCGTTAGAAGGGGAAAATGACTGTGTTGTATTGAATTAATGCCATTCTGTTAGTTAAATTCTCTTAATTCATTGTTTACAAACATGTAACATAATTAAATGTGATGCCTAATGTAGCTGTACTACTATCTCAAATACTCAGGGCAAGAAACAATGTTGATGTTCAAATACATATTAAAAACGCTCTTTCATAAATAATTCCATACCAACCTTATGAAAACTTCTTAAAATCATTTTAAGAAATGTCCAGGCTTAGACTCTGGCCAATCTCTAGGGCGGGCGGGAAAGGAGTTTCACAATTATGGCCAATATTTTATCTGCCTGTGATACAGATTTGCCTTATAATCAAGTCTGAATTTGTCAGCTTCTAGCAGTGGTGTCCAAACTGGTGACTGCTACAGCAGAGAAAAGCTTCCTGGTGCGAACAGCACCTTCCATTCTGCCAGGGAAGCTCTGAAAGAGCCTGACTACAGCCCCTTAGGGATCTTTCTGGCCAGCTGCTTCTGGGGTCTGCCACCCTAGCATGCTTTGCACCCAACATTCTGTGCAGTTGCGGCTGGCCGCAAAGACTCCCGGAAGGCTGTAGCTGGGGTCTTTTGGAGCTTCCCCAGCAGAACTGAAAGTGCCGTTAATGTTGGAGAAGGAGCAGGCAGATGCTGGATCTGGCCTGTAGGCTGGACTCTGCTGATGCCTAGCTTATTGGTATTGTAATAACTAAGCTCCTGGAAGATAATAGGCAGTTGGTATGAATGGAACCCTTGGGAAATTTGCTTTCTGGAACCAAACCATTTTAAGGGGACTGGGTGCCACATTTTACAACAGCTGAAGTTTTCAGGCAGCTTACCAAGGACAGGCTTGTATAAGGCCTATTATAATACGTTGTCCCCAGGGATGCAGTGTTAAGGGCTAGCCCAAGAACTCTTGATGCCTGAAGCAGTGTTCCAAATGCTGCCCGCCCTTATCTGGTGTTGTGCTAGCTTCTTCTCCTCCACTCCTGGATTGGAAAAGGAAGAGGGGGACAAAGCATTGTGCTCTAGCTCACCACTCTTCTGCACTGCCTTCCTCTTTTCCAATCTAGAGAGTGAGAGGAGGACGACGATCAATGGACGCCAATGGGTGGATGGGGATGGGAATCGCAGCACAACTTGCTACACACGTACTGCAACATGCTGCATTGTGTCAGCTCTATTTCTGCAAAACACAGAGATGCAAATGAATCAGCAGGTGTTTCTGTCTCAGAGTGCAATCCTAACCTGTACTGTATCCTAACGCAGACTGGGAGGCAGCTGGGGCTCACCACAGGGGAAGGAGATATGTTTCCCCTTGCCCCCAGCTAAGCCCTAGGATCTGGGGTTGGTTGGATCTGTGCTCGCAAAATAGCAAGTCCACACAGCCAGGAGAGGCCCGAATCGGGGCCATCCAGCAGGAATTGGGGGGTTGGGTGCAGCCTAACAGCCCAGTCCCATCTCCACCCTCATCTCCGCCCATGAGTCTGCCTTCCTCCACACTGTTACACCTCTCACCCGCCTCTGTTGGCATGGGCATGTGCCGGCAGAATTAAGCTGGTGCACGGCCAGCGCAGTTGGCATGTTCATGGCGTACATGTGCCAGCCCAGCCACTGAATCTGCTACTGTTTGTGACTGTGTAAGAGTGTGGACGGCTGTAAGCATCTCCTTGTTTATCAGTGCATTGCTGTTTGTGACAGGGCTGGTCCTGCATAAGAGCGCTGCACCGGCGCAATGCCAGATTAGGATTGCGCTCGCAACCACTTAATCAGTCGTTTTGTCCTCGCTTTGGCAAGATGGTGACTTTCTGGTTCACATTGGTCATGACATTAATACTTCAAATGGATAATGTGGTTCCGAAGCTTTCCTTGAGGCACCGTGGTAGTACAAAATGGCTCTGTCAGTGGGTCAAACCTTAGTAGTACAAATGATACCAGCTTCTGCACTGCATTGCATATTGCTACGCTTACCTTAATAAATCTGACTATTTATGCTGTAGTTGTAGTGGTTTCACATTGCTGGCCAGAATGTAACGGAAAGTCACTCAGTTCTTGCACTGAGACTTTTTGTGTGTGTTTCACATTCTTTTATGCTTTGGCTTATTATAAATCACTCTTATAATTCATGTACGACAAGCTCCAGCAGAGTTTGTGTAGCAGGACTGGAAAGAGCAAGATTGTTTTGTTTCCCTTTCTTGAGGGGAAATCATTATTTTCTTTCATGTAAAAATTAGTTTACATTAGTTTAATATGTATCTTCTGGGAAACGTAGTTGGGCTTTTATGTCTGTGAGCACTTCTTGTAATGCTTTTTCCCCCTTACCTTTTCAGATAAATCTCCTCATTTTCTGAGGCTGGGGGATGTGGAGGTCAATGCAGGCCAGAATGCTACATTTCAGTGCATTGCTACAGGGAGAGATGCAGTGAATAACAAGTTATGGCTGCAGGTAAGACCAACTCATTCTGGACCATTTTTTGGGTATACTTATAAAAAACCAAATTTTTATTCTGGTTCACTCTGTTTTAACAGGACAAATAACTGAAAAATACTTTTGAATCATGATTGCTGTTCTGTTATTTCCCATTAGGACTGAATTGCCACACTGCACTGAATGACAAACATTTACCCAAGGCTACTACCACCCTTCCTTTCCCAGTCTGTTAATCTGCCCTTGTCCCTGCAGTAGAGCAAACAGGGAGTGCTAGTTCTTAAGATAGGTGGATAGAAAGTTCAGGGATAAGAGGGGTGTGGACAGCTGTGAGCATCTCCTTGTTTAACAGCGCGTTGCCCGGTAAATGTTTATTCTTCAGGTTGAAACCTGGCAGCATTAAGTTGGATCTAGTGTTTAATTGTCATTTAGAAAACAACATGAATTACATAACTGTGTAATTTATGGCTAAGTGCAAGTTAACTTAAGTATGTTCATAGCATTGGTGTTGCAAGACTAATGGTCCTATCTGGGCTGGACCGCAACAGAATGCGTGTCCTGTTAGCAGTGACTGCTGTAAAGTGGTCAGTGCCAGCAATATAAGGTTCCCCAGCAGTGCATGAACTCATGCACTGCTGTAGTGTTCGGGAGAAGGCTGGAGCCTTTTTGTAGGTGTCGGAGCATCGGGAAACTGCTGATAGAGGTAAAGTGGCAGGGGAGTGGGGAGAGTAGAATGAGGGCACAATGGGGGGAAAGGCAGATTGGGTCCAGGATGGGAGCAGGTTTGACAGCATCCCCTTTTCCTGGACCTGATCCTTAGCACATGTCCATGCAGACCTACACAGTGATTTCATTAGCACAGGTTCAAGTAGACCCTATTCCGTGGAGGCTTGCTCCCATGTAAAGGAACAATTGTTCCTTTCTCCAGATGGGGCTGGATGGGGCTGAGATGTAAGTAGTAATTTGTTCACAACTCACCATAGACCTTCCATATGTTACATAACAATGTGGGTAGTTCATGCATGCTGCTGATAATTTTCAAGCAGATGCTGGATGGCCATCTCTTAGGGATACTGTAGAAGCTGCCTGCACTGAGCAGGAGGTAGAACTTAGATCAATCAATCAATAGTATTTATATACCACTTCTCAACACAAAGTTCACAAAGTGGTTTACAGGCAAATAGTAATAATGAAGTTAAATGGCTCCCTGTCCAAAAAGGGCTCACAATCTAAAAAATGCAGATCACCACCCGCAATAGCTACTAGGAAAGACACTGCGCAGGGGTGAAGAGGGACAGTTACTCTACCCCTGCTAAATAGAAGAGGAACGCAAAGGCAGATCTACAGGGAGGGCAAAGCTCTAAGTGTTGCAAGAAGCCTTACCCTGTCATGTAAATCCTTCCTCTCCCTTGCTGCTGTAGCCAGTAAGCAACGCCAAGATGTTGCTGCTCCCTGTGAGGATTGGCTAAAACGGTGCAGGAGAGGAGTGATTTCCACTGCAGGGTAAGGCTTCTTGCAAAACTTAGAGCTTTGCCCTCCCTTAGATCTTCCTCTGGAGGAACGCCACTGGAAAAAGTGCCTCTTGCCCAGTTAGCAGCTCTAACTTTAGAATTAGAATTATCATTAGAATTTAGAATTATCATGTCATATCCCATGCTTAACATACTCACCTGAGTGAGCCTTGAGTTTTAATTTAAAACACACAGTTTGTTGCTTTAGATCTTGCCAGAGTTAGCAACAAGAATGATGTACTGATTTTTTCCCCTTATTTAAAAATTGCACAAGGGGGGAAATACAGTACATGTTTAACTGAAATTCTGAAACTGAAATGTAACATGATAATTACAAATGATGATTTTGATAAATTGATAGTGTGCCCTACTTTGTGTATTTAAAGTAAAATAATGTTATCCTAATAATCATAACATTTGAAAGTGGGGTATCAACATTAATACCGTACCGTGTAGGAAGAAATGCAAATCATTCTAGTTTTGCTTGCATACTGCTTAAAGAGGATAACTAATCATAGGTTTTCACTGATTAAGGGCTCAGTCCCTTAAACATTCCCTTACCTTGAGGAGGCCTCAGTGACTCCCCACCTCCTGTAGAATGCAGTGCATTCCCCGTTGGCATGGCTGTATCAGTGCTGGAAAGTTGGATGTGATTGGGCCCTGAACGTTAGTTTACTGCTTACATGGGCAGCTTAGAAGTTACATGCTAAATCACCAGGAATTGTTCAAGTCATAAGAATTTCCATTAAAGGGAAGGCGTTTTTTTAAAACAAAAATGGATTAACACAAATAATTCATTATAAAAAGGCAGACTTGGCTACGTGCCAGTTTAGAAGAACCTAAGGTGCTAGCAGTGACAGTTTGTAAGTACCAGAGTTAGTCACTATTTCCAACAACAGATAATTGCTGGATCAGAACTGGTGGTAAAGAGCCAATTGGAATATATCCATACCACTCAGTCTTCCGTATCAGATGACTGACAGATTAGTTCGTTTTCTCTCTAGGGAAGATTGTAACAGCAAAGGTACTTTGTAAACATATGTTTTATTGTGCCTAAAGTACAGTTTGATATCTTTCTCCGGCATTAGAAATCCAGTTTCTTTTTCTACCATCAAAATGGCTTACAGAATATAAAAAGTGATTTCCATAAAATAAAAATATGAGTCATATGCATAAAGGACAACATCTATATTAAATATAGTTCTAAAACAAAAGCCCATAACAAAAAAAAGTTACAGCAAAGGTGCAGTTGTGAAGTACAGCAACAGTCTGTAGCAGCCAGATGCAAGCGTTTACACCAGCCATTTTCAATCACTGTGCTGTGGCACATTGGTGTGCCGCGAATGGTCCCCAGATGCCTTGAGAATTTGGGGGAGAGTCATTTGTTCGTACGTCTACTGAAGAATGTGAGCCCTCCCCCCCTTACTGGCAAAACAGTGTGCCTTGTCAATTGTCAAACGGTTGATGGTGTGCCTTGGCCATTTTAGTGCCTTGGCTGTGTGCTGTGAGATGAAAAAGGTTGAAAATCACTGGTTTTCAATAATTTCCTAAAAGTTCCACCGAACAAACATTGGTGGATCTCTCGTTCCACGTGGAAGATGCCACCACACAAAAGGCTCTGCTTCTGGAGGAGAAAAATGTAATCTTTGGAAAAAGATTTTGAAAGAAAGGTTCTCCACAATATAGTGCCACCTGTGGAAGATTCAGCAAAATGCTGTGGGCAGGCTTTTACTGATAAATTACAATTTTCAGTGACATGAAACTGAACATTTACAGTGACATGAAACCTTACATAAAACACTTTAGATGAGAATTTATTAATAGTCATTTTATAGTCATGCTCATCTGAATATTTTGTTTCTTGTTTCCCCTTAAATCTGCCTGTTTCTTGCTGTCTCTGTAGAACCTCCGAAGTCATCAGTTACATTGATTTATATTGCAGAAGCTTCTGATCAGCTTTTCTCATGTGTATTTTAAGATTAACCTGGTTTCAAATTGGGTTAACTTTTTTAAAAATGTGTGTAGCATGCAAGTTTACATCCTTACCTGGGAAAAAATCCATGTTGCCCTTTGACAAAATGGCAAAACGCAAGGACACATATAAGGTTTCAACAAAGAAGAGAGCCTTTAGCAGAATACCAAATAGTATATGAATGTTTGCAGACAGAAATATTCCTGCAAATGCTTCTTAATTTAGGATGGAAAATCACACATGGGTAAAAAGTTGGATTTGTTTTAGTAGCAAATTCTGTGCTGAAAAATATATCTGCCTATTTCATTTGAAAATACCTGTTTAAAATTATAGAGGGCAAGTTCACAGTGACAGCAAGGCTGTGAGAGAATTATTACCTTCTAGCTAGCTTTCTTTGCCTGAAGGGAAAAGACCAAATAATTCATGAGCTCATCTGCAATAGCGGTTTCGCAAGTTCAGGTTATCAGGTGATGATTCAATTAGAATATCATATAATAATGCATGATCTTGTTCTTGGATAGAACATTGGGGTTCTGAACTGACAGGCTGTGATCTAATGAGGCCTTTGGCATGTTTACAGACAGCATTTTTCTTTGTTTTCTTTTCCCACCCAGACACATGCACACAACCGTGGCTTTTGTCCCACCTATGCACAGATCGTCCGTCTCATAGCTCCCCTGTTCAGCCTCACTCCGTATAAATCTAGGGTAGGCAATCTTCGGATATACGTGAGCTACTTATCAAAATGACTAAGTGGTGAAGATCTACTGTGATTCTCCCCACCCCACCCCATTTAACTTTAGAAAACAAATTGCCAGAGCGAGGCAGCAGGGCAGGGGATCCTTCTGAGAAGCAACACACACAGCAGCAGCAGATCATTAAGAAATACAGGCCCCGTGGTCCTGGTTTCTTGCCCTCCATATTTAACTGTGGGGGAAAAAACCTCCAGAGCAAGGGAGCAGGCAGGTCACCAGGTCATGCTTTGTAGGGCAGGAGAACTTCTAAGAAAGTCTTCCACCCATGATGCTCCAGGGAGGAGAGGGAGCCGCCTTTCACTTCCCTTCCTTTCCCTCCATGCTTTACCTGTTCTGCCTCTCACCCTTGTGGAGAAGCTGTTTCTCCCACCACTCCGTCTGGCTGCAGTCACCAGGCCTGTTTTGAGCAGCCGCCACCCGACAGCACTTGCCAGTCAGGAGCTTGCAAACTCCAGGGCGGCAGCTGGAAAGGCTGGCTGGCTCTGTGCTCTGGCCCCATCTTTTCTGCTTCTCGGCAACTGCTGTTGCTGCTGCTCCAAGCCGAAAAGCTTATGAGCCCCACATTGCCTACCCCCAATATAAACACTGTGCTGCATATCCGTGTGTGCTGGTCTTAGGTCTTCAGCATGCCATTCGTGTTTTGCATTACCAGTTGTGTTTGACATAACTGTGTAGTTGATTCATTGACCAATAATTGGCATGGTGATGTTTCCTCCCATGAGTCTACCCATACAAACCCGTTTGAACTGGATTAAAATGTTGAGTTTGTAAGCGGTTTGACACCCAAGGAAGGAGTCCCAAGTTATGAAGCAGCTGCAAAGACTTTACAACTGTGTGAAGACCCTTAATTGTCAGAAATGGCTTGCTCTGTGTTTGTGGGTGTCCACTTGGTAGTTGTAAGACTGCATGGACCTTGTCTTTGTTGCCTTCTGCCTGCTGTCAGAGAAGGAAGCAGGAAGCTGCAGGTTGACCAAGGACAGTGGTGCCTACTGGTTAGTGTTCACACCACTCCTTCCTGCTCTCTGTATTCCCAGTTTACTGCAGCAGCAGCTGATTAAAGGGGGAATTGGTAGATATATCTGCTGCCACTATCCCAAATTAAGAATACCAGGAGGAGGAGAGTTTTCTGGGGAAAACCCCCCACCTTTTCCAACACAGGATCCCAAATAATCTTATTTAAAATCAAATTGCAATAGCACATATGACAGCCATTGTTCTTTTTAACCACACAGCCTAAAAGCAAGCCAAGAAGAGCTCAGTGTTCCTGGAAGTCCAGTGATGAAGTGTGACATCATTGGTGTGCATCTGGAAAGGCTGCCAGCCCTCTTCAGGGGGATATTGGTGACACTGAATTCACTGTGAAGGTGGACTAGACAGGCAAGGAGATATAATAACAGAACCAGTTTATTAAAACCAAAAAGAAAAAAAACCATATTATTTTTATTTATTTATTTATTTATTTAGATATATCCCACCTTTCTGCCCCATGGGCACCCAAGGCGGCTTTCAACAATAAAATACAATAAAATCACAATTTACAATTAAAAAGAATAATTAAAAACAACTTTAAAATAATTAAAATTTAAGACAAGCCCCATGGATCCTAAAATATAAAGTCTAAAAAACCAGCCAGCCAGCCAGTCTGTCAACAAGTAAAAGCTTGTTGAAATAAAAAGGTCTTCAGCCCCCGCCAAAATATTACCAAAGAGGGAGCAGTTCTAAGGGGAGGGTATTCCAAAGTCGGGGGGCCACCACCGAGAAGGCCCTATTCCTGGCCGCAATCCCTCTCACCTCTCCTGGTGGCAGCACAATCAAAAGGGCCGCCCTAGATGATCTAAGACTACGGGCAGGATTGTATGAGGCGGTCCCTCAAATATCCCGGACCCAAGCCGTAAAGAGGTTTAAAAGTCAAAACAAGCACTTTGAATCAAGCCCGGAACGGAACCAGCAGCCAGTGTAGTCGCCAAAGCAACAGCTCGACAGAGTCAAACCAGCAACCACCCAAGCAGCTGCGTTCTGTACTAGTTGTAATTTCCAGACCATCTTCAAAGGCAGCCCTATGTAAAGCGCATTGCAATAATCTAATCTAGATGTCACTAGGGCGTGGGCCACTGTGGCCAGGTCCGCGCAGCTCAGGTATGGTCCCAGCTCAGGTATGGTCGCATATGGGGAAAAGGGTAGAAAGGGGTACAACAAGGTGGCTGATTAAAAATGCCTAAGCTGGAGGGATACAAAGAAATAGCTTGATCAGAGTGGATGCGGTAACTAGTATAGCTCAGGAGAAGGAGCCGGGATGCTACTTAAGAGCAAAGCCCCCCAAAAGAACCCAAACTGTCACTAAGCCAATTTGCAGGCTGCCTTGAAGTAAAAAGAGCAAATAAAAAAATATTTTCCAAACAGGTCTAATTAGAAGTACTATCCCTATTGCCAGCTACTTGCATTGTCCCAGGAATTCCAGTCCCTGCACTTACATGAGAGTACATGAATGTGCCTTTCATGAACCAACATTCGATTCCAGTGGAAGACCTGGCAAAACACATGCAAGCATCCTTCTGCCTGAACCTAAGAAATCTTGGATTGAAGATGTTATCAGGTTACCTGATTGGATCCTACCTGATCATCCCATCCCTTTATCTATATAGACAGGTTTTGTTGCCCAGTCAGTAGGTGCATGTCAATCTCAGCAAGAGGCTTGCTTTCTTCAGACAAGGAGAAGGACCAAATGCACACCCCAGTGTATGGCTGTTTGGGAATGGCATTTTCAGATAAAGGTTTTTGCAAGCAGACGTTGCAACGGGTTTTCACAGAAACCTTTTCTTACAGATTTGAAGTGCCATGTACATATACAAGTGCATAGGGGTGACTTGTTCAAGAATGTTGCTATTTGTGAAATCTTCAGATATAACCGCAAACTGAAGAGTACAGATTATATTGATTCGCTTAACCATTAAAGTCTCTTTTTTGTTTGTTTGTTTTACCCTTTGGCTGACAAATGTTGGGTCACCATCTCCTGAAAAAGAATGTTCAGAACTGTGGATTCCTAGAAAAGTGATACTTTTCCCTGTTCCGTTATTTTCACACCCTGTTCTGCATTCCCCTCCCTCTGAATTCTGACATAATTGGCTTATCATTGACATCCAACACTGGGTCCACATGCACTTTGATAAAAGCAACCTTACTGTGATTGCAGGTAAAATTGTATCAAGATTACCTTTTTTTCCTGTGGTGTTACCAACATGCATATGCCTTTATGGGTCAGAAAAACACAAAAGAATTCAGTATATGTGTCATCACACTAAGATTGCTTTATCAATGTATGTCAGTAAAACAGAAGTAGAAGACATGAACAAACTGCACCGAGCTCTACAAAATTCCAAAATAAAAAATAACACTTGGGAATTTCCTAATGCTTTCAACTCCAATTCCAAAAGATTTTTGAAATGAGAATCTCAGGATCATCCCCAGCTGTTATGTTTCTGTTCAGTGTGAATATTGGAGAAGCTATAGTTGGGTCTCTTCCCCACCTTATTATTTGAGAACTGAGCTGTCTTCATCTGCTTTTCAGTTTGGGAATAGCAGTGAATGTCATAAACTGTCCTATAAGGTTTCAAATCTCTTATCAGTGTCCAGCATAAGATGACACCTATGTGGCCCCATCAGTAAAGCCCTAGCTTGGAGCATCTGCTAAGCCATATGCCCTGGCTCCAGGTTTAGTTGCTGATAACGGAACCACTAATGAGTCTATCCATCACTGTTGTGCTTTGGCTTTAACGCAACATTTGGCTTGTGCAAAGAGGTTTGGCGGTGCACTGCAATTCACTTTGTACTTTGCCACATAGGCCTTGGTGCTGCCATTTCTGTTGGTGCATCTCAAATTAGGAAGGGTATTGACTGTGCTTAAAAAGTCTTAAAGCATGACTGGTAATCCTGTGCTGATTGTGATCAAAGCAATGATGCAAGTGAGCCAATCTGTCAGCAGTGGCTTTAGGTGCTGGCTAAATGCCTTCTCAGTTGGCCTGCCAAAGCTGAAAGAGGGTGCCATGGTTTCACCCTTGGAGAGGCTCATCAGCATTAATACAGTGTGATGCCTTTTCTCTCCAAGCCAGAGGAAAATGTCATTCCTAGTGGAGTTATAGATAATTAAAGCAATTGCCTGAACATAGTAATTGTGGGTAGAAAATAGAATGGAAAATCTGAATGCAGCTCTCCTAGTAAATATCATTTGTGTTCTTCTGCATTTATACAGATTATTTATTTATGCAGATAGGTGCCATTTGTTTCTCTACTTTTACACAATGTCTTCATATTGCTAAAGTTCCTTCTACAGTATTGTAGGGATATTGAATTTTTTCAGACATTCCAACCACAGTATATTTGTCCTTTTGGAAAAAATGATACTACAGCTTGATAGTGTGCATTCACGATTATGACTGCTGTGTGGAATCTAATTACACCGTTGTTGCAGGCACCATCTTGATAGGGTGATTCACATGAGTGCAGCTGTTCCATCTGTGCCCTATCTGTGCCCAGCAAATACCTGGGAAGGCTAAACTTTGCAACTTTGGAGATCCAGTGCATTGCCTAGTATGAAGCACTAGCCAAATAGTTCAAAAGCGCATCCAGTTTATGCCCTCAGAAAAGTGGTACAGATATTCCTTTCCCCACCTTGTCTTTTATGCACAGACAAGTGGCATTTGCAGTAAAAAAAAAAAAAAAAAGCATTTGCGGGAGAAGAGAAAGTGATTGCAGCATGCTTTGTCTGGTCATGTGGAAAGACCCTAGGAAAGGATCCTAGCAACATCAGCATTTTCCAGCTCAGCGCATGTGCTGCTGATCCGCTAAAGCTCAACACGCTGACTGCAGTGTCTAACTTGAGTGACAGTATCTCTTTATTTCCGATGCTTTTAAAAACTTTAATATTAGCTTTGATCATGGCTATCACTATCCCACTGGTGTAACCAGTAAAACTGGGACATTCAGGTTTCAATACATGGCTGTTTGAGAACTGGGCCTGCTCATTCTTCCCTCTGATCTTACTATTTCAGTACCTTGTTTTGTTTATTACATTTGTACATATACAAATATGTATATGCCATATAAGGGCAAGGTATTATAGAAAACAAAGAAAAACATTATTGTGTTACTAAGCATCTAGCATTTGTATGCAATTTATATTATCAACTTGCAACAGTGTTAGTCTTTTGGAAAATTTACATGCGTGTCCCAATTTCCACTGATTTGGTATCCACAGTTACTATGCATACTGGGGACATATATTAAAAAGATGGGGGGAACATTAAAAAAAGCTCTTTTTTTACTTTCTTGCAAAATCACTGATGTTCCCCTATCTTTAAAAAGGTGTTCCCAGTATGCATGGTTTCAGGTATCCGTGGTGGGATCTGGAACAGAACCCTAGTGGATACAAGGGCATGCCTGTAATTTTATACAGCTAAATCCTTGCTTTTATGCATCACATGTAGATGCATACAAAACCATAACACATGCACATAACAAATAGATGTTCTCCCACACATTCATGTTGTATGCACATGCTCCAAGACTTTTTGGTCTCTGAAGCCCCTTACACTTCTAAAAGGAGTCTCAGGGAGACATGTAGCAATATGTTTCTAGAATTGAGCAACATTTTTTACAATGTCTTAGTCTCAGGAAGCTCCACCAGTGCATGCGCAGAGTCTTGGAGATTCCCAGAGTGCTGGTGCATGCACAGGGTAGAGCAACACTGAACAGGGTAGAGCAACACTGAACCCTAGGCCGAGTACTGGTGAAGAGCCAGAATAGGAGGGGAATGAGGAAGGACAGCCAAAAAATGGGAGGAATGGATAGCAAACCAGGCAGTGGGCAGATGGCAGTCGCATGTTGTACTCGTGGCGTTCCTGAAGTGGTCTCAGGAAGCCCCAGGACTCCTAGGAGCACACTCTTCTCTAAGGAACAGAGATTTTCTGTGACTTACCACCAATGGCACAATGTATGAAGCAGCCTCTTCACTTTGAAAGCACTCAGATGTCTTAGATTTGCATACCTAATAATGGGCATCTATTTTTTTGCCCGTAAATGTTTTTTTTTTTTTACATGTGGGTCTGATTAAAAACCAAAAAAGAATATTCATGATGGAGAAGAGTTTTCTTTTAAAAGTAGCTGAGGCTGGAATACTGGTGTGGACCAGAGTAACAAAAGGAATGGATCCTAAACCAGAGTAGGAGGAAAATGACAGTAAAAATTAATTTCCCTCTCCCTGAGAAATGCTGGCAGATCTGAAGTTTTGAGGGTTTTTTTTCCTGATGCCTGAGGTTTGTTCTCTTTGCATTAGAATATTAACGCAAAGGCTGTTCTCATGTGGCTCTTTGCTTAAGCCCTAAGCTACTACCTTCCAAATCAATCCTTACTGGATTCCCTGGTGTATTGCAGTTACACAACATCGCTTTTCAAGATTGCTTGCTTCACACTTCTTTCCTTGTTTCCCCCTTCCTGTACTGTAAAGTTAATTCATAAAGATCTCCTTTTTCCTTTCGCTTCCACTACCACTGTCTTGTAAGCAATTTAAGCCTCTTCTTGTTCTGTCTCATTGCTGTGTGGCAACTGTAGTGACATATGATTCAGGGTATTGCTGCAGGTTCAATCCCTGCAGACTCAATCCTGCAAATTAGCTAGCATTTACAGTATATATAGCCTGCATTACATCATTCTTCAGAAGACCTTTATTACAGCTCTTGCACGGAAAGTATCTCTCCAATGTTCTTTTTCTGTGATGCTGATGGTGTTCCCATAAAAACAGGTTTTCCTTTCAGCTGTCTGATTTTCGTTTATTTCTTTGTATCCACTATGCGCACTGTGATCTTAAATAGGAGCTCTGGTATGTTTCTACGGTTGATTTCAGAGCACGGAGGAACCAGTTGAGCAGCCCAATCTTGCCCAACACAGAGGATAAGGTTGCCACTGGTCCTGCTCCCCTGCCCAGTTCCTACCACCCCTCCCACCCCGAAAGCAAGCAAATCGGATGCTTAACGCTTACCGCTTTCTGATGCTTCATTGCTGCCACCAGGTGCGCGGGACCAGCGCTCCACCAGTGTTGATGGTAATGGCTTACCCCTGGTGCTGGAGGTGCCTTAGGGCTCAGGATTGGGCCCCGATGTTACTCTGTGTAATAGAAACTGTATTATATCAACTCTAAGTAGATATTCCAGCACCTTAAGTGACTTATACAGGCTTATACAGGGTACCTGTTTGACCCAGAAGCAAAGTCAAAAACACATTCAGTTTCTGTCTCAGTTCCAGCATGCACTGCTGGGGCCTTCCTTGCACCTTCTAATGGCATCTCCTTGGGATCCTCATCGTACACTGGGTGCTACCTCTACCACCAGTGTTGGAGAGTTCAGGGATTGAACCATGTGATGCATATGAGTCCTGCGCCTATCTGTATCAACCACTGCAGCCGCCCCTGCATCAAGTTCAGTTTTTTCTTAGCAGTGAAAGTCTGTGTGGGAAAAATCTTCAGCAAGATCACTTTTTGTTTCATATTATAACAATAGCTGAAGGGTATCCACCTGTGTCTTAATTTACAAAATGAGAATCAGTTTTAACTTGTTAGTATACGTCCACCCTTTGTACTTGGCCTTAAATTATTAGGAGAAATGCAGGCGGTGGATATGCTAATATTAGTGAAATATATTGGATAGTTTATATATCAAACTTGTACTGCATGTACTTGAACACCTGAGGTGTGAAATAAACAAGCAGAAGTCTTTAAATAAATGGAATAGTTGATTATTTTATTCACGCTTACCCAGGGCATTATTATTTTTTTAATATTAATGTTGAATTGAAGTTCTATATTGGCTGAAAATTCTATAAATATGTCCAACTTAGCATTGTCCCATGGAAACAGAAATATCAAGCATTAGATATGTTTTGGAATGTCTTGTTATTCTTTGTCATAATTGAATAATGATCTATAAACTCTGCTGTACAGTGATGTTGGTGCTGCAGTTTTATTCCTTATAATATTGCACTTGAGATTTTCCTGGGCAATTCAGCTGTGTGTGTGTGTGTGTGTGTGTGTGTGTGTGAGAGAGAGAGAGAGAGAGAGAGATCCATCTGTTGTCACTTCACATTTTGTCTGTGAAGGCACCTCTGTCATCATTTGGGTTTGAAGATAGTTTTTCCTGCTCAGATAAATGTGACGTATTCCCCTGGCTCCTTAGTTTCAATTTGTTCTTGTTTTCTCTTGTAACAACCGCAGATGATAAGTTTCTCCTGGGTTGAATTTAATTCAGCCTGGGTTAACTGTCCTCTGGTCAACAATAGCTAAAAGCTGTATATTAATTCTATAGCCTTGGTGATTATTATCTGTGCAAATTCTTCTTCAAAGTGCCTGACTGCTGCGAATGTTGGGCTATTGCACTCCTTAGGGAGTTGCATTGTCACTTGTAGGCTCACATGATTGACCACATATAATGCGTTATGATTTCTGTCTGCCACTTTATAGTTTTGTGCTGAATATTGTTTCAGCAGTGTGCTGAATATTGTTTTCCTATAAAACTTTGTGTTTTTCAGTCTGTCAAGTCATTGGCATATTGACTGCTTTCTGGCAGTTTTGTGCACTGTAGGCCTCGATTAACTGAATCAAATAACAATTTACAGTTGGTCCACATCTTACTTGTGATTGACATGTGTAAATTCAAATATATGTAAATTCAAGTATATTCAAGTATATGCCCCCTCAAAAAAACAGAGAAAAACCAACAGTATTTATATACTGCTTTTCAACACAAAGTTTGCAAAGCAGTTTACATAATAATGATGATAATGATAATAATAAGTTGTTAAATGGCTCCCTGTCCCAAAAGGGCTCACAATCTTAAAAAAAATGCAGAACACCACAGGCAACAGCCACTAGAACAGACGCTGTGCAAGGGTGAATAGGGACAATTGCTCTCCCCCTGCTAAATAGGAGAAATGCCACTTGAAAAAGTGCCTCTTGCCCAGTTAGCAGAAGTTAGCAGCAGGTGGTTCTGCCCGCCATTTGACTCTCTGTTTATGCTTTGGAGCGAGTGAAGCTGCTGATCTTTCAGTCTTTCAGTTCCCCCGTGTCCCCCATGCTGTGATTTTAGTTCTTAGAGAGGGGAATTTGTTGGATTTAAGGGAGTTTTGACTACTTGTGATTTTGGCTCTATGGAACGTATCCCTTGTGTAAGATGCAGGCCTACTGTGATGCACTGAACACAAACTTACCGTAAAGCCCCTTTGAAAACTTTCTCCCATCTTCCTGTCTTGTGCTGGTTAAATCATGCTAATGGAATAATGGAGGCAAAGTATTGGGAGGGGGATTGCAATTGAATAAGAATTACTAGAAGCCATCAGAAAGGCTTCAAGTGGGCATTCTTACAGCACAAATTCTATACAGCAGCAGTTCTCAAACTCTCCAGGAGTTTTAGAACTGCTATAAGAGCTTGCAGTGCTTTCCCGCAAGAGTAAGGTCTGCAGTTTCCAAGGTGGCTGCTCCCAGCTTTCCATGACCCACCTGACATCAGGTCACAACCGACCAAGTGGATCCCAACTTACAGTTCGAATAACACTGAGTTATTCAAATCAGTAGTTATTCAAAAGTCTCAATTTCAAACAAATATCTTCAGAGTTGGAAATGGACCTGCAAGCTGCATGTCAAAGATTCCTAGGTGTATATTTTGGCTAGTTGGCAAACAAAGGAATGGACAGTGTACATGGAAATGGGACTTGTCACAGACAGTATTGATGCCCTCCTTTTGGAGCAAGCTTTACCATCTGATCAAACAGAGATTACAAGATATTGAAAAGCAGGATTTGCTGAGTGCAGCTAATAAGATTTGCTCACCTTTATATCTGCAGCTCCCAGTCAATTTTGGACACATGGCCAAATACCTCTTCTTTTTAAACTGCCCTAATGAGTGAAGAGCTTCCTCCTTAGCAAGAAGCAACGTTATGCCCTCTGAGGAGCTATATGGCAGATTTAGAGGAACGCCCAGGGAAGCGAGACTTTGTGCTTGCTCCCTGGGTGTGGTTGAACCTGTGCAACATATGATTCTGTGTGGTCCCTTTTATGAAGATCTCCATTTAGCTTTCCTTGGGGGTCTTTTTGTTAAGCGGGAGGGTTGGGCTCATGCAGACGAAATCTGGTTCATCCGCTTAGGGACTGATGAATATCTAACTGCGAAAGTGGCATCTTTTTTGAACATAATTGTCAAGAGAAGGAGGAGCCGTTCCTCCCTAATGGTAAATGAAGATTAGAGTGTTTTATCACTATTATTATTTTTAAATGATATTGATTTTATTTATGTATGTGTACTTATGCCAGTAAAGGTATGACGATGATGACGATGATAATGTGGTACACTATTATGATCTATTTTGTCAAACCAACCAGCCTCATTTCCATTTTCCTTTATCTATGGGGCCATTGGCCACGGCTCCCCATGAGAGCTACAATCCTATACATTGTATAGGGCAGCAGGTTTTTTGTAAGGATTCCACAACTCCCCTGGGGAGCGACTACTCACTGTTTGGGAACCACTGGTCTAGGGACAAAAATGTTTCATCTTTAGTGGTACTCTTCTGATTCAGAAGTAGATGGATAATGTTGCAGAATTTACAAGATTATAGCAAATTTGTGAAGGACTTACCTATGGGCTCAGTGGCAAGCTGGTACCTAGCCCAAGTGTCCAAATTGCTCCCATGTAATTTAATTTAACATTTGAATAGTGAGTTGTTCTGTTGATGATTTGAATAGGAACAATGTTTGCTTTTACAGTGTGTTTGCAATATATTTAAGTATGTGACAATATGTTACCTGTATTCACATGTTTTTTTTCTATTGTGTCACTGGGAAATAGTTTTTCAAATGCCTTAGTTCTGTCTGTAGCATAATGGGAACAAAAATAGATTAAATTGATTTTCATGGTATAAACGTTTATCACAAAGCTAGATTTTTTCCACCAAGAGTGATTGGTGATGGAATGGCCTTCAAAGTAGTTGTCACGAGCTTGAAGGAAGCTAAAATCTGTTAGTAATGAAGAGTCCTGACAATTTTGTACTACGATGTTTCTTTTTGACAGCTCTGAAGGATATCTTTGAGTTGCAGGGGTTGGGTCTTTTTGACCAAAATTAATAGCTTCACAGTAAATTGAGGCAGATGTAACAGTTGGTTAATTTTAGCAAGGGAGAGGTTATCTTGATAAAAAACCTTCCATATAGTACTGAGCTCTGTACTTTACTGACTGTAAAGTCTAAAAGTGGGGAGTATTGTTTGGCTATCTGAAACTGAAGGTCATGCATGATTGTGGCCAAACTAAGAAATCCTATGTCGGTGTCTTTTTTTTATTCCACTAATATGCATTGTTAGAAAACATGTGACACAATGGAAGTTGCTTTTCATGTTCTTTTGCTCCTGCAGGCAGTACTCAGTGCGTTTCTGCAGAAGTATGGGGGTGCTCTCTACATAATGACATTTCATTATGTGTTTTACAGCCTAATAATATCCATCTCCCACACTGAAAAGGTGCACACTGTAACCAGCAGAAAGGGGGAACAGAGTGGGAGGCTTTGGAAGGGAAAGAGGATTTAAATCCCCCTTCTCCTCCAGAAATTTCCCACCCTGCAATGGGTCTCCACCAGCGATTTCGTTGGTGGAAATCCAAGGGGAGAGAAAGAGAGAGTGGGGAGGTAGCTGCCAAAGGGAATAGGATCCGACATACACCATTGCTGCTGGATCCACCCCTTCCCTCAGCCTCCCTGCCCCCTCCATTCCTCCCCCATCATGTGCTGCTAGAGTGCGCTTTAAGGTTGCTTTTCAGCAGCAAGTGCTTGTGGAATTCATGTTCTGCCAGCAAGGCAGGTCAGTAGGATTGTATTGGGCTGCCCATCAGAGTAGACTGTCAGGAAAAGAGGAAGACGACACACAGTAACATGCTTTGATGCAGCCTTCAGGATGGGTTTTCTGAGCATAGGTTATTTTGTTGCTATCCAGAGTGGAACTGGATGTGCATTATATATGCTGATGATTCTTTTTATTTCTTTCACAATTTCTTGCTTTGAAATTTAGACACAGGCTGTAAAGCGCACTTTAAATACTTGTCAATGTCTTTCACAAATGGCACACATAAATATGTCACAGGGAAAACCAACATGCCATGATTTAAATAAAGTCCTGGTAAAAAAAGGTGGAATTTTACTTTTGATCTGTATATTTAATGTATGAATTCTAGCAAGTTATCAAAATTATAAATTACAACTGTGTAGTTACCTAGTGTGTTTTGGCTTCTTTGGTTTTCAGAGACGAAATGGAGAGGATATTCCAGTGGCCCAGACTAAAAACATAAATCACAGACGTTTTGCTGCAACTTTTAAACTTCAAGAAGTGACGAAAACGGACCAGGATTTGTATCGCTGCGTTACTCAGTCAGAAAGAGGATCCGGAGTCTCCAATTTTGCTCAGCTTATTGTCCGAGGTAAACTTGCACCTGTGTGTTTTATTTCTTGCCACGTGTATTTCATGTCTCCTATCAAAGCCCTGGTGCCAGGTTACACTAAGCGCCTGAGGGTGCATCCCTAACCAGCTGCCAAGCACTGGCATAGCGGTGCCAATGGGGCATGTGCTGCATCCTGCAGTGGAATAGTAGTCAAGGAGGCCTCCTCAAGGTCAGGGAATGTTTGTTCCCTTACTTCGTGACTGCATTGCCCTTATCCCAGTACTTAACTGGAAAGTTGGTTAGGATTGCGGTGTTAGTGTCCACTATACTTATAGCTTATCTCAGTGGTGCTTTAAAATCAGAGAGACCGTTTGGATCCCATAGTATAGCTCTTCAGATCTGTGTGAAGTAAAAGCAGTAAAATAAAGAATATTTAAAACAGTTAACTATTTAGAGCAGTTAAATAAAGAATATTTAACATCACAAACATTGTAAAAACATTTCCTAATTTCCATGTCGGGTAGTTTACTTTTACATTAATAGAGCTTTTGTGTAACTAGAGATTACTGAAATGTTCTTCAGTATCATTTCCTTCTGTAGTCTTACTGTGAAAAATAGTTCTGGGAAGTAGAAGACTTGGATAAATAAAAAAAGGTTTCAAACCATCTGAGTGAGCCAACAACAATTAGCTTGCAATTTATTTTTACACTTGATGAGAACAGATGCTTTAAAAAAAATCTCAATTTGTTGGCAAGGTGAAGTTCAAACCAAAACTAGTTGAAGTAAGAAGCTCCAAGGTAAAGCATATGCTATGCTTTCATGAGGTCCCAGGTGCAATCTTTGCCATCTCCTCCAGTTTAGAGACATCTGGTATTGGGCTTGAGAACAAATAGATCTAGGAGATTTTAGAAAATCAAGTAGACGGTACTGGCTTAGACCAATTTTGTGACAAACAGCCCAATCCTAACCTGCACTGGAACAGGGAGGCCAGCTTGCCTGCTCTCTATCCAGCATGGGGTTGGGACTGGCTGCAGTGCAACTCGCAGTAAGTGGAATTAGTTCCCCTTACCCCGTATCATGCTACAGCCTCCCCAATAGGGTTACTTGTATCTGTGCCAGCAAAATTGCTAGCATAGATATGAGTAGCCCATGTAAGGCCAACCAGGCTGGGGATTAGGATGTGACCTAAGTGCTAGAGGCTGGTGCCCCCCCCCCACCTTCCCCCTGCCCTGGTCCAGGGCTTTCACAGCCTCTTCGGCTCAAGATGGCAAAGTGAGATAGAATTAGGTGTCATCAGCATATTGGTGACACTCTACTCCAAATCTCCGGGTGATCTCCCCCAGTGGTTTCATGTATATATTGAAAAGCATGGGGGATAGAATAGAATCCTGAGGCACCCCACACTGTAAAGGCTAGAGTGTCGAGCAGGTGTCCTCCAGCATTACCATTTGAGACCTATCAGCCAGGAAAGAGTGAAACCATTGTAGAGCAATGCCCTGTCAGTCTTCAAACAATATCTATTAAATGTTGGCACAAATTTTGCCAGTTCTACCGTGAAGAAATATAGGAAATTCATTCTTATTCTAATTTCTGGATCAGCGTTAAGAATAGTGCAAGGTTTTTTTGTTTTTGGAAGGACTGGTTATTTCTTTTTCCTTCCAGTTCTTTCTTTGAACTGCAATGACTCTCTGGCCAAAGCCTCAGTGCTATCAGTTTTAAGCTTGAGTACATTGAGTTCCTTGCTTAGTGTTACATTTGAAAAGCAATATGCGATAGTAATGTTTTCTTGTTTGTCTAGATAACCACCAAATAAACCTTGTTAGTCAAAAACATACCCGGAGGGATCAGCTTCCCTGGTGTTAAAACTGTGCTGAAAATTAACCATAGTGACAGGTCCTATATCTCAGTGGCACTTTAAAGCTGACATCCTGCTACATGGATACAAAAGATGGTAATTTTAAAAGAAATTTTTGGGCCACTGATATGAATTGCCTTTAATAAGAGCTGGCATAGTATTGCCCATTGTCAAAGATGACCCAGTGGTAAGAGTTTATTAGTGCATTTCCTTCTAAACTGAAAGTGACAGGCCATGCTTAAGGTCTTTTTTGTTGCTGTTTGGAACAAATGAGAATTTTGGCATGGAATTCTCAGGCTGAAGTGTATCGATCTATGTGTTCCCTCAACTGCAGGAAGAGGGGAAAAAAGATGAAACACAATTTACTTTGTCATGTTCTGAGTATTGCTCCCATATCATTTTGAGTAATGAGATCATCTTCACCTTGTAGGAAACAAACTTTGACAGTGCTCGTTATTAGTGAATGAGAGATGTATAACAGCAGCTGTTGATAAAATGCATTAAAACCAGCTTTGTTTGATTGACGGCGTAGGCTGTGTAGAATTAGTAAGCTACCATGAAGGCTGAAAGAAGGCAGAGAAGAATTTTAAAATAAAGATGTTACTTTGGTCAGAGAAAATTGTGGCTTTCCTTTTAACCTTCATACCATGAAAATTAGAAATTTCAGATAAATGTGTTTATTCTTAGATAGCTTCTAAATATTGCATTAAGAATGAGGTTCCTTGGCATTCATTTTCAGAGACCTTAAGTAAATGATTAAGCTTTGTTTATTTTTATTTTACAAGGAAGATCCAATACAGATTTCATAGTGGAATTATGTTTACCATGTAAGTACTGCAGTGCTGGAAAGCTGTGGCAGGAGCTCAGCATTATTGATTTTAATTGGTTTCCATGACATAACTGTGTCAGTCTTCAGAATTTGTATAAATAGGTGTCTGACCCCATCCCAAGAAATATGACTATTTTCATGTAGATTCAGGCAAAAAAAATTGACTGAAAAATACTGTATAATTTTGTTGGTGTTTGAATTTGATGTCTTGTAGTAGTCTGAAGATGTTGTAGCCTTATAAAGACTAATTTAAACACATGCACACACAGTACATGTGTACTTCCGAGACAGTCTTGGTCCCTTTTAATTTTCTGTACAAAAATAAACATGAAATGAGCATGCACAAATATAAAACACACATCCCTTAGTCATCTGCAGATTACAACAATTCTAAAGAGGCAGATTTTTAACTGTATTACTCAGCTAGCAAAAAAAGGTATATATTAATATTTATTTGATATTTCATGCTCATAATATAAGTAAAGTTTGTGATTTTTAAAAAATAAATCAGTTATCTTACTCCTGGAATATAGGCTGTTAATTTTGCCATTGTGACTATATTCCAAGTTTTTGCAAGCCAATAGTGAAATGACAAATGTCTTGTACTACCCCCCCCTTAGAAACAATAGGAATATTTTCTGCACTCAGCATATTACTCACAAAATTTCATGTTCAGCATGAATACCATTATTCAAATAGCTCAACAAAATATTTAAGGAGGGGTAACAGGTGAAGAGTAGCTAGCCATTTCATTGGTTATATTATCTTTCCTCTACATTGTTTAATTACTTCAGTCCCAGCAGCAATGCAAAAAATTGACAATTGCCATAAAACAAACGCAGACACTTTTAGTACTAAAATAAGCATGAAATCTGCAACATCAGCCACAGCAAAATCAAACCCATTTTTGCAAATTTGGGAGCGAAGAAGCAGCAGCTAATTAAATGTATACTGTGCTAGTTGGGTTATTTATTTTCCATCACTGAACCCTTTCATATAATTTTGTTAATAGTTACTAATAAAACATTCCAGCAATGTCCTAAAATCATGAATGTAAAGGTTGCAGTGCTAGGTCAGGCTAATGGCTTAGCACTTTCTGTCTTGTGAATGACCAACATGTTTTTGGACAGGGGGATTCGCCTTTCTCTTCTGTTTGTAGATGTCTGAAGCAGTCTAAGAGTAAAGGGTGGAAGAGACTTCAGTAAACATAGAAGATGCAACAAAATGGCAGAAGTGTCAAGGGGGTTTTGGCACTACAAAAATTGTGGTGGTGAAGGGAAATGGTTCTACTGCTCATGCAGGGAAATGAGTCCCCTAGATTTTGGTATAAGAGGTGCAAGAGTTTGGTGTGCTTGCAGATTGTGATTCAAGTAGTGCTGTTTCAAAGGAGCTCTTTGGCGTTCATGTCGCGGGTCCATAGTGTTATTTTTTCTGGAGAAGCCAGGGGCTTTGCCTGGGATGTCTGTGTGCACAGCTGAGAGGTTCTTGTAATGCTCTGATGGAGACGTGATACCATAAGTAGTACTCATATTATCAGCTTGGAGACCACTTGAAATGTTAATTTAGTTGTGTCCAGAATGGAGGTGAAGATATTTTCATGAAATATTTTAGGTGGAGATAGCTCCTTGTTTAGTAACTACTTGGAGTAGTCTACTTGGAGTAACTCTGTTGTCGTTGACATGAAAAGTAATAAATACCAGTGACCTTTAACCAAAATTTGACTGCGCATTAACTAAGATTACTGTTTGCAAGTAAAATGCAGGTGTGCCCCAGTATCCACTGATTTGGTATTCACGGTTTAAACTATCCACGAATACCATGGATACTGGGACGTCTATTAAAAAGATAGGGGAACATTAAATAAAGCTTTTTTTTAACCTTGTTGCACTGATGTTCCCCTTTCTTTAAAAAGGCATCCCCAGTATCCATGGTTTCAGGTATCCACGGTGGGGTCCAGAACAGAGCCCCAGAGGATACCAGGGCATGTCTGTATAGCTGGCATAGCAAGGGAAGATAGGATCACAAAAAAGAAACATTCATAAGAACATAAGAAGAGCCCTGCTGGATCAGGCCAAAGGCCCATCTAGTCCAGCTTCCTGTATCTCACAGCGGCCCACCAGGTGCCCCAGGGAAGCATGAGACTACAAGATGCTTGCATCCTGTTGTCACTCCCTTGCACCCAGTACTCTGAAGTAGCCTACTACTAATGTAAGGAGGCTACAACCCATCATTGCCTATAGCCCACAATGGACTTTTCTTCCAGAAATCTGTCCAATCCCCTCTTAAAGGCATCTAGACCAGATGCCATCACCACCTCCTGTGGCAAAGAGTTCCACAGATTAACTACCCGGTGGGTAAAAAAGTACTTCCTTTTATCTGTTTTAACTCTCCCAACCCTCAGTTTTAGCGGATGCCCCCTGGTTCTGGTGTTTTGAGAGAGGGAAAAGAACATCCCTTTATCGACTCTATCCCTTCCATGCATAATTTTGTATGTCTCAATCATGTCCCCCTTCAGGCGCCTTTTTTCTAGGCTGAAGAGCCCCAAACGCTTTTCGTTTACTGACTTTGAATAAATTCACACTATATCAGTGAATAGGCCTTGGGCAACCGAATTTTGAGTTTATACGATTGTAAACTAATTATTTTAGCAGCCATTTCACAGAACAATAACATTAAAAGAACTGTGTGCATATAAACCAACAGCTTCATAGCACTCATTGAATCCTGCTGTCTTGTGCCTTGTTCCCAGACAATCCCCCAGTTGTTGTCCTGAGAAACATCAGTGAGGTTGCTTCAAGCTTCTCCATGGAAAGAGAATGCATAGCAAAAGGGCAGCATGAGCATGCTGGTAAGCTCTGTCCCTGCTGCCACCATGCTCTCTAGCCCTGCCCCTTTCCCATGGACAGTGTTTTTCTGCACAGGCAAACACCATCCTTGGGTAGAATTTTTCACGATTGCAGATGCTTGTGACTGAGTGTACCCAATCACAGGAAGGCTATCTCCCTGTTGGCGATGCTTGCTTGTACAGGCAAACTCGGCTGGGGCTACAGAACACACAGCAGTATCAGAGCTTACTGGCATGCTTCTGATATTGTAAGCATGGAGACTCTCCTTGGACAGCAGCATACTGGCCTTTCATCTTTGCACCTATTGCTTTGCAGTGCTGTTGCCAGAGGTGCACTTTCTTACCCACTGCTTCTTAAGCTCCCTTCAGTCAACCAATCTATTCCGGAGCCTGGAGAGAGAAGGCATGATAGCTGAAAATTGTGACTCTCTCCATCTTGTGCAAATGTGAGACAGTCCCTGTGCAAAAGAAGGTTGGGATTCAACATAACACTAAGCAAAGGGTGTTTAAAAAAAAAAATCTTCATTTTTATCTTTATAGTAGGGCAAAGGTGACTGTTGATTCTTCCAGCATTTTGTGGTGAAACAAACTGAAGTTGCCCAGCTAGCCATTCATAAGGTGCTTGGTTCAATTCTTTTGAAATGGTAAATATGTTTTTTTAGTTACTGAACTATCCTCATGTGATAATAAATTGTTGCAGCAGATTTTTCTTTCCTGCATTCCTTTTTTATTCTTGTTTAAAAAAGGAATACTTGGTTGAAAAAAATAAAGATAAAAATCAGAGTACTCTATCCTAGTCAATACAGCAGGGAGGTTTTCACAATGTTTATTTAAATGGTTCTCATCTGCCATTCACTGATGGCAGAAAAGAAAAATCTACTGGGTTTGACATCCCTGTAGTGTTATGCTGGATTGTTAAGGACAGATCTTGTGACTGGATTGGTTGGCCACTGCACAGTAA
The DNA here is from genome assembly GCA_029204185.1 of Lerista edwardsae. Classification (NCBI taxonomy): domain Eukaryota; kingdom Metazoa; phylum Chordata; class Lepidosauria; order Squamata; family Scincidae; genus Lerista; species Lerista edwardsae. The sequence continues at coordinate 604,884 of JAJKFI010000050.1, read as the reverse complement.
TGATGAAAAGGGAAGCCATTTGGAATTCAACCTAGGTAGTAGGAAACAGAAGATGTCAGTGAAGCCATATATTAAAGGGAATTTGAATTGGAAACAGAATCCCAACCTGCCACTGGGGGCATTTTGATCATTTTGATTTATTAAACTTTTATAGCAGCATTCGGATGAAGCTGAATTACAATACTTAATCTTGGGTGGTTTATGGTCTGCTGAGGTTTTGAAACAGAGATTGTTTGAATGAAGAATCTGGGGTTAATACTAAGTTCCCTTTTTCTAGACACAGGGAATGTGTACACCCATGCTTGGATACATAAATGTAAACATATAATCATATCCAGTTGAATTGTTAACTATGCAATGAGTCATAACTGTTACGTATTTTAGCTGGGGTTATTGCCTATAAATAAAGCTGTGTGCACTTGTAGTTTTATATCTGGGCTCATATGTGTGTATCAGTTCAAATATTCACCTAGATGATATCTATTATAGGAAGGCTGCATCTTTGTTCCATAGCAAGATTTGAATTCTGTATTGGCAATGATGTTTTTGATCATCTCTCTTCCTCAGTCACCATAGATGAGCTTTCCAAGTCCTGAGCAAGGCAATAAAAAGAAATCAATTACTATTAGAGTGGCACTTTAGGTTAGAGGCATTCTGGGGTTCACACTTGGTTTTGCAGCAGGGAGATGATACTTAGCTGCAAATCAGGCATGGTGCAAAAGATGGATGAGACAGAGTTCAAGGAGCAGTAATGTGAGGGTCCAGCACTATCATTCCAAGCTGTCTCGGCCGCATGATGGATGACTTCGTGGCAAGCAGCAATAATATTTGATGATGAAAGATTCATCTCCACATCCTGAGCGGCTGCAGTCTACCTGCTGGTGCTCTAGCAGCACAATGACTCCTGATTTTGTGTTGAGGCTCTAAATTATTGTACTTGAGCAAGCAAAGCAGGATGTTCAATTAGGAACCAGCTTTTTTTGGCAGCTGCTTATGAAGAAGGAAGCATATCAAACATTCCTGCTCATTGTAAATGTAATTACCTCATATTTATGCATACTACTTGTTGATGGGATATTGTAAGCGCATGCTAATCTGTAAGGTAATTCGTTACCTCTAGAAATCATCTCTCTGTGTGCCTTCTGGCCATTATCATGAAACATGATAAACGATCTTGCTCATGAGGTATAAATGAAAATGAAATGGGATAATTGGATACCATGTCTAAAATGTGGCTAGAATAGTTTTCACAATTATAATTTTTTTTCCTGGTTTGAAATAAGGTGCTTTACTTATGTGTTAGTGACCTTTAATCATCTTGGCTTCTGTGTTTTTTAATCTTCAAAGAGATGGCAGAAGACTCACCCATAATAGCTTATGTAAGTTCTTTTCAATGAGCTTCAAATATTTGATTGTTCAGTAGTTCACAAGAAATAACTAATCATTACTTTCATCCCTCAGTTCATGTTAAAACATAGTCTATTTATGAGTTCTTTTTATGGACATCCTTGATTCGATTGTACTTGAACAGTTCCCATAGAGACAATACAGATACGTTATTAGCTAGCAATAAACACAGCTATGTTATGTAATTCTAGTTTCAAATGTGAGTTTCTAGCATAACTGGGTTAGGATTAATCATGGTTAACAGTGCAAAGAAGCTAAGGTACAGGTGGTAATAGTAATACCCTCTGGGTATGCTCCTAATCATGGTTAACACGGGATGATTCTTTGTAGTTTTGCATGACTACAAATAATGCTCATCTTTTTAAAATATCAAAATGTATTCAGTATGTGGGTGTTCAGCTTCATGCCAGAAATTATATGCAAATATTGATATATCATTTTATTCAAATAAGACATCAGTTTAAGTTAGCTTTGTGACCCTTTTCAATTTTTTCTGAAAAACTTCATCCATAATTCTTTCCAAATGCACTGCAAATGCAACAAAACTACCACTGGGAAATTCACTTGTGCCAACTATGACTGTACAGCATACAGAGGCAGATCTACAGGGAGGGCAAAGCTCTAAGTGTTGCAAGAAGCTTTACCCTGTCATGTAAATCCCTCCTCTACCTTGCTGCTGTAACCAGTAAGCAACGCCAAGATGTTGCTTTTCCCTGTGAGGATTGGCTAAAACGGTGCAGGAGAGGATTGATTTCCACTGCAAGGTAAGTCTTCTTGCAAAACTTAGAGCTTTGCCCTCCCTTAGATCTGCCTCTGACAGCATGTTGGCACTATTGGGTAAGCAAAACCCAACTAATGGGGTTGTGGAAGAGCATCTGTTTTGCTTGCAGAAGGTCCCAGGTTCAGTCCATGGCATCAGCAGGTAATGCAGGGCTGGGAATACGTCGCTAGTGATACGTTGCTAGCCAGATGATACGTTGCTAGTCAGTACTGACCAAGATCTATCAGTGGCCTCTGACTATATAAGGCAGTGTCATATGTTCCAAAAATAATCTTCTGATGTTGATTTAATTTAGCAGTTGTAATTCAGTAGGCACTGCTAGGATCTGAAATGAAAAATTATACATGGTAGAAGAGATGTGTATGGAATTTTGCCTATCCAAGGTACAGAGATGTGCCTCCGTATGTGCAGGGCATCCATTCCATGAACCCCCTGCAGACATGGAAACCACAGATATGGAGATGCCTGTCTCCAAGGCCCCCACCCTATCCCACGTGCCCATTAACTTGCTTTAGAGACTTACCCCAGTGGAAATCCCTTGCTTAAACAGGGTCCACTACCTATTAACCTTGATCTAGCTGTTTCCAAGGGTCCAGGCTATAATCTCTGAAACTGGAACGTGCAGGTAAGGGAGGCATCTGAATTCCTGGACATGATTGGAGGTGTTCCCCAGTCATGTCTTGGAAGACTTTCTGAGGCTTGCAGAAGCAGCATCGCATGGCCTCTGTGGGTTTCAACAATCCCACCCACCCACCCAGAGGTACTTAAAAAGCTCTTTTGGTTTTCACTGAATATATTGCCATTTTAAAACAAGAGTAAAAGGTACAGGTTTCCCCACGACTGAATGGTCTAGTTGTGACCAACTGTAGGCGGCGGTGCTCATCTCCATTTCAAAGCCTGTAGAGCCGGCGTTTTGTCTGAGGACAAGCTTCCGTGGTCATGTGGCCGGCATGACTATACGCCATAGTCATGCCTTCCCACCGAAGTTGTCCCTATTTATCTACTGGCATTTTAGGTGCTTTCGAACTGCTAGGTTGGCAGGAGCTGGGACAAGCAACGGGAGCTCACTCCATTGCACAGTCTTAAACTCCCAACCTTGCGGTTGGAAAGCCCAGCAGCAGCAGATTAACCCGCTGCGCCACTACGTCCCTAAAACAAGAGTACTTAGATGTAAAAATAATAAAATGCATTAGCACAACTTACATGGAATAACACATCCAATCCAAACAGCAGCTGACTGAAGCATGATATTGTTTCTGCCCTTCCTTAGACTACCCCAATGACCCTACTAATAAATGAATGGCGCCAGTCCTGCCAAATCCCTCCCATATAGCCTCTCCACCCCTGTTTCTTGTCCCCCCTTACAGTGAGAGTGTAGGGAAAAAATGGGGGAGGAAGGGCAGTCAGTGGCTTGAGGAAAGAGAAAGTAACATTTCTACTTGACATTTCTATGGGAGAAAATGAAGCTCAGGAGTGCTTCTGTAACAGAATTGGGGCCTTACCTGTGCAATTAGGGTCTGTGCTTTCTAAATAGATGGTGTGATCCCTTCTTTACTTCATACCATACTTTTCATTACTCCTACGTCCAAAATGCAGTGCCATCGGAGTGGTGATGTGGGAGATACTCTGCCAGTCTTAGCTGCTAAGAGATCTGGACTAGTTGATATACAGGCAACGTGGCAACCTCAAAGAGACAAAGCATTTACTTCTGTTCAGTTTGCCTGGGCTTTGGGGGCTGGTTCTATGGATAGAGCAGCAACGTTCAAAGGTAGTTGCATGGGGTTCTGTGGGCTATTCTGCACCCTTGTATTTTCTACTTCCTATTCCTGATTGTGACTTCTTGCAGGGATGGGTGATGCGCAGATCATGAGAACATATGAGAACATAATTCCTATAATAGTGGCACAATGGGGAAACCCTTCTGATCCCCCTACAAGCTGCTGTTTTTATAACCATACAAGGAAAAAAGCCAATGTTGGACAGCTGGCATAAGAAGCTCAAGTGTGTCAGTCCTTTGACCCGTCTAGGCTGATACTGACCATGCTGCCACTGTCAAGGGCCTCGGAGATGGGTTTTGCCCACCTTTTGTTGGGCCTGTAAGAAATTGAAACTGAAATTGAAACTGTAGGCAAAGCAGGTCCTCAGCCTCTCCTCATTTGTAAAATGCTACTTTAATCTGCTATTGAGCTAGGGCTGTGCCGTACCTTTTTGTGCAAAGCTTATTCCTGTATATACACTGGTGTTACACCATTGTCTCTAAGCACAGTATTAAATTATAACATAAATTACCAGTTTTTTTTCTACAGGCTTTTCAAATCACATCATCACCAACATTGTAGACAGTCACTAGATTAGATAGTTAAGTGTTCAAACCTGCTGCATTAATACCACTTGAGATACTGTACTAGTAAGTTAGTCAAAGTCTGAAGACATTAAGAGGTTTAAGATGAATGTACAAATGGAAATAAGATGTGTTACAGCACTGTACATGCATATGAGAGTACTTTTATTTAAGAAGTAAAGAGGTCATGCATACAATGGATGTTCATTGAACTCTGTTTTTAGCTTCTGCTGACAGTGCGACAACTGAAGCACTTTTCCTTTTTATTTAAGAGCTGGTTGTAAAATGATTGCAGTGGTATTTTAAATTGAGGTGAATAAAATGCCACGGTGATGCACAGTTTGTGAAATTTGGTATGTAGGAGTTGGCCGTTTCCACTGTGAAATCATTCTTCATATTTCAGCACTCCAGGCAGTCAGTTACTCAGATTAAGAGTACTCAGATTAAGAGTGTTCTTTGCTGTACAGTCTTGTATGTCTCCTGTATATAATACATAAAAGTTTAGTTGTGTGGTTGCTTCCGTATCAAAACTGACTGATCTGGACTGAGACACATGCTGTGCTGCCCTGGGTTCCTTGAAGGAGATAAGGATGAAATGCCAGGTACATTCTAAACTGAGGCCACTGTGTATTGGGTCTCACACAATATAGTGGATTTCTGTTTACTATGTCACTTCATGGTTCACTGTAGATACAAAAGTCAGTTACTTTGTTGATATTATTGGCCTCACTTGAACTGTGTGCAATAAAGCTCTTAGGGAAGCAAAATGTTGCTTTGGATGCACTGGTGGATCTTACTGCGACCAGCAAATGCCTTAACTAGGAACATAAGAAACTGTCTTATACCATCAGATCTTTGCTCCATCTGACTTACTGTTGTTGCTAGCAGTGACTGGCAGTAGCTCTTCAGGAATTCAGGCAGGGGTCTTTCTTAGCCCTCCCTGGTGATTCTGGGGATTAAACCTGGGTCCTTCCACATGCAAAGCAAATGTGCTTCTGCTGAACTGTGGCCCTTTCCCTCTGACACTTCCACTGAAGGACCACTATCTAAAATTTGTCTTGTTTGGAAACTGACCTGTCAGTTTCAATCTTTGCCTAACTTTCAGATTTCCATTGCAGAAATCCTTATACTTCACTTAAACCTTTGAGCAGGTGGTGACCGCATGCCCAGACAAAGCAAAGTCTGCCAAGCAAGGATAATGGTGCGAGAGTTCCTGTGTGCCTTTAGTCATGTAATAAATGAGTTCTGGCTGTCAATAGTTGTCAGTATTTATTCCTGCATCTGGCCTGTTTTCCAATGTGGACCCAGGCTAATGAAGGAGCTCCTGCTGTCCTGCAATTCTTCCTATACAGGGATGCTCTGGTATCTGCTTTCCGCTCCAGACCCCACTGTGGATACCTGAAACCATGGATACTGGGGATGCCTTTTTAAAGAAAGGGGAACATCAGTGCAACAAAGTTAAAAAAAAATTCTTTAATGTTCCCCTCTCTTTCGAACCGCCAACCTAGCAGTTCGAAAGCACGTGAAAATGCGAGTAGATAAATAGGTACCGCTTTGGTGGGAAGGTAATGGCGTTCTGTGCACTACAGCGTATAGTCATGCCAGCCACATGACCACGGAAGTTTGTCCTTGGACAACTGCCGGCTCTACAGGCTTAGAAACAGAGATGAGCACCCCGCCCCCTACAGTTGGGCACGACTAGATCATTCTAGTCATTCGTGGGGAAACCTTTACCTTCTTATCTTTTTAATAGATAGCCAAGTATCCATGGTATCAGTGGCTAACTGAAACCATGGATACTAAATCAGTGGATACCAGGACATGCTTGTACCTCAGATCCTTTGGAGAGGGCTTGCTTTGGGTACTGCATCAAGAGACTGGATTATCTAGAACATGGGTCTCCAAACTATGGCCTGGGGGCCAAATCCTGCCCGCCACAAGATTATACCCAGCTCACAGCAACTTTTTTTGTCAGAGCATTTGCTAATTCATTATAAACGATTTCTCAGTTTAAGCACAGCATTGTTTCTTTGTAATTGTCACATCTTTTCATGAAATCAATGCTGATTACAAAAAAAGATTCAAGTAAAACTTATTCATTCATTTATAAAACATATTTCCCCCCCCCCCCAAAAAATGTGTAAATATATAATGTGGCCCTCTTACTGAAAAGTTTGGAGATGCCTGATCTAGAAGGAGCAAGGCCTTCCTTGTGCTGTTGAGCATCCCTGGAGGGAAGTTAAGTCCCTCCAAAGTGATCCCCAGACTCTCAGGGTATTCGTTAGCAGCTCCCTCTTGTGGCCAACAGTTGGGCATGTGAAATGCACAGATTTAAGGATGGTACCAAAGTGAGCGTTTGAGTTGTAATTTTGGTTTTTGTTGTGTTAAATGACTTTTTGTAACAAAAATAATTTTATTATACTTGACCACTTTGGGGGCCTTGAGGGGCTAAAGGGTGTGGTCAGAAAGTAGTGCAAAACAGCTTATCATTACAGCAATATGAAATAGAAAACTGGCTAGAGTTTGCTTTTTTTTTTTTTTGCTTCATAACTTGAAGTTCTCTAAATGGGTTGGATGATCATATTTCTGTGGTGCTGATCAAGTGGGTAATGTGGTTCATTGTATGCTGCAATACCTTCTACGTGATGGACTTCAAGGAACATTTCAGTTGCATTGTCTGTCTTTGTGCATAAGTTGGTCTGTATTTAACATTTGCAGCTCATGGTTAGACAAGGTGCTTCTGTAAGACACAGAGTGGTGCTGTTTGTAGTTGCAGCAAAAGAGATTCAGAACGTTGAATAAAGAGGCTGCCGACTGTTTTAATTGCCCAGTCCTATCTAACTTTCCAGCATGATGCAGCTGTACCAATGGGGTATGGTGCTACATCCTGCAGTAGGGAGAGCCATGGAGGCCTCCTCAAGATAAGGGCATGTTTGTTTCTGTTATGATATTTGAGTAGTGATGATGACGATGATGTGCTACTACTGATGTGAATACTACTCCTGAGTGGTTTACTCAGAGATCCAACACTGATGATCACAGACAAGAAATAACTCAGAGACTTCTTTAACAAGAACTTCTGTATTACTCAAGTTAACCTTCTTTACAACTGTTACAGCAACTTCAACAGACTCTGTACATAACTTCTATTAATCAATGATCAGCTCTCATCCAAAAGACTTCTCTCAAGCACACACTCTTTCAAAACCCTCTCTGAAGAAACACTCACATTGTATCCCTGGTCATGTTTGTATATCATCCAATCATTACCATCACATGACCATATCTCCGGGCAGATTCTCTTGTTACTGAGCAAATCTACATGTTGCCATTCTAACTCTTATTACTAGGCAGATCTCTATGTTACCATTCATATTCATATCACTGGGCAGATTTACATGTTGCCATTTTAGCTCCATGTCTCTAGGTAGAAACCAACCATACAGATCTGTAAATTTCTTCTGCCTCATTCCAATATCCCAACAGTTTCCTTATCTCAGAGCTGCACTGTGGCTGCACCGGCACTGGAAAGTTGGCTAGGATTGGGCCCTAAGTGATTCTTCTATGTAATCTTGTATACTGTGTTGATGTCAATACACAGAGTAAGTGTTGTGTTTATACAGTAAGTATTTCAGTGCAATGAATTAATGGCTATATGCAACTGAAATGACTTGACTAGTTTGGACTTTGCTTTCCTGTGGTGGTTAGTAGACCTTATAGGCTCCTCTTGGCTTTTTACCTCATGTTGCATAAGTGGGTGTTAGTGAGTTTATAGATCATTAAAATACTGACTCTGTTAATCTTACAAGCCAAATTTGTTGTTTACTTAACTCATTTTGCAGGCTGAAAAGCTGATTTATTTTTAAGGGTAGGCTATGTCTGTTACTGTGTATCTCTGACTTGTTGCCCTGGCTTGGTATAGGGTCTTGTACTTAACTTGTGCACATCGAAGCGGATCCAGAAAATCATTCTGCACAATTGAGTGTCTGTGGCTGTTCTTGATTCCTAGAAGCTGCCCTCTGAAGCCAAACACTGACTTAATGTAAAGTATCCTCCCTCTCCACAACCAAGCAGTCAGAAAAGCATTGCAACTCTCTAGTCCTGCTTCTCCATCACCCTCTTGCTCCTCTCTTACCTGCTTACTGCTGCTGCCTCCACCTGAAGAAAGCTGTCAAAGCCCCTTGCAGCCAGGAGTTTGAGATCAGACTTGGATTTCTCACCTGGATACATCAAATGAAGGCAGGCATGACAATACTACAGGAGCAGAACAGGGCAAGAATGAAGGGTTGGTAGTCTTGTAGTTAAGTTCTGAAGTTTTATCATAGCTGAAGGCAGGCACTGCAAATCCTCTATGGATACCCAGTCCAAGTTTCTGCATGTGCAGAAACTTGAACCAGCATTTTTCTGGCTGCAGCCATGCAGTGTACATGTGGTGCTAGGCTCCACTATATTGCTATCAACAAATGGAATAGAAGACAACGGAAAATTGCTGTGCAGACTCTGGCGCTGGCATGCTTTTCAATGAAAACATGTTGAAATCAAAATAGAAATGAAAACAGCCATGTGGTCTTGTTGGTTCTCTCACAAAACAGAAGATCTGGGCACTCAATATGCAAGATGAGCAAACTCTGAAGCCAACAAGAGGAGCAGCTGTAGTTGCCTATTTAGAAGGGGAACTCGTGGACCGGAAGGGAAGGGAAGCTCTCGTTCTGTACACTGCTGGGCAAGGCAGTGCATTTTAATTTTAATTTCTGAGAGTGTGGTAATTTCAGAAAACAAAAGGTTGGAATGAATTGCGGAGGAGGATGCCCAGCACGTTCTGGTGGGAGCAGGTAGGGGAAGAGCTGAGGGCAAAAATCTATATTGTTCTAATGTGTTATTTTGTGCTGAGCTACTAGGAGCAGGAAGCTGCTTAGTGACTTGAAAAATGACAAACTGTTGATCAACCAGACTTCACCCTACTGCGGCTGTAGAATTAGAAACAGTTATCGTCTGTTCACCAGCCAGGGCCTAAATGAGCATTGAGCATTTGTTCGTGCTGTTAGTTTTAACTTTCCAAAGGAGCAGAGAGGTAAAAACAGGGAAAGAAAGTGGAACTAACCATGCAGTAGAACTCATTTTGTTCAAAGTGAGAGCTTTCAGCAGATTCGAAAAAGAAAAATGAGATGTTATCTAAAATGAGATGGGCCAAATTTTGGCCCTGGGACCAAGGAACCACTCCACCAATCACGTGAATGATATCTTGGACTTGAACAACAATATAGTAATAGGGTGTTAAAAAAATGTATTAGTGGTAGGATAGAGAGGTAAGAGATTTTGTATTAGTCAGATGAGTAAAGAAAATCCGAAATGTGACGGTTTTTCACACTCAGGGATGTAAAACAAAGAAGTAGTAAGAAGACATTTCAAATAAAAAAATCTGTATTCCTAAAAAAAAATCAAATCTATATTCCTAAATGAGCATTGAGGTGAGTGTAGAAAACAAAATTCACTTTCTGGAACATCCTAGGGTGGCTTTGAAAGTTTACTAGTTCTCTAGAGCACTTAGATGGTTTTAATAATATTTTTAGAATTGATCATTGATGGATGACTATAACTGTACACTTGTGTTTGGAATAGGATTGTATAATTCTGTAATCCCACTGGACTCAGATGTGTATCAAGTGCTTTAAACTGAAGCTGAAAGATGAGTACTGACTAATACCTCAGATCTGATGTAATTATTAAGCTAGTTTGAAGTAGTTAGGGAAGTTTAAAGTAGTTTCAACCACTTTAAACCTAATTCTCTTCTTCCCCCCCCCCAGTTGACAATAAAAAATTGATTGTTTTTTTCTGTTGAATAATTCACATAAAATAGTTTGCTGGAGTTAGATATTTACTCAGATAACGTTTTCAAATTGTTCTGTACAAGTTGAACATTAAAAGTGAAAAGTGAAATAAAAGCAAAAAAAAAAAAAAAAAAAAGGTAGGAAAAAAAGGCCTAATAGACTTTCTAAGTTCCAACCCCTCTGGTGGAACTGCTCTCTTCCTGGTACAGCTGAAAATGTTATAATTTTTTAAGTGCAACTAGCCCTCTACCCCCCCAGTATAACTTCTAAGAACATGCTTTAAGAATGGAAGTGGTTGCCACACCTTCAGCTGATTTGATAATGGCAGGGCATGCCTATACACTCGCTTTCCAAATTATGGATAACTTGGTCTGGATAGTTGCGTTGGCACTTTCATGCAGGCACAGTACATCCTCTTTGGTGCTTTTATGCAGGTGCAATACCTCTGGGTTGGCAAGAGCCAGATATTTCAACTTGTGTATGTTCCAACTTCTGTACAGATTTTGGTACAGACCTCCAGATCAGAACTGGTATGTGTGTAAGGGACTTAGGGCCAGTGGTGTCATCTAAATGATTTAAGAACAGGTACTCACTTTTGATTGGCACGTGTCGGGACCCGCCCACCAGAAGTGATGTCATAAGCCAGAAGTGATGTTGTGGCAGGAAGTGACATGAAAAAAGCCCTTTTTGAGGCCTCAGATGATTTTAAACTCACCCAACAGTTGCAACAGTATTCCACAGCACCCCCAGAACATGTTAAGGAGGCCTGGCATCATGTTAAAACCCCAGAGCAACTCATTTTTCAGTGGCAAGGAAAGGCTCCGCTCGCTGCCTTCCTGCTTGCCTGGCTCTGAGAACATGCAGGCAACTCAAACATGCAGGAAATTCAAACGTTGCAGAGGGCGGAGTCGACGAGTGGGCGGGTGAATGGGCGGGGCCAGCTGTAATCTTAGAAACTGGTACTCACGTACCCCCGCGTACCCCCTGCATGACATCACTGCTTAGGGTCCAATACTGTCTAACTTTCCAACACCAAGGCAGCCACCAATGCAGCCCCGAGTTAAGGGAACAAACGTTCCTTTATCTTGTGGAGGCTTCCATGACTGCCCCTTCACCCCAGGATGCAGTGCATGACCCCTTCGCATGGCAAAATCAGTGCTGGAAAGTTGACTAGAATTTGGCCCTTAGTATATTCCTGCTGAATTGGTATTTCTATTGGCATTGAAAATGAATTTTCAGTAAGATAGTAACTGAGTTATTTAAGTAGATTTTATTTCAAAAAGTAATTATTATTTTAGAAGTTAAATAGTTTTTTTTTGCATATAGTATATCTAAATTAATAAGACAAGCACTTTGACCAGTGGTTAACTCTTTACAGTTGAACCATCATTACCCTTTGAGCATGTTATTAGATCTACATATCACTGTTTTCAGCTTTTTCTAAATTTACTTTCCTTGGAAATAAAAAAACCCACTTCCCTTCTGGCTTACTTTTGTCCTGAAATGATCAATGTGTATTTTCAATACACCTCTATTCAGTAAGGTAAAGGTTTTCCCATGACCGAATGGTCTAGTTGTGACCGACTGTAGGGGGCGGTGCTCATCTCCGTTTCAAAGCCTGTAGAGCTGGCGTTTGTCCGAGGGCAAGTTTCCGTAGTGATGTGGCCAGCATGACTACGCTGTAGCGTATGGAATGCCATTACCTTCCCACCAAAGTGGTACCTATTTATCTACTTGCATTTTTATGTGCTTTCAAACTGCTAGGTTGGCAGGAGCTGGGACAAGTGACAGGAGCTCACTCCATCGCGTGGTCTTGAACTGCCAACTTTCTGGTCAGCAAGCTCAGCGGTTTAACCCGCAGTGCCACCACGTCCCTAAACCTCAATATTTACACCTCTAAAATGGTGTACAATTTTAAATCATTTCAAAGGTAAAATAGATAAAGCTCCAGTCTGATGGTGACAAGTAACTGAATTAACCAATTGCTGCAGAATAACTACGTCAATATGCAGCACCTTAAAGGGTAGCTTATTATGAGAGCTTCATAAAACTTCCAAGCCTGCAGTAGGGCACTCAGCAATATGTTGCACCTCCCAACCCACAGGCAGATGAAGAACAGGAAACAAATTTTTACCTGGTGTTCTCTAACTCTTGAGCACCAGGTACCTCCAGTAATGCAATAAGAGGGTATAATGTGAGAATAAAAAGAGTGAAGCTCACCAGTGATGTTCCTCAGTCTTGGAAATAGGGCTGTAAACTGAAATCCCATCTCCATAAAGCACACCTTGCTAGAGGCTGCCATTAGCCTTCCACTGTATGTGCTTATATTTGAATGGAGTATCATGTAAATCCGACTCATAACAGCCTCCAACTTTTCCTACTGTTTAAAAATGCAAAAAAGATTCTTGTTACTTGCAATTTAAAAGTAAACTCTGCAATTTTGAAATTATAATTGGGGAATATTTGCTAGCTCCAGCTATAGAATAAGGAATAACAACCATTAATAGGAGAGTTAATTAGGGAACATCAGAAAAGTGTATCTGGTATATTGGGATTGCATGCTTCAGTTGTCACTTAGTGTACTTTTGGGATTCTTGGTTGCACCACACCTCTGGTTCTGATAGAGTATTGTGTTACGAAGAATATTAATAATGCTGCAGAACAATTACTGGTTCATTTAATAACTGATTAAAATTCATGCATAATTTACTGAAACATGAAGAGACTTTATAAATGTCTCCTCATCTTCAAGAGCCTAAAAGCAAAATGCATATGATTATGTAAGAATATGCTCTGCCTTCAACAAAAAGAAAATATAAAATGCAGTGGTGTAGTAGTATAATGAATGCTTAGTTTTACCTATATTAATCATGCTGTTAATCAAAATATATATTTCTAAACATAGCATCCGATCTTAGGCTTTAGAATACAGAGCTGCTGGTATGGTACGCTGTACAATTTAGTGCTTCTGTTCTTGATGTGATTGACCTTAGATTATATTAGTTTGACATTTAACATCTTAATTCCACAGCAAATGAACTGTTACCATTAATACTAGCTTCATCATTGAGATTAGATTCAGTTGGGGATCCAAATTAGCTATAAATATAGTTCCTAAGTGTTTTTTTAAACCCTGTAAACAAAGGAGTTGTGGACTCTGTAGAGAGGTGAAATTATGTATCCATTCCTATACAATTAACTGTCAGGCTGAGAAGAAACAAATGCAGGGTTAGTGGGCTTCCTTTTCCCAACGTCACACCTGTATTGGTTTGGATAGCAGCAGTATGCTTAATCCAGATGTCCAGTTCGTAGGACAGGGAACGTCACAATTGCATCACTAAGATAATAAGAAAAGCCTCACTGGATCAGGCCAAAGGCCCATCTAGTCCAGCTTGCTATATCTCACAGTGGCCCACCAGATGCCTGAGGGAGCACACAAGACAACCAGATACAAGTATTTCTCCTTCATCCGGCATCTAAGGTAACCTATTGCACCATCCCCAAGGAAGACACCAGACTGAGGTTGGGGTTTAACCATTTTTTAGCACAAGTGACCAGCTTTTAAGTCATGAAACCTACTGAACACCTGTCCCTCCCTTGCCTGTCTGTGGTAGGCAAAAAGAACTGCCATCCATGGCCAATTTGGATGACAGAAAAAGAATTCCTTCCTGACCCTCATGATGAGCGACCAGCTAATAAACTGAACATACCCATCATAGCTTGTAACCTGTGATTGAGTTTTCCTTCATAAATCTGTCTAATCCTCTTTTAAAGGCATCTAGGCCAGACACCATCACTGCATCTTGTGGCAAGGAGTTCCACAGACAAATCACACACTGGGTATAGAAATATTTTGTTTTGTTTGTTCTAACTCTCCTAACACTCAACTTTAGTGGATGTCCCCTGGTTCTGGTATTGTATGAGAGGGAAAAGAGATTCCCAGTATCTACTCTAACCTCTGCATGATCTTGTACATCTCAATCATGTCGCCCTCAGGCACCTCCTCATAAGGGAGTTACCCCAGTCCAATATTCATTTTGGTTGCTCTCTTCTATACTTTTTTCTAATTCTACTGTATCCTTTTTGAGATGTGGTGATCAGAACTGTATGCAATACTCCATGTGCTAGCCTTACCATCGCTTTGTACAATGGCACTACAATACTGGCTGTTCTATTGTTAATCCCCTTTTTAATTTTCTCGAGCATGGAATTGGCCTTCTTCACTGCCACCGCACACTGGGTTAAGATTTGCATTGAGCTATCCACCAGCACCCTATGGGCAGTGCTTGAGAAGGGAATGAAGGAAGGATGACTATTCTCTGACTTGTATCTTGTTTGCCATGCCCTCACCACAATTTCTTTCCTATTCCCCTTGAATTGGAAACTGTAAAAGGAAAATAAAGAACACCTATATTGAATTAAATATATGATAAAGAGCGGATTGCAATTGGAACAGTCCAAAGTGGCAGTCCATTTTCTAGAAATGCTTAAAGGAAGATTTCTCAAATACCTTTAAACTTATGTTGTCTCCTGCCTCTTGACAAATGTCACCTGTTCCCTCACAACTTGGTCATGCAGATGGCCCCACATATATCTAGGCATGGTGGTGAATGGCCATCATTTAAAACATTGACTTGAACAGTCTTGTACTCAGAAACAAAGCATATTGATTTAACATGGTTTCCCACAATTTAAGTTTGTGAGTCCTACATAGAAAACACTTTAAGCAAGAAACTTCTTACAGTGTCCTTATAGATCGTCCTGACAGTGACAGAGCATGTATATTTCACTGTGTGTACCTGCACCTAGGTACATGGCCAATTTAATTATAGCTTGTCAGAGCTTGTATGTGAAGCAGAATGCAGGGTTGTATCATCAGTGGAAATAAGTTGGTTAGGTTATACTTCCTTGTGAGAATTTTGTCATGTTTGATATGGTCTGTTAAGGTACAGCATTTTCTACAGAGTGCTTGTGTAATTAGTCATTTGCTATGATATGATAGTTATATGTATGTGCTATGTAATGCTGTTATAAGGAAGTCCCCCTCCCATGAAAGTTTTAGGACAGTGAGGGTGAACCTTTTGGGCTCGGCAGGTCAAAAATTCAGAAAATGCTTAATTTTGATTCTGCTGGTTTGTGTTGTTCCTCACCCGCTTTGAACAAAAGAGACACAATTCTTTACATATTCATGTACAAACAAGGTAGTACACATTACATTTTCAGAGCAAACAAGCTAGTAGGTGTGGTAGGGAGAATGATTGCCATGGCTAGGGAGGGAAAAAAGAGAGACCCCCAACTCCATTTTTCCTTTACTTGTCCGAGCTTCATACACAGCCTCTCTTCATCACACCACTTCTCTCTGAAATGAACAGGAGCAGCGAGCATTGAAAAGCATGTGCTGCTTCCGTTCAAACGGAAGATCTGGGGAAGAGAAGCAGCATATGGAACTCCTGTAGGTAGGTAGGCAGGCACCCTCCCCCCTTGGCTAAAGAGGTGGAACAGAGGCACCTCCACCTCCTTTCTCTTTACTTGCTGGATAATTGTGTACAGCTTGTCTCCCTTCTCTGCTCCAGTTCAGAGCATGTAGTTTTGCTCCATGTAGGAAGATAGGCTGTGCATTGCACATGGTGCTTTGCTAAGTAGATTGGTGAGCAAGCTGCCTTGTGGCTAGGGAGGGGAAAGAGGAGCCCTCCACCCCCTTTACTTACTGGTGCATAGACTCCATGCCACTTGTATTTCCTTAGTGGGACTGAGCAGGTATGGGGGGGGGAAGAGGTGGGACATATCTAATGGGTCAGTGCTGCAGCTCTTGAATCACGGGGCTGGAGGAAGATCAATGTGTTTGCAAGAGTGGGCGGGAAGGCTGTGGCGGAGCGGCTGCAGTGGCATTTGCTGGCCAGACCTTCAAGAATGTGTTAAGGATAGGGTAGGAGGGAGCGCAAAACTGAAGGGGAGGGGGAAACGGAGGAGACCATCATGCAAACCTCCCTGGACTTTGATTGTTGTCCAGTATTGGGGAACATTGGCATGTCACCCAAAATGTCATGGCATGCCACCATTGACAACACCATAGGTTCATAGGCATAGGTTCACCATCACTACCCAAGGTATATTTTACCCAAGGTAAAATACCCAAGGTATATTTTACTGCATACTGAGCTGAAGTTTACCTAGCAACTTAATACCTGTGGGTGCCATCAAATTCAAGTTTGCAAATGACACATTGCAAGACTTTGAAGAACATAAAATATTGAAATGAAAATTTTGGAGGTATGGCTATGGAAGTGCCGCATAAAACAACTCTTAGCTATCATATTTGTTATATGCTGGCAAAGCTTCTTGTGTCTGCTTGTCACCTTTGTCCTTCTGCCTTTGTCCATCCCTCAGACATTCCACTTTCCAGGAAAATGTGCATTATAATTGTGCCTATACACACTTGCACAAAGTTTTGTATAATAGTCATGTCTTCAATTAACAGGAATGAAAATTTTGAATTTTTGTGACGCATGAAATTGATCTTTAAATGCCGCCTTTCTAAGAGAAAGTCAGCAAACCCATCTTTAGCAATTTAGTAGAGAAAATTTCAGAGTGAGCAAAAGACAACCTTTTTGTCAGCACCAATTATAAACAAACATGCATCAGTAGAACTCTGAGCTGTTGACAGTCAGGTGCAATGAAGTCCAGTCAAAGAGATGTCCTGAATTACTTCACTTTTCTCTAGAGAATTTCTGAGCTACCAAAAAAATGAAGACTTCTTTCTGAAGTAATGATTGAATTTGTTGAAGTAGAAACCTCCTGAAGATGTCCTTCGTATAGGCAGAATGAAGCAGCCATATAACAATGCTTTTATCGTGTGTTTTCTTTCAAAAGATGAAATGCAGCTTTAATAAATGTGGTGAATTCTAATAGATTATTTGGTTCAGACATTCTCTGCTTCCCTCATCCAGATTTTGTTGGAATTTTCTGTGTTGGAGTACTGCTGTTTGTGAAGCCCTTGTGTACCTTGAATTTAGCATTGTTGCCTAATTAACTGAAACAAATTAGCCAAAATGTGAGCCATCTGGAATGGAAATGAAACCTCTATGTTTATTAGTGGATTCATTTTGTTCAGGAAAGTACATATTGCTTTAATTGCTTCCGAAAATAAATCACTCCTAGGCAATGCTACTGTAGGAAGAAATGCTATAGTTATATTTTATCCCCTCTTTCAGTCCCCTAGAGCTAGATTCAATTTTGCGAAAGTATTAAAATATATTTAGTCATTTTTCATTTTATTGTCTGCTGATATCCTTTGTGAGTTGAGTGTAAATAGCCACATTCTTATGCTTATATCTTTTAATGGTCTTGGGCGATATCTTTCTGACTTTCCTCTTCCATTGTGTTTTACAGAACCGCCTCGACCAATAGCACCTCCACAACTTCTTGGAGTTGGACCAACTTACTTACTGATTCAGTTAAATGCAAATTCTATTATTGGAGATGGGCCTATTATCCTGAAAGAAGTGGAATATCACATGACAACTGGGACCTGGACTGAAACCCATGCAGTAAATGCGCCAACTTATAAGCTGTGGCATTTAGACCCAGACACAGAATATGAGATCCGCGTTCTTCTCACCAGACCTGGTGAAGGCGGCACTGGTCAGCCAGGCCCACCACTGATCACCCGAACGAAGTGTGCAGGTTGGAGTCCCTCTTTTATTCCCCGTTCTGTATTGATGGCAACAGAGATGCCAAAGCTTGACTGTTCTGCAAGAGTAGCTGTTCATCCCTGGTGTGTGTGTGTGTGTGTGTGTGTGTGTGTGTGTGTGTGTGTGTGTGTAGAACAAGGTGCTCCAGACTCCAGCCCACGGGCTTGATCCGGCACCTGACCTTCCCTTCCCTTGGGTAAACGGTGCTTACCTTCCACTCGGGAGCCATTGCAAAGCCCCTGCGTGAGCCTGTGAGCCCCCAATAGTGGTGCTAGCCAGCTGCTTCCGGGTTGCACCAACCCAGAAGCCCGTGTGCTCAGATTTCCAGGCAGGCATGGCTGACCTGCACAATCACTGGGGGCTCACAGAGGGGCTTTGCAGCAGTTCATAGGTAGAACGGTAAGCACTGTTCATGCCGGAGAAGCCTTTGCCTGTGCCGTCTCCAGTTCAGAGATTGCTGGTATGGACTGTCCCAGCTTGTTTTATAATTTGCGTTAGTAGTTTGGAAAGTAACACTTCATAGTTTCTCAAAGGATTGTGGCGCTGGTGAACCAAGAAGTTTCAGCAGAGTGTCAGTCAACTAACAGGGCCTTACTGCCCCTTCTTTCCTTCCCCTCCCCAAAGAGAATCAATCTGTCAGAAGGGTATGTGGTGAAGCATGGGTGATACAATGGGGGGGTGGATTAGTGGAAATTTCACATTTAACAAGTGGCAGTTCCTTTTCACTTTCATGTGGCACCTTGGCCTCCATTACTCTGTGTCAGTATTCATAGTTACTCCCAAGTCTATTTCAACTATCCCAATGCAGGCATGCCCCAGTATCCACTGGAGTTCCGTTTTGGACCCCCCCCCCCTGCTGATACCTGAAACCGCGGATACTGGGGGTGCCTTTTTCAAGATAGGGGAACATCAGTGGTTTTGCTGCAACCAGGTAAAAAAAGATATTTGTTTAATGTTCCCCTATCTTTTTAATGTGAGAGCTGGACCATAAGGAAGGCGGACCGCAGAAGAATAGATGCTTTTGAATTGTAATGTTGGAGAAGACGCTTGTGAGTCCCCTGGAGATCCAATCGGTCAATCCTCCAGGAAGTCAAGCCTGATTGCTCCCTGGAAGGACAAATCCTGAAGCTGAAGCTCAAGTACTTTGGCCACCTCATGAGAAGAGAGGACTCTTTAGAAAAGACCCTCATGCTGGGAAAGATTGAAGGCAAAAGGAGAAGGGGGCGGCAGAGGATGAGATGGTTATAAACATCTCATGTACATACAAAGCATTGAACATGAAATTGGGCGAACTCCGGAAGCTAGTGGAGGACAGGGAGTGCCATGGTCCATGGGGTTGCGAGGAGTCGGACACGACTTAGCGACACAACAACAACAATCTTTTTAATAGGTGTCCTGGTATCCTTGGTATCAGTGGATAACTGAAGCCATTGATACCGAATCAGTGGATACCGGGGCACACCTGTATTCTTCTTTCTTTGTTATCTCATTGTATCTCTTTTGACATCTCCTTAATTTAACACAGTACTTATTCACACTCTTCAGGCTAGAGTCTCACTTTGCCTTGTTGGGATGGGATTCCCAGCAGTGCTGCCCTTTCCTGCTTCAAACTTGGCATTATAAGTGATAATGTGAACAGTTCTGGATGTTGCAGGAGAAACCCATTCTTTGGCCCCTAATTACACCAGTGATATCTCCAGGTATTTGAGTTAACTCTGTACCAGTTTGGTGATGATCTGCAGCATTGGCTTCTTCCACTTGGTTCCCTACTTCTTCTCTTACCTGGCTGGGCAGGGAAGAGTCAACGCTGTTGCAGCTCCCACCCTACTGAAATAGTGTAAGATCTTGGTGCTCTTATGCAAGCTGCCTTTGTAGTTCTTTGGCATATTAGTGGAAGAAATCTCCACAGCTACAATGTTATGGAAGTCAGAACTGATTCCTAGGTCAGTGTGCAGAAACATGCATGCTACTTTCTTCCTCTGGAGTGTACGGATATCGCCACAGGTTCCACTTCAAATGCTTCCCTAATTGTGAGACATCAAAACTGCACACAGCGTTTGTGCTTCTGCAAGCCTCAAAGCTGAGGTGACTCTGCTGACAATTACTTCTTTCAACTGTTCAGTCATTCTGGTGTGCTCTCCTAGGGATGTCTGCTCTATTTAATTCTGAAGGAGCCTTGCTAGAAAAGTTAGGTGGCAGCTGCTGCAAACATTCCTGAGCTGGGCCAGGTCAATAACTTGTGTCTCTGTAAATTGGACCATCCTGTACTGAGAAGACTGTTTTAGTGTGAAAATAAAATCACTGCTTCTCAAGAACGCCACTTTTTTTTCCCTCAGGGCTCAATCCTAACCTGGAGTTTGGCCAGCAAAGTCTGGCTAGCGCAAGGGCCATCGTAGAGCGCGTTTGGACCACTCTCGGGGTCAGGGAGAATGGCATATGTCTGTGTGCTGGCCTCTCTCACTCCAAGAGTGGTCCAAACATACTTTACGGTGTCCTTTGTTCTGGCCAAACTGTGCTGGCCTAACTCCAGGTTAGGATTGCATCCTCAGTTTCTTAGTAAATCCTGTGGTACGAAGATTTGAAAGCATACAAGCTAATTTGAAATGGTGGTGTGTTCCTAACCTAGGATTCAGATAGCAGTCTTGGATCAAGTAACACCCATTGTAATCCAGCTCCTATTAAAGTGTTCTCTGCTCTGTTAAATATTTTAGGCATTGAAGCACAAATAAGTAGAGGCTGGAAGTTACTCCTTTGCATTATAAGTTTCGCCCAACAAATAATCAGTTTGACACCCCCCCTTTCCTAAAGTGGTGCATAACAGTATATTTGGGAACTACTTAATCTGAAAGTTGTTTATTCTTGTTTGTTTCCTGATAGCATTTGACCTGACCATTTAGGGACAGCAAAGTTCTTGTAATTTTAGAAATAAAATATATTATTGATGAATGAGATGTTTTTAAAGTAATTGTTGAACTAAGTGTAACTAAGAAGCAAAGTTTATACAAAAGTGACTCCTGAAGAAGGTTAAGTTAGTGCTAGTGTCATTTATTGGTACCTGTTTCTAAATAGGCTCACTAGGCTGGGTCACAGTGAGAGTGTAAATTAGAAAAATATATTTGTGTTGTTTGCTTACTGGTACAACTAGAAATTGTGTCTAGGTTTGGGGTGGGGAATCTGCGGCCTTCTAAGCCATTAAGTGCTTTGCTTTGAGTAAAACCAAATTTTTGCAGAAGAAATCCTTTTATTTTTATTAATATGGTTGTGTTTGGTTTTTTCAACATTTTTATTTTAATCTTTATTTTAATCTTTAATCTTTGGTTTAGAATACCAAAGAGTAAAAGAACAGCCTGCCGGGGACATGGGTGCAGGCTGCAGAAGCGGCAGTCGCCAAGGGAGTGGGCTCTGGTAGGCAGTGGCGCCTCCCACTTTGCCCTGCAGCTACACCCAATTGAGGGCTCTTGGCTGCTGCTGCTCTGCACCGCCAAGTGCTTGGATGGGGAGGCGTGCGTCCCTACTACAGCCTTTCATTGTGGGCTTCGTCCGGAAGGACAGTGCTGCTCCGCCTGTGGGTTCTGGATCGCAGTGACCACCTCACTTCCTGCTGGGCCCTGTGCAACCCCTTGACGTAGACACGCGCATGCCTCTGGATCAGAGTTGGTGCGCCTGTGCATTATGGACATGGATGAAAGCGCCAACATGCTCCTCATTTACTGCTCATGGTCTGAGCTTGGACACCGCTTTTTCGTGGTGCCACGCAGCGGGCAGGTGCTCACCATGGACCCCCTGCTTGACTTGCGCCACCTCAGCCTCTGGGACCATGGGCTGTCCCAGCCCCTGTGTAGCCTCACCTGGACAAGGTGGTCAGGAAGAGGAGAGCCCCTCAGTGGGATGAGGAGACAGAGGGCAGTGGCCTGTTGTGTACAGAGCCTGTTCCCTTCAGCCAGGCTCCAGTTTACAAAGTGCATCCCTGTCAGGCTGTCACCTTGTCCAGGCTGTCACCGATCTAGATATTCACTACCAGGAGGCTGGTTGTAGCTGGCTTGAGCTATTTTCCCTAGCAGTGCCCTTAAGATCACAAATGATGGATACCCATCCAGAAGCTGAAACTGGTTGCATCCTCATATTCAAATGCTTTCCAGCCAAAAGACAGTCATTAAAAGCTTAGTTAACTTTAGAGTTAACTTTTTTTTATTTTTTGAACTTTAGTACATAGTAGTTAGATTTTTACAAAATAATGATGTCTATAAATGTATAAGTAATAAGTACGTCTAATTGAAGTTTCTTGAAAACAGCCTTATTAGGTTACAGCTAACTTGATGCAGCCTTCCAACATGAAAAGATTCCCCACCTCTGCTCTAGGTATTACACCTCCAAACATCATTTCTGCATAGGATTTATTGCCTTTTTCTTACTCCTTGATATTACACAGATACTCCCTAAAACTGAAGTACTTAGAAATAAAGTAATCACATTTCAGCCTAAAACACCTTCATAGATTTTTATTGATCTTCATAAAACATTTTCATAAAGTTGTCACTTTTAGAAAAAAGTTCAGAAATCACATGAAATTATTGAACTAATGGTAGTCTCCTTTACATTGCTATACTGAATTTTACATTGCTGTTTTAATGCATGTTGTGTTGTGGTAGAAACTCTAGCACCGGCAATACTTTCAAGAAGCTAATGTTCTTCCCCACAAATGATTCCAGCCTACTTAGTGAGTAGCAGTGCAGCCCTTCAATTTTGCTACAAGCTGTTAACGATAATTGATGAGTAATTTGGTCAAATGCGAGAGCTCTTTATTCAAATTAGCTTTGGAGGACAAAGGAAGCATGAGATATGGTTTTCATACTTCATGATTGCAATTTTATGATTAACATATTGTTTCCACCACTCTTGGGGATAGTAAGTAATCCAGTCAAATGAATTGGTAACTCGGCAACTACTATTTGCTCTTCTGAATTACCAATGTTACTTCTAGATGAGAGCCTTTTAAACATAAAATCAAAGTGTTTGTTCTGAGGGTATTGGACCCCATACCAGCTACTGTCAACCTTTTTTCATCTCACAGCACACTGACAAGGTTCCAAAATTATCAAGGCGCACCATGCTGCTGGCAGGGGGCTCACATTCCCCTATGGCCCTACTAATAAGTGACCCTCCCCAAACAGCACACCTCCCAACTGTTCATGGCACTCCACAGCAAAGTGGTTGAAACTTTCTGCCCTGTACTGTGTAGCAGCGTTTCTCAACGTTTCTCCTTGTGATACTACTTCGCATGGTCCATCTATTGGAAGTACCACCGGAAGCAACTGGTGTTGACATCATCACCAGTTACTGCCAGATTGGGAGGCCAGATGCAACATGACAAACACCAGTAAGAGGCTCAGGGTAGATGGGAGGGCTTTTCTGTATGTGGAAAAGCATGCTTTGGTGCTCTGCTAGCTGTATCAAACCTCCAACCGCTGCTTGTCATGTCGCGTTGCTGGTCTCACTACCCGGCAGCAGATGTCCAGGGGTCCCATGCATACCACCAGCCACAACCTGAAGTACCACTGGTGGTACCCGTACCACTGGTTGAGAAGCACTGGTATAGAGCACTGGTCTTATTTAGCATTTATTTAATGCTGTCACTGCGCTGGGCCCTCTATAGAGAAGGGTGTCAAACTTGTTTCCTGTAGTGGGCCAAATATTCATTCATGGCACTGGCTAAGGGCCAGAAGTGACATCATTAAGGAGATGATGGCCAGAAATAAGCACTTTGTTCTCGCATAGAAGCTCATTATCTGCAAATGACAAAAGAGAAAATGTACAAATCTTATTCATAATTTCAAAATATAAGAGAGCCCAATTATCATGTTAGGGAGCCCAATTATAACAGGGGCTGGATAACTTGCTTCCAGGAGCCATATATCTGACACCCCTGCTGTAGAACTTGCAAGTCGCTACTGCTATTTGTTGGCAGGGATAGTGATGAAGAGAAGCCACAGCTGCTGGTCCCTGCTTGCTCTCGGCCCATTGGCTCAATCCCCACTGCCATCTAGGGGTGGGATTAACCAGCATATTGGCAGTAATGGCTTCAATACAACTCCTCTCCATACTTGGACTGCAATTATATTTATGACATCATCACTTTGCTCTTTGCTGTGATGTTGTCAGCTTCAAAAATGTTTGAAATTGTCATGCATGGAACTTCGGATTATAGTGGGTGGAAATAGATGAAACTTTAATGGAAAGCTAGTATGCTGCGCACTCTGGGTAAGCAGATATTGCTAGGTATTTATTTTTATTGGACTTTGGAGGCTTATTTTCATCATACAGGTAATGTGGAGAACATTGAATTATTAGTAGAACATGTTTGCTGCAGGCTGTTTTACTTCCAAAAACCCCTGTTTTTATTTTAATATACATTGAAAATGATCTTTATGCAATGTTGATGTAGCAGTTAAATGTTATGACATTTCAAAACAATTTTATAGTGATCTTTTTGTTCTGCATTTCAGTTTAAAAATTCATGTATGCTATAGTGTAGGCACCACACATTCTAAAGTTATTAAGTAGACAAGCCAATATGACTTTCAGTAGGTGTTGAAGAAAGTATAAGGGAAGGTAATTTGAACAATAGAGACATGGTTAAAATAATTTTCATTGGTGAATTACAAAGTTTCTTGAGTCTTTGGGCATTCTTCACAAGGAGGGATTTCGTCCGTAATGAAACTGGATTGTGTCCATAGTTGAATTAACAATTAATCTTTGAATAAACAAAAAATCTCTTGTGCATTTGCAAAAGACATGGATTATGATCTGTTTACACAACAGATTAATTGGCACCATAAAAGTTGTGGGATGACCTGATGAATTTCCCTAGAAAAAGAATTTTGCACCATACCAAAAAGGCCCTGCTCCTTATATTCATCAGTCCAGCTTCAAGGGGCTGTCTCAGACTAGCAATCTAGTTAGATGAATGTGGAAGAAGTTGATTCTGAATAAATTAAACCCATCTCAATTTAAGGCTTTAAAGGTCCACTAGATGCTAGCTTCAGTTCAGCTTCAATGCAGACTTTGGAGACAGTTTGCCAGAGCACAGTAAAATATGTATTCTACAACGAACTCTAATTGAAAGTCAGGCTGTTGTTTTTAGGAAAGGCAACTTCATGTAGCCCCACATAGTAATCAAATTAAAAATTAATAGAGTGAGACCAATAATCCAGACTTCAACTGGGCATTAGACTGTGTCCAGATCCTGAGGGACTATAAGATCACATATTTTGGACATTTTTGGTGTAAAATGTCTTCCATTCAAAGACACTTGGTCCTAGATATATATGTGTGTTTCTGAAGTAATCTTTGAGGCTGTACATTTCCTATGATAGTCAATGAGGGGTTGGGGCTTGTTAGCCAAAATCCTTGGGTATCTTGGTTCCCATCATGTCCCTGTACAGTGCTACACTCTGGAGCTGGTCCTATTGCTAGATACTTTGATTCAAGCAATGTGTTTTTAAAAAATTATACTTAAAAGGATACTTAAAAGATACTTAATGATACTTAAAAGGAACTTCCCTGTGCAAAAGCAGTATATTTTTACATGCTAAATGTTAGAGACATACAGGAAAACACATTACCAACAGGTACTACTTCTAAATTTTCCAGAAATATTTAACTAGGTGCTGTTGGAAACAGAATGCTGGAATAGATGGACCCTCAACAGTTATTATTTTCCATCTTCCTGCAGCTTTATCAGCGCTGATAATGGCAGTATGCGTAATGCACTCTTTTTCCCCTCTCCTGTTTTAAGATAGTTATCAATCACATAGACTTGTTATCAGTGACAATCAGCTTTGAGGCACAAAAGCTGTTTCAGATATTTGTACTTCAGCATGGTAGATGATTTCTAGTATAGTTTTACTTAAGGGCCTGGAAGCAAAACAGTCTTACATTTTCTCATTATATCCAAATGAGAATGTGTTTCTATTTTATGAATTGTGAAGTCTGAAAATGAGATGTGAAAAATACATAACATTACTGATGTTCATTGCAGTTAAGTGTGCTTACTATGAGTGCTAGCCCACAGGGGTATGAAATAGGAAATGTATTAAAAGTGGCTACCACCTCCAAGGATCATGTGTAGAAAGTGTTTTATAAACAAATTCAAACATCGCTGTGTTCAAACATCGCTGTGTTCTCCCTGTACTGTATATCTCTTGGAATTAATTGCACAATGTAAAGTTGCGTTCAAAAATAGCTCATCAGCAAGATCCAGAATCTTAATCTTTGAGATATAGATTCCAGTCTTTTAAATTATTTGTTTCCATCAAAGTCAGTGATGTAAAATAGTTTCAGATCAGAGCTTCAGATTAATAAAATAGCATAAAATCAACATTATTAGTTGCTTGCAAGTTAGCAAACCTAGCTGAACATAAAGTTTTATACATTGATGTAGATAGTAATTCTTTCCTCAAGTGCCAGATTAAGGCATGTGACACAGGTTGTTCTGCTCTTGGAAACTGAGCATTCAAATGAGTGGGGAAAAGGAATGTCCACGAGGGCACAAATAGGCATCAACATCCATTAGTAGTTCCTTCATAACTGTGATTTGGGGTTATGTTCAGCTGTTCCATGTGCAGTGTCAGCCTTGATTTCTGAAATGTCTGAATTCTTGGACACTTGCAAAGAGGCAGGACAAGTTGGCATTCAGGGGCATCCGTAAGGATCAAATGGTGAAAGAGCTCATTGTATCACTACACCCCCATGATGGACCTCGTCCCATATAGAATTAATGACAATATCATATGGACAGCCTAAATGCACTGCTATCTGGGTTGCCCTGGGTTGGTGTACTTCTATCAACATTATTATTTTATTTAAATATATAACAGTACAGGTCATTAAACAAATCAGTAACCAACAACAACAAAAAGCAGTAGCCAATTTGATAACACTTATACAACTAAATAAGGGCCAAATCCTATCCAGATTTCCAGCCCTGGCAGCTGTGTCAATAGGGTATACCACATTCTGTGGTGGTGTGGCAGTCATTGAGGCCTCTTCAAGGTAAGAAAATGTTTGTTCGCTTACCTCAGGGCTGCATTGTGGCTGTATTGAAACTGGAAAGTTGGATAGGATTGGGCCCTAATCAATCAATCAATCAATCAACAGGTACTTATATACCGCTTTTCAACACGAAGTTCACAAAGCGGTTTACAGGCAAATAGTAATAATAAAGTTAAATGGCTCCCTGTCCCAAAAGGGCTCACAATCTTAAAAAAGGCAGACCACCAGCACAGCCACTAGAAAGACTGTGCAGGGGTGAAGAGGGACAGTTACTCTCCCCCTGCTAAATATAAGAGGAACACCACTGGAAAAAGTGCCTCTTGTCCAGTTAGCAGGGGTTAAGAGTTCTAACCCCTAAGAGTTCTAGTATTGGCTCTGATACATGGAAATAAGAGCTGACTCATTCTAACATGGGCTCCCGGATGTGTCTTAATAACATTGGCTCTCAGAACATATTTATATATTTAGATGTGATGGCCATATTGGCATATGTCTTAAAACAGGTTTGTTGCCATCTGCTGGGAAATTGAACAGACTCAATACAGAGCAGCTACTCTAAGAGGGTCATTCTGAAGGTCAATATTAAACCAAGTATAACTTGATAGATCTTTATGCCTCCTTTTTCTAGGAGGCTAAATCCAGCAAATGATTACTCTCTTGGATCAAGGTTCTTGAGGTTCCAGAGATTAGGTTTCTAGATAGCAAATTAGAAAATGACAAATGTGTAGGGAAACTTCCAGATAAATATTTTACGAATAAATACAATGAAATAGCACCATCCATTTGGGATGTGATCTTGAACAGAAATTCTGTGAAAAAAATCTTGAACCGCCGCACGTAGAAACTTGGTGAGTTGTATGGACACTACCGTAGCTCAAAGGAAGTGTCAACTTTGAGCACAATCCTAACCTGGAGTTAGGCTGTCACAGGTCGGCCAGCAAAGTTTGGCTGGCACAAGGGATATCATAAAGCATGTTTGGACCACAGACATGTGTCATCCTCCCCGACTCCGACAGTGGTCCAAATGTGCTTTATAGCGGCTGTTGTGCTGGCCTAACGGTGCTGTCCGAACTCCAGGTTAGGATTGTGGCTTCAGTCTTATTATTTGAGCCAGAGTAGTTAGATGTAGCCCAAACTTTCTGTGACTTCAAGGAAGCAAACTTAAAGCAGTGACAGACAATGGGTGTATCTTGCTTACATTCAAGTTGATAAAAATGGCCAAATAATTCAATTCTCCATTGGAAAGCCATGAATCAGTCCTGGTGAGAAGAGTATCGGTATTATTTGTTCTGTACATTTACTGTTTCTTCTCCCAGTGTTTTGGCAACTCTCCAGTGAAGGGAAGAGCCCCAGCTGCATTTAGATCTCAGTGATTTATCAGATGTCCACGTAACTAGTCAATAGATCACATTTCTGAGAGGAGCACTATCTGTGGCAAGAAAATGTATTGAGCACATTAATCCAAAGTCTCTGCTCCAGCGCTAAAAGAAGGGACATGGATGATCATTCATGTGATGCTGTTTCAGAAATGGTTGGAGACAAGCTCCTGCTGCAAAGTTCAGGTCATGATTATAATCTTTGTAGCTCATCTGCAGGTGTCCCAATTCACCATTTTGGTTGCGTATTAAATTTTGGTTATGTTGGAGATAGAGTGGCTTTCTCATCTAGATGGTGGCTTTAAATAAGATGCTATATTTTACATATGTATCTGATTATACGTATGTTCTATGATGAGCACAGTGATTTTGAAAGAAGCCATTTCACAAAGCTGTGTTTGATTGGTTTTATCATTACAGTGTATAACATCAATAAAAAAATTATTTAAAGATAGTAAGCCATTGTAGGATTATGTACAATTCAAAGGGTTAGACTTTGTTATTTTGACTTAATGGTTGGTTTGTGGAATTTATATGAGAACATATTTTTAGGAAGAAACAATATTGGAAAAAAATTAATGCCTAGCAGTCTTCTAAGACTTGCTGTACTAGCAAGTACATGTTTTTGATGTGCAATGCCCTCATGGGAAGAAATATCTAAGTCTAAAGTATGTGCACCATTTGCACAGTGGCACCATTTCCAGAATGGGAAGGCTAAAAGATTGGTGTCGCAAGGCGTAATAATCCTAACCTAGAGTTAGGCTGGCACAAGTTAGGCCAGCAAAATTTGGCCAGCACAAGGTCTATCGTAAAGCGTGTTTGGATCACTCTCAGTCAGGGAGAATGACACACATCTGTGTGCTGGCCTCTCTGACTCTAAGAGTAATTCAAACATACTTTACGGTGTCCCTCGTGCCAGCCAAACTTTGCTGGCCTAACTCCAGGTTAGGATTGCGCCCGCAGTAAATGCAGACACCCACTCAACCTATATTATGTGATCATTTTAACAAGGAAAGAAAGCACTTGAGTTTGCCAAATAGAGTGAGTGAACACAAAAGGGGCATTGCACTCATAGGAGACAAGTGTCACAATCCAAATTGGAAGTTGGAACAATGCTAAAGCTTCCTGCAGCAGAAGGAAACCTTCTCCTTACCCTGCAAACAAGGAGGCAGAAATTAGGCTTTGTGGATCATTTGCAAGATCATGGGGAAACAAGTTGGTATTAGCAGGGAATAAAAGAAAAGAGAAGAAATAAAAGAAGCTTTTTGACTCATTCTCCCCAAGTCTGCTGGGGAACTATGAACTTGCAGTGTTCAAGTTCTAGGTGTATTTAATGAGAGGTCCAATGTTGTTACGTTGTAAAAGGAATGATGTGGCTCTCCCATTCCTTCCTTCTCACTTTCCTGGTAATAAAATTTTTAAAAACCAGGTGGAGGAGGCTGACCCAATAGAAGAATCCATTCCCTGCTAAAAATACGTTTTTCCTAACCCTTCTGCTCCCTGCACATTAAGTGCAGCCAGGAATTCCATACAATATAATTACAGAAAACGATAGAAAGCTATGTGTTTAATTTGTCACTAGTAACCTGGAGCTTACAAATCGATGGGTTGCCTTCAATATGACTCTAAATCCTGCTGAAGCAAAGCAGTCATTAGGTGAACTAGTACAAAAATATAAATTTGTCTTCAAGACCTTTCCTCTGTCAAATAGCGATTGTATACTCCTGGATGAATCACTTACTGCTCCATTCGAAGTCTGACTTTTCCTGCAATTAAGGATATACTATGAGAAGGAGTGACAATTGTGTCAGCATATCAGTTCAAACGTTGATGTTAATGCAAAGACAGTATTGCAAGAATGGTCCCCAGAACAAGTATTTTGGACTGAGATGTCAACCTTTCCAGTTGTCATTCTTTCTGTTTGGTAGCTTTGGAAGAGAATGCATTTTGTGTTACCTTCAGAGTTCTTTTTAAAGACAATGAGTCCCTTGGAGCAAGTTACGTTTTGTAATAAGTGCTGTTTCTTTTGAAAGGACTAGCATTGAGAGTGAAATGCCCCAGCTCCTGAGCTCTCCCAAATTTTTCTAAATCCTGATACCATACAAACAAATAATACTTGTACATTTAAAAGGGAACTTCACAGATTAGTTCATAACATGCTTAGCACTGTAGCTTCCTGCCGTAATATATGCAACTAAGGAATGCATCTAGACTTGAGTTATTTTCCTTGTCTGTAATTTACTGGAGAAGGGTATTCAAAAGAAAAATGGCAGTGTGTTATCAGTGCCATGTTTATTAGAATAAATACATAATCAAAACATACATATTCAAGATTTATAGCCTGCGACAAAGAAGAAAAAGAAAACAAATGCAATTTGTTCTCTTTTCAAGCCATCAGCAGAGCTTTAAGAAATATAGCATGCTTGATAACCTAACTAAGGCCCCAATCTTATCTGATCCTTGTGCTGCTGGAAGTAAAGCCAAGCTGCTGTTGCATGCTTCTGGGCCACTGCCACAAATGAACAGTGGCATGGCACTCTCGGCTGTGGCTCTGAGGCCTCCAGGGCTGATAAGCTGGCCCTGAAGGCATGTTGTTGGTGTGGGGGGGGGGCAGAGGGAGGGAGAGGGTGGATCTCAGCAGCCCCAGCACACTCCAGATCCTATCCTTTCTTTCTCAAGCTGTCCTGCCCCTTCTCTCTCCTCAGACATACGCCAGTAAAACGGCTCGCGAAGGTCTGAGGAGACCAATAGATGATTGGTCAGCCTACTGGAGGGTAAGTAAAATATTTTTACTGCCTGTTGGCTGTGTAATCTGAATTCTGGCCCAGGTTTCTGAATGTAATGAGTGTGAATTCAAATCCAGTTCTCATAACTTGACCGGCGACTCTTTAAACTGATCTCTGTAACGTGATCTCTGTAACTTCCCAAACTTTCTGAGTATTCTATCAGCATAGTTATATTAGGAAATCAAGCCATTGTTTTACAAATGCATTCATTAAGCTAGATAGGTGGTATGTAAAGAAGAGAGAAGTGACCTGGCAGTGTAACAAGCCGTATCACTTGTGACTGTCTCAGAAAGAATGACACGGACATTTTTTTCCATTCCAGTCCAGTGATAAGGTGCTAATGTTATGCCCTAAACAAGTGTATGCTTCAAGTGGCAATCATGCACTGCTGTCTTCTGTGCTATTATGAAAGTGGGTGTCAATCTCTTTGACATGTATTGCTTAAGCTTCTGGCTGCGCAAGTTGGTTGTTGTTGGAACTCAACTATAATATGATGAGCAGTCTTTGGCATATTGACTAAATAGAGTAACCGTTGCCACAGCCAGTGAAGCAAGCTGTCGTGGCATTTAAGGCTATGACAAAGAATCTTAATTTATTTAATAATTTGATTGCATCTTCTATTACTGTTGAGACAGATCTTAATCCTTTCAGGAGCTTACCATCTTTGAGTCTGTGTTCTGTTGGACTCTGCAACCCAGGACTCCACTATTTCTCTTCCAAGTTCTGTTTTATGTGAAGAACATGTCGTTTTCCCCCTTCTCCTCCCTCCAGCACTGTGTGCTTTTGCTTTTGACTTCAGAGTTTCATGCATTTTTATTTGTCCCAGTGGAAGAATATTTTTGCAGTAGCCTATGGTGAGAAGCAGTGGCATATTGAAGCATCGTTCAAAATCTGTTTCTCTGTGAGGAACAACTGAAGGTCCACTGCTATTGTTAGTGAGTTTGTACATACTATGGAGTGCAGCCTGTACTATGTATCTGTGATACACGGAGGACATTTTTTCTATGTACCTTTTTTCCTGCTAGTTACTTCAATTGCAACTGATTAAGCTTCTTTAAATTGTGCAAGGTGTGAATAGTATGGCAGGAGTCTACAGAAGTCAATGCTGTTACCGTCTGGTAGGAAACTACTACTTTTCAAAAAAAGCAATGACTAGTTAGTCTCAACTGCCAACAAAATGTCAGAAATGCTGAGATTCTTAGCTCATCTGTTTTCTCTATTGTGACGTGTTAATATTTCAGTGTCAGTTCATTTGCTCTGTACTTTATCTTTCTGTCAATACCAAAATAGTTCTTTATGTACGATTTAGGGTCATACTCACCATTGACTTCAAAGCCAAGCCTAATTGACCTGGAAGACTAATATGCTCCTGTCCACAATCTCCTGAGTGTGCCGATGCCCAAAGTACAGAAATATCTTTCAGTAACAGCCTGCACGTTTCTGGCTCAGAATAGTTTCCTTGTTCTTAGAAGGGCTACTATGGAGTGAATGTGGTGTAAATTGCAGCTTTTAGTCCACCGGATGCTAATCCTAGCAATCCAAACAAGGATTGCTACCTTGTATATAATAAGATTTAAATAGGAAGACATTATAGCAACATTCCTCACTCTTGAATTGGTGACCTTTGGGCATTTAGGGTCAGTCTTACATTTTACATTGTAAAGTCTTACATTTTACAAGAAGTGTGAATGCATTCAACCTACTATATATACTTGTGTAGAAATCAATCCCATTGACTGATTAATCCCAAGTCGATTAAAAAAAAATCATAACATTTGCTATGATTCGTGGATAGGTCAAGGGCAAAACTTGGGGGGGGGGGATGAAATTCTTCAAAAATGGTTTACCAGTAATTGTTCTGAGGCATCAAGAGAAAGTCAATAAAAAATTGGAGTGATTTCACCTTCTGAGGCAGCACAGGAATGAAGCTATTCTCCAAGCAGTAAAGAAATGGGATGAAGATGCCTATGGGAATTGTAGACTTTGTGAGGAATACAGTACAGCACTTCCAAAGTAGAAGCCCTCATAACAATTCCCATAAGCACCTTCACCTCTCTGCCTGTGTGGAGAAGACAAAATGACTGCTGTTTTTCTGCTTGCGGTCTGTTGGTGCTTGAGAACAATTACTGGTAAGTAAAATTGCTCCAATGTTCCCTAAATCACCCTTTGTGTTCTGCTTCTTGACCTATCCCCTCAGCTGCTACTATAAGCTTTATTTAACGTATTGACCCATGTATAAGTCGACGTCTGTTTTCAGGGTCAATTTGCAAACATAATTTTTTTTTACCTATACACAAGTATATACAGTATGTGGCTTTTCTAGTAACAGAGAAATATAAAAACCTGTATGTGAGAGTAGTGGAATTCAGGGTTGCTGGTTGACTAGGAGGGATGGACACCACACTGGCTTAAAGCACTCCCTTATCAGCAGCAATGTTCACAGAAATTGGACAGTGAAACTTTTCATAGCATGGAAATTAACACACACATTTGATAAGATATGCAGATCAAGCTATTAAAAAGCACAAAAACAGAAGAATCATTAGAATTCTGATTGGATTTTTTTGGGGGGGGGGTGGCTTCACATTTGAAGATATTTCACATGATCTTTGGATTTTTGTGCTGCCTAAATGATGATGAAGCTGTGAATTGATGAAGCTGTGGGATGAAGCTGTGAATTGATAGCTCCATCTTAACATAAAAACTGGTCCTGAAACATGATGCCATGATTTGTGATTAATTAGGGATGGTTGTGATTTAACTCCCTTTGATAATACTGAGTGAACAGAAATTGTTTTGTGATGAAAATCCTGGAGAGGAAATACAGCATGTTGATCTGACTTCAAATTCTTGTGTTGAGTTGTTTAAACACCACTCTGACAATGTACAGGGGAACAAGTATGGACAAGTGCTTTTCTAAGGACACATAGTGGTTACAGTTGGTGCAGCTGCTGACTGCCCATGAAAACAATAATTATTGTGGCCAAGTAATTTTCAATGAATTCACCTTGACCTGTTTATTTGTAGTCATAAAATTTGCCATATTATCGTTTCCTTATTGACAGCTCGTGTGTGTGTGTGTGTGTGTGTGTGTGTGTGTGTGTGTGTGTGTGTGTGT
>JAJKFI010000050.1:507757-570495 GCA_029204185.1 Lerista edwardsae | reverse complement strand
TGTGTGTGTGTGTGTGTGTGTGTGTGTGTGTGTGTGTGTGTGTGTGTTGAAAAAGCCATTATGGAGTGCAATGAATGATAGATATTTTTCAAACCACCAGATGATTGTTGCAGTTGTTAAATTAAAAACATTGTTGACTGAATTCTTCACTTTAGGTTCCTAGCCTCAGTGTTTATGCAGTATTGATTTTCTCACTAATGTACAACAGCAATGTGCATAGGATAAATCTCCAGGATGGGAATAATGGGATAAATCAAAACAAAAACAAATAATGAATCTTTAATTGATTTGTAACAAGGTTTTTTTTTATTTTTATTTCTTTATTCAAAGCCAGTTGAATTTGGCCACTTTTGTTTGAATTATTTTAGTATATAAATGTCTCAAGTTCATTTTGAAGTTTTCAGTGTAACGCATAATAAAATATAACCACTGAATGAGCTTTGCGAACGTATTTAATTGAGTTTTGAGTTATGCATGCAAAATATGTATACAGGACGTCTTTCTTTGCATTTCTCATAATTAAATTAATTTTGCCTTGGAAAAGAAACTCATTAACTGATTTGAGGTAGCAAAAGCAAAGCAGACCTGTTCCATAATAAAAATAGTACTAATATAGAAAACAAGAAGTCAATTTCATATTATAGTTTTGTGTAATTGGATAATGTTAATCTTGGTATTTTCAGACAATAATGTAATAGTGCTTTTTGCCTTTCTCTGTTTACTCTTTGTATGTGTATACACAGGGCTGACACGCACTGGACCCAGTCTCCAGGGTACAGTTAGTCCCCGTCCTGCTCAGGTTTGGTTTGCTCTGGGACATACCTGATCCCCAGACGTAGACTGACAGTCCCTTTTATTCACCAGTCCTTCAGTCAGGGGAAAATGAGGATCTACAGGCATCCCAAGTCCATAAGGTTTCAGCGAAAATGCAAACCACCATGTAGAAAGCAGTGGTGTGTGTGTGTGTGTGTGTGTGTGTGTGTGTGTGTGTGTTCGTGTTCATTATCCCTGAAAAATCAAACATCTACTTATACATCAGCTATGCCCTTTCCTGGACATATAATATGAGATCTGACTTCAGTCATCCATGCCCTTAAATATTTCCAGGGTAAAACACAGTAAAAAAAAATTCTATGATATTCTGCCCTTGAAGACAGTCTAAAAGTTTCAGTTGCTTTGGAATGAAACTACTGAAGTTCTGTTTGGGTCTGGAAAATCAGATCACATTAAATGATAGTGCTCTTCAAATACCTGAATTGCTATCACATGGAAAACTGCAGAACAAAAATTGTTCTCTATTATCCCAGAGACTAGAACTAGATGTATTGAGTTTATGTTGTGGGAAGGGAGGTCCTGATTGGATAGCAGGAAGAAATTCTTAACAGTCAGATAGGTCCAACACAGTAATCAATTACGGAAGTGGCAGGTTCTCCTTCATTAAAGGTCTTCAAGCAAAGGCTCAGTAGATAAGAATATAAGCAAGGTGTTGGACGAGATGGCCTTGAAAGCACTTCCAACTTCCATGAAATCATTCCAGTCTCAAGTTTCACTTATTATTGATTTGTGTTTGGGGTTAATTCAAAGACTTGGTTTTTCCCTGGTGGAGGCGGGCCATTCATGTTGGTAGGCAGGCCAGCTGAAAAGGCAGACACTTCCACCCACGTGCAGGAACCTCCTGTCTCCCAGATCGTTCCTGCCTCACATGAGGTTGGAAGCAGTGGTCAGCTTCTCCTTCAATGCATCATATCATAGAGATTTGGATTTTTGAGTGCTTTCGGTCCCTACCTTCCCTAGCTTAAGTGCCCGTAGAAAGAGAGCTTTGTTTTCGGTGCTAATAGAGCTAAGTGCAGTGCTGGTTAGTGTTTTGTTTTTTTCAGCGATCGTCATTAACTCAGTGTTGCTGAGGTCCACGATCGTGTTGAGGGCTTGTATCTCTTTGGTGGCCTCAGTGTCAGGGCTTCATCAGGTATTTTAAATTATTTTAAACTAAAATTTTTATTCATATCAGTGGTCATCGTCACTTCTAGTGCTCCAACAACCTTTGGGAAGTCTTTTCTTTGGCAGCCTCGTTCTGTGTGAGGTCGCGTCGGGATGTCTTTTTGTTTTGAGGCACTCTGCAGCTTGCTGGCGGTTTGAATTTCAGTCACGTCTGGCGTTTTCTGTCTTCGTTTTTTTGGCTGCACCTGATCCGCGCCTCTGGTCTGAGGTGGCAGCAGCCTTGTTGGCCATCTGCGCGCTACAGCAGCATTCAGAGTGCCTGACAGATCTAGCAAAGGCGCCCTAGTCTGCCCGATGTTCTCTAGCCACCATTTTGTCTCCTCTGACGAGGCGGGCGCCATTTTGATTGTTTTTTTTAAAAAAAGGAAAATGTTTTCCGATGCTTTGTCAGAATCTAGCCCTGTTAGGGTTTGTCTGAAACCTTTCAGAGTGGTAATCAGGTGGCACACAGTAAGTCCACTGGAGGTATTAAGTCACGGGGAAGCAAGAAAGTGGCTCCCCGCTCTGCTTTGGCTCAATCTGTTTTGGCAGACGCTGATAGAGCTCAAGTGCTTGAATGGTTGGAGAGTCTGGTGGACAATAAGATGGCTTCCAGGCTGATCACCCAATCTAAGGTGCAAAAGTCTGCTGCTGTTATGAGTGAGCATGGTACTGTGAGTGTTAAATGCAAGTTTCAAGGGAATATTGAAGCTTCGGTGCGGGTTTCTTCTAGTTCTAAGGAGGCTGCTCCGTCTGAGATTCAGTTGCCATGTAAGAAAAAATGCAAGACCCACCATTTGGAGGATGATGTGGGATCTAGCCTGAGACTCCAGGACCGAGTCCCGGGGACACAGTTTTTTGTGGGAGTCAGTGCTCAACTCCTCTGAAGGCGAGGCCTCCAAGGAGGAAGGGGAGCTTTCGGCAGATGAAACAGCAATATCTGGTCCAGTAGTTAATTGTTTGTTCCCAGGGGAATTATTCCATAAATTGCTACCTAAGGTAGTCAAGTCATTGAAATTTCCTACTAAATCTACGGAGGATTTGCTTCACATTTGCTTCACAAATGGCATCTGATCATCCTTATAGGCGTCTTTTCCTTCAGGATGTCCTGAAACTGGCTGAGATTCCTTTCCCTCAGGTTTTGCAAGCATTGGTTGACAAAGAGTGGCAGATGCCGGTGCATGGTAAGAAGGATTCTAAACTGGTCAGAAAGTTTTATTCGTTTCCCCAGGACACTCTAAACAAGTTTAAGATCCCAGTGGTAGATGCCCCTGTTGCAGCTCTTTCCACTTAGGCTGTTCTACCTTCCGAGGGTGAGGGAGGTCCACGTAACCCTTGTGATAAACGCATTGAGGTTGCGCTTAAATGGGCTTTTGAAGCTAGTTCATTTGCACTCAGATCTTCAGTAGCAGATTCTGTTTTTTCCAGGGCTAATGTTTATTGGGCAGAGGATCTGGCTAAAAATGAGCCAAAACTGTCAAAACATGCGAAGGATACCTTAAAAAAGATAGCTCTATCAGCTGCCTATTTGGCTGATGCTTCTTTGGACTCCATGCAGTTTTCTACAAGGACCCTAGCTTCTAATACGGTGGCCAGACGTAATGGGATGTAGATGTGGGCTCACAATCTAGATTGGCTGCCTCTCTTTTCTATGGAGAAAAGTTGTTTGGACAGGCTTTGAATCCAGTTCTTATTGAATCTAAGGACAAATGCAAGGTTCTGCCCACAGTTCCCAAGGATGATTTTAGGACAAAGCCTTTTCAATCTTTTCAATCAACAGAGTAGGTTTAGGCCCAAGTGGCAAAGGGCAAAACGTTTTCAGAAGCAACCCAGATTCCAATCTACTCGGGGTTCTTTCTCCGGCGGAAAGTCCTCCAAGAAGTCCGCATGACGCCACAAAGACAGACTTAGCGCTCAGAGCCAAGAGTAGACCTCTTTGCAACCAGTCTAAACGCGCAGCTGGACAGGTTCTTCTCGAGAGTACAGGAGCCAGGAAGGAGGTAGATGCGCTGTCCTCCCCCTGGCCACAAAGACTAACGTATGCCTTTCCACCAGTAACTGTGGTACCACAGGTGTTGAAGAAAATCCAGCTTCTCAAGGTGGACGTAATACTGGTGGCTCCTTTTTGGCCGTGGAGACGATGGTTTCCAGATCTTGTCAACCTTTCAACACAAGACCCATGGGCGATTTCCTCACCATCTGGATCTGCTTTCTCAGGACCCTCTAGTGCATCCTCAATCCCACAGATTTCATCTGACAGTGTGGAGATTGAAAGGCTGAAACTTCTGAGCATAGGGTTTTCTTGTAAGGTAATTAACACCATTTTAGCATCTAGAAAACCTTCAACAGGGCATACAGATCCACCTGGAAAGTGTTGAGGAGGTGGTGTAAGGCCAAGGGGGTTTCACCTTTTGCCCCCTCAGGTAGGAACTGTTTTGGTGTTTCTTCAAGTTGGTTTGGAGAAGGGTCTCACAATGACCACGCTAAGGCGACAGGTTGCTGCTATTCAGGGGACCCTGGGGGCAGCAGGGGACATACATTTTTCAACAGACCCAGATATCAAACGTTTTCTCAAGGGCGTGGCTTATTTTAATCCACCTCCAGTTAGAAGGGTACCTACCTGGGATCTACATACTGTCTTTTTTGCGTTGACGGCTCTTCCTTTTGAGCCTATGGCCACTATACCTCTTAAGGTTCTTTCTTTTAAGACCTTATTTTTGGTTGCTGTTACTTCTGCCAGGAGAGTTTCCGAGTTAGGGGCACTCTCTATTAATCCAGAGTTGTGTGTTTTTCATAGAGACAAGGTGGTGCTCAGGCTGGACCCCTCCTTCATCCCCAAGGTTAATTCTATGTTTCACAGGCAACAGGAGCTGATTTTCCCATCGTTCTGCTCAAATCCGAAACATCCTAGGGAGAAATGCATTGTCTCAATGTTAGAAGAGCTTTAAGGTTTTATACTGAAAGAACCAGGCCTTTTTGTAAGATGGATTCTCTGTTTGTTGCTTAACAGACAATGGGAAGGAGAGTCTCTCTGGTCACATTGTCTAAGTGGTTAAGATCATGCATTGTGATGGCATCTGAGGCAAAAGGAAAGTCGCCTCCTGTAGGGATTTTGGTGCATTCCGTCAGGAGTGCAGCCACCTCTGCAGCTTTCGATGGGATAGCTTCGTTAGCGGAAATCTGTAGGGCCGCTACAGGTCATCTCTGCATACCTTTATCGGACATTATAAGATTGATGTGGCAGCCTCATCAGAGGCTTCTTTGGGACGCAGAGTTCTATAGGAGATTGTAGGACTTGAGCATGCTTGATGGATCGACCCACCCTGAGGATACTGCTCTGGTAGATCCCAATAGTAGGGAATGGCCTGCCTCCACCAGGGAAAACAGGAGTTTTCTTACTTCGGTAACTCTTGTTCCTGGTGGAGGCAGGGACATTCCTCCCGTCTCTCTCTTTATCTTTTTTCTTTCTGGATTTGATCCATTAGCCATCATCATAAGAACGTAAGAGGAGCCCTGCTGGATCAGGCCAAAGGCCCATCTAGTCCAGCTTCCTGTATCTCACAGCGGCCTCACCAGGTGCCCCAGGGAGGCATGAGACAACAAGATGCTTGCATCCTGTTGCCACTCCCTTGCATCCGGTACTCTGAAGTAGCCTACTACTAATGTAAGGAAGTTACAACCCATCATTGCCTATAGCCCATGATGGACTTTTCTTCCAGAAATCCTTCCAATCCCCTCTTAAAGGCATCTAGACCAGATGCCATCACCACCTCCTGTGGCAAAGAGTTCCACAGATTAACTACCCGCTGGGTAAAAAAGTACTTCCTTTTATCTGTCTAACTCTCCCAACCCTCAGTTTTAGCGGATGCCCCCTGGTTCTGGTGTTTTGAGAGTGGGAAAAGAACATCCCTCTATCAACTCTATCCCTTCTGTGCATTATTTTGTATGTCTCAATCATGTCCCCTCTCAGGCGCCTTTTTTCTAGGCTGAAGAGCCCCAAACGCTGCAGTCTTTCCTCATAAGGGAGGTGCCCCAGCCCTGTAATCCTTTTCATCCCCCTCTTCTGCACCTTTTCCAACTCCACTATGTCCTTTTTGAGGTGTGGCGACCAGAACTGCACACAATATTCCAAGTGTGGCCTTACCATCGATTTGTACAATGGCATGATAATGTCCTACACCTGCTTGTTGGTGGTGTGGAGGTTTAGGACAGGGTTTCCTGTCCCTGTTATCCTGTAAGTACTCATATGAGAGTTGTTTTCATACATTATGTAAGTGCAGTCATTGAAGGTTTAGTCGTTGGGGAGTTTTTCATTCAACTTTGGATCAGGAACCTGTGTTCGGCTTGGCAAGAATGTCTGAGAGACAGGAGGTTCCTGTGCGTGGGTGGAAGTGCCCGCCTTTTCAGCTAGCCTGTCTACCGACATGAATGACAGGCAAATACCCAATAGTAAGGAATGTCCCTGCCTCCACCAGGAACAAGAGTTACTGAAGATAAGAAAACTGTTTTTCCATCTTTGTGGTGCTGGGACCAGAGTATATCAGCAATTGTCCCCTTCTCCATACGAGCTTGCCTGAGTGCTTCATTAGTTGGAGATTTGGTAGGTGTGTGCACTTTCCAGTTGGCAGCTGCTCTCACCCAAGAGAGAGAGGCCTTGTCCTCACTGCTCAATTTTCAACAGGCAGCAAAGGCAGCCTTATTCCATTTACTCAGTTTGCAAGAACCCTTCATCTGCTGCTTTTATAATTCTGTTGCTATTGGTGCTGAGATTATTTCAGTGTTGTCTTATTTTGTTCACAATGTTTTAGAATCAGGGTTTGTTTCAGCATTCTAGCCATTGTCTGTTTCTCGTTGGAACTAGTAATTGTAGAATACAGATGATATTCCTTTAATGTGACAAATTTAGAAATAATTTCACTGATCCTTGGGACAACCTCAAACCAACACTGACATGCACAGTTTCATGTGTTGTGTTATCCACCAGAGCTACTGCAGAATCTCTTCCTTCTTCTACCAAGACCAGCTCTCAGTTTCCTTGAAACTCCTAACAAGTAGTAGGATTCATTTTAAGTAAAGGCATTTAAGATTAAACTGTAGAAAAGAGAAATTCAGAAACATTTATCTCCTGTAATGTCCTGTGAAGCATCATTGGAACAATGTATGTATCTCTGTGTTCCATTTTACTCATTAGTTCTAAACTTGACTTGCACAGGAAGAGGGGGGATGGATTTTGAAAAAAGCATCAAGCAACCTACAATGCAAATCACAAACTTTTTTTATTTTAGTTCCTACTCCATATAAGTGTACGTAGACCCGCCATTTTCAACCTCTGTGCTGTGGCACATCAGTGAGCCACAAATGGCTTTCAGGTTTGCCACGGGAATTTGGGCAAAGGTCATTAATTAGTAGGGCCATTGGGGGATGCGAGCCCCCCACTGGCAGGACAGTGTGCTTTGTCAATTGTCCAAAAAACAATAGTATGACTTGACCATTTTAGTGCCTTGCCTTACAAGGTAACCTTGCTTTTATGGTAACTAAATGGGAATGTGATGACCAGGCAGGCAGAAGGCATGATAGTAAGAGAGACTGCTAAAACATTAACAGGAAGCAGTTTCTTCTTGATGTTCTGGAATGGAATGATTTATTTCCATTATATTTCATAACATTTAGCACCTCTAGTGGTTGAATGCAGTATATACCCATGCTAGAAAACCCAGCTTTTGGGCTGTTTTTAGCTCCAAAAGGCTGGAAAGCCCCACCAACCTCCGGTCTCAAGTTATAAAATCCTCCAGAGGTCGAAAACAGATTCTCTCGAGGCCGGGGCATGCGATCGCTGTGGCGATCACATGCCCCGGCCTCAGGAAGGGGTGCTGGGACCACTGATTGGGAGGGGTGCTGTGTGTCAGAGGGGGCTGGCCTGAATGTGGGTGCTCTGCCCCCACTGAAAAAACCTGTGGGGCCCAAAAACCCAAAGCCCCCTCTAGTTGGCACCCATGGTTACAGCTTTTCAAAAGGATAAAAAGGGCAGGAGGTTTCATCGAGAGGGTTAAAGCCTCCGTTTGCCTGAAGATAAGATCCGATGGTTGCCCGTTCGAGAACACCAGAAGTTTCCTTGAGTGGCAGACCTTGAGAATTGCAACTGATAAGAGCTGAGCTGTCTCCAGCTGCCTGTGAGAGAGGAGTTGTGCTGAGCCAGCTGCTTCTTTGGTGAGAGCAAAGAAGCCGTCTATCAGCCAGCAGGAAGGCAATCGTGTGGCCAGAAAAAAGGACTAGACCACGAAAGTCCATCTGTATGTTGTTGTTGTTCTTGAAAGACAGAACTTCTTTGTAATTTGTAAAAACCCCTTGGGGGTTCAGAGAAATAAACCTGCCTATGTAAACCGCCTTGAATTAGTCAGAGGAGCAATCTAATGACCAAAGAAAGGCAGTATATTGTTATTGTTATTGTTATTGTTATTGTTATTGTTACTATTATACCATAACCTGAACTATGAATCATTGTGCTGTTTGTTTTTCTCTAGCACGACTACTATTGAAATAGCAAATTCTACCTTTTTTTCTACAAGAATTACTTTGTAATTCTACCTTTCTTTCAGTGCTCTACATCATGCTCCATTTTTGTACCATGTTGGAAGTTATATCAGTTTGATGCTAATTAAGTATTGTATTTTAGCTGGTCACTTTAGTCAGCTGAACTTGGTTTGTACTGACCAAAAAAATCCCTTAGTGGGGAGTGAATCAAGTTACAAATTACCAGCCAGTACATTTATGAGATCTTGTTTCTGAAGTACTGTGAGCGGTAAAAGCGCTTGTTGCTATGAATTAGTTCCTGCAAGATAATATGAACAATGGCACTTGGCCAGAAATACCTACAGTGGATTTCTTTTTGTTTAAAGAGAATTGGTGTTCTTGAACAAGTAACATACTGTGGTTAGGTTTATAAAATTTACAAAGAACCAGTTAATATAATGTAAGTAATTATTACTGTAGTTTAATATCTGAGTTGGGCCTAAAGGAAAACGTCACTAAAAATAAAACTCTGTTTTTTGCAATAGATCTCTTGCAGAGTGTTGCTAGAAGATGGAGGCCTCTATAAGATAGCCCTTAGACCTGTTGTAACTGTCTGTGGATTAGGTATTTTCACAGTGTTTTATGCACTCATCTACATGAGTGTTGACACTAAGATTTCTGAATGAGTTTTTTACACCTCTGGCCTTTTAATGCATGCCCTTATGTACTTACTCTAATTGCATAATTGTTCCAGTGCAGAAGTGCCAATTGTGCTTCCCTTGTAAATAGTATTCTTCATTTATTTGAATCCTGGGAACAGGTCTGGGCACTCAACAGGAGCACTTTTGTGATACTTTGAGTGAATCCTTGGTTGCATGGTAACTGTGTGTACATTGTCGATAGAAAA
Organism: Lerista edwardsae; assembly: GCA_029204185.1. Classification (NCBI taxonomy): domain Eukaryota; kingdom Metazoa; phylum Chordata; class Lepidosauria; order Squamata; family Scincidae; genus Lerista; species Lerista edwardsae. Next base: position 561,101 of record JAJKFI010000050.1, on the reverse strand, counting down.
GAAGATGGGGTCTCATAATACTCGCTTCAAAGAAGAGCCTTACTAGACCTGAATTCTTCTTGGGCTCAGAAAAATCCGAGCATCCTTCCTTCCATCCAGAGCTCCTATTCCCAAAACACCTTCCCTTTCAACCTTGCTTACCTGCCGGGCAGCACAGCTCTGGTTATGAATAGAGTGGGAAAGGAGGTGGTCTTTCTCTCCATCCTATCTTCAGCACCAGGCTGAAAGACACTGTTGGTCTTTCATTATTAAGAATGTTGTTTATAATCTCCTTAGCCCATAGAAAAGCTCCAGTCACCAGGGTTTTTTTTAATCGTAATATGAAAGAGTGCTTCTTTCCTTTCTCAGTGACAAGATCTCCTTCCTTCACTTCTCCTTTGGTCAGTGTACTGTATGGCTACTGCCCCCTCTAGCCTGGTGTATAAGTGGGGTCTGAAGAAAAGAGGGAGACTGGGTTTGGGGGAGAATGCAGAATGCAATCTTTGTCTTCATGGGGATGAATTTAACTTTGGCTTGAAAATAAGCTGTTTCTAGGGTGCGTTTTTTTTTGTCAAGCAAGTTGGCTTATTTCTGAGCTGAAGCTGACGTGACCCATAGGTGGCTCGACCGTCACTAATTGGCAGTGCTGTGAGCACAAGGATCATTGGATCAGGATTAATATGTTCTATTTCAAGGTATATCAGCTTTTATTGACCTAATAAGTTTTGTTCTTGGGAATAACTACCGTAACTCGTTATCCACACACTTTGAGCTTGCAATGAACTAATGGACATTAGGAATGACACAATTCCATTTTGTTCATAATCTTTTAGTTTTCAAATTACAAAGGATAGCCAAAAGGGAGGAAGATTCCCAGCCCATTTCTCCTCAAAATGCTGTTATGAGGCTTGAAATGTGATGCTTCTTATTATGTGAGTTATTACATTTTTGTTTCTGGGTTAGCTACTCATCTAAAATAATCTCTGTTAACTAATTTCCTTCCTGTAAAGAGCAAAAGAAGGCTAGGCCATGGCTTGGCTCCATTTTGTAAAACATGGCTCCAGTGTGTGGGAAAGAGCTGAAGCTACTAAATACCAGCTGGTGGTAATCAGCTCACTTCCTGACGCAATCATAGCTGGGGTCAGGAAGAGCAAATCTAATCAGGAAGGTTCCATCCAGCTAGTGCTGCAATCAGGATGATTCCGCACAGCTGAGACCCATCACTTAGGTGGTTTATGTAATCTTTCTGACCATTCTGTGACCTCCGAACGTTCCATTACCCCATCAGGAGATGGCCAGCCTTTATCCTGATAGGATAATTGATTGTGCCAGAGGGGTATAAAAATACCCAGTTTTGGGGTTGTAGCTCAGCACGCCCACCATCAAGACCACCATCAAGACCATCAGTTATCACCAGACCCCTTCAGATCTCCAGACCCCTTCAGATCATCTTCTCCAAGCCTGTCCAAGATGCCCTGCATGGACCTGCTACCTGCTTGGACTGAGAGGAAGGTGAACCTGCAAGGCCAACTACCTTGCAGGTGCTAGGGCCTAGTCAGTGTTAGGCATCTAGTTGTTTTGTTATTTTAAAGTGTATCTTAGTTAAGTCTCTGTGTCTTTTAAGCCTTTCCTAGTTTTGTAACCACTTGTTTATTAATAAATTACAGTTAATCTATAAAGCTTTGTTTGTATTTGGAACCAGGCTAAATTCAGTTTTGCTGCTTTGGCACGCTTACCAATTTAAAGTTTACAACTTGGGATAGATCCCTGTAGTTGGGGTAGTTTAGCCTGGGGAGTTTTAAAGTTAAGAGACTGTTCAGTGCTCTTAGAGACTGTTACTCTTAGCTGTGATCCCAGGCTTGTAGCAGAGGATGTGTGCCTTGTTGCCTTGGATAGTAAGTGCTTAAGGTCACACTCTGCTGAAAGTACACAGCTCATATGGGCCCTGGGCTGGTTATAGGGCATATGAGCTTGTGATTTACACTTCCTTAACAAGTACTTTGACTGGTGCTGTTACAAAAGCTACTCTGTAGCTTTAAACAAGGTAAAGGTTTCCCCACAACCGAGTGGTTTAGTAGTGACCGATTGTAGGGGGCGGTGCTCATCTCTGTTTCTAAGCCTGAAAAGCTAGCATTTGTCCAAGGACAAAATGGTACCTGTTTATCTACTTGTATTTTTAGGTGCTTTCAAACTGCTAGGTTGGCAGGAGCTGGGATAAGCAACGGAAGCTCACTCCATCGCGTGGTCTCTAAAACTTTCGGTCAGAAAACCCAGCAGCAGCGGTTTAACCCGCAGTGCCACCACGTCTCTTGCTCTTTATCTTACAGACCATCTAAACCAGGGGTGTCAAACATAAAATCCGAGGCCGGATACAGCCCCTAGAAGCAATTATGTTATAATTGGGCTCTATCGCGTCTTAAAATTATGAACAAGATTTGCACATTTTCTCTTCTGTCATTTGCAGCTAACGCATTTCTACGTAAGAACAAAGTGCTTATTTTTTACCATTCTCATCATATTTCTGGCTTAATGACATCACTTCCTGCTTAATGATGTCACATCCGGCCCTCAGCAGGCACCATGAGTGCTATTTGAAAGGAGTTTGACACTCCTTTCCACTATATGAAAGGAATTTGACACTCCTGTTCTGAATAGTTGGACTGACAACATTTACCAACAAAGCTACTTGAGGGTTAGGCTGAAACATTTTTATTTGGTCCCATTTCATGCTGCCATAGTAAATCTAAAAAGACAAAGTATGTGTGTGCATTTTTAAAAAATCTGTTTATGTTATCAAATGATTACCATTTTATCCTTAGAGTTATATAGTGTTTGGCCATATTGGTCTTAGCTAATAACATAATTAAAGGCAAGATTATCAGATAATTGCGTGGACAAACACTTTTCAGGTTCAGTGCTCCATATTAGGACTGGACAGCATCAGATGTAGACTGTGATTCAGCATCAATTTTAGTAGACAAGAATGATGTCATACTTGGATCTAAGGGTCTGCAACAAGCAAGCCTCTGAATCCATGGCACCAGTAGCGGTGGTAGGGGTCATGTATTATCAGGGTGGCAAATGTGGGTGCCATGGAGGCTAGCACAGTTCTTTGCCCCAAGATCCTCAATCACTTGGGCCACTGCAGTAGACCACCTACTGGTTGCAAATAATTTTGGACTAGTGGATTTTGTTGTGATGCCTCAAGGGACTTACGTCTTTATCCAAGAACGCTTACTTGCGATTCTTTAACATAATTAGTTTATGCCTATACTGCTGGTAAAAGATATTGTTCTCTTATGTAAAGAACAAAGATCATAGAAATTGATCTAGTAAATACAAGATGCAGACTGATTGTGCCTGAATGACAGTTGTCAGTTGAGAGCCTTGCTATAATTGGTTTGGTGGATTTGAGGCTCATTGAAGAATCAGGGCATGTATATAAAAGCAGGCACCCAGGTTATATTTTCTGAACTGCTTGTGCTGTCAAATAGGGACGGATTTGAGACAATTGATTTTTTTTTTCCCAGTGTTGGTGGCTTTGTTCCCAGATAATGCATCAGGTAGTGTTGTGAGTGTTTTTCTGTTGTGTTTGCTCCTAAGCAAAAACATACTCTTACCTATCCAGCCTGGAGATCGCCTATAATCTCATACTTGTCCTGCCTTCAAACTATACCACTCATCCAGTGAAAAGAGAATATTGAAGTAAACCCCACTTTACAAATAGAAAAATTTACATTTTTAGTTAAGGATAATGAAGGCCCAGCATTTAAAAAAAATCAATTGTGTGAGATTTTGTGTTGCTAGACTGACATATTTTGTCTACAGTCCACCTTCAGATCACAGCACTGTGGCTTCATTCATATGTTTAGCTTACTTAAATACAAATGTACTTTAGTCACTAATATTTTTTGAGATACAATCAATTTTAAAATCTCTTCAATGATTGAGCTTTTTAAAAAGGTGGAAAACAATTCTGTTGTTTCCAATGTGTAACTGTAAAAATGTTTCTTTCATTGCCTTTTGGTCATTTCTCTTCCCCTCTTAGTCATTTCGGACAGAACCCACTTATTAAAGTATCTGTGTTACGCAAATGCAACTTTGTGCTGACAATCATTGTAAAGTAGACGATCATTGCAAAGCAAAATGTCAAGCTTTACCTTACCACATTAGGCCATTGGTCCAGCTACCTCAGTAGATTGAGCATAATTATCCACAGATTTTAGATCCCCAGGACCAGAGGTTCTTCTGAGGCCTGCCAAGGCCGCGCAGGTTCTCCTATGGCCTCAGTGGGCCTCAGAATGGCTGTTTCAGCCAAAAAATGGAAGTACCTTTTATGGCTGAAACGGCCATTCTAAAGCCCACCAAGGCCATGGGGGAACCTGTGAGACCTCAGCAGGCCTCAGAAAGCCCTCTGGACCTTACTGGTCAGGTTTGGGGGGTGGGGGTGGACTAAATCTGCGTGTTTAATTACTCATGATTTTTTTTTTAATCCACAAGGGATTTGGCAACCCGTATAATGGTCATGATGCAGCCAAAGTTTAGCAAATGTTTCATGTGCTTAAATCTCTTCTATTAACATCCGTGAGCCTTGAGAAATGCTTAACTATAACTTGACTAAACCGAGTGTCTCAATTGCGCTTTGCGCTTGTTGTACAGAGGAATGAGAGGCTTGGCTCTCAGTACAATACACAGCACAGCTACCAGGCTCATGGCTACACTCTAGAATTAGCTGTGCCAGCACATGACAGCTTGTAGTGAGGCATGCCACCTACTCTGCAAGTGTAGTGTCACAGTGTTCTATAGTACTGCTATTATTGGCAGATATCTTGGTGCAGGTGTTCAGGAGCATGGTATAAGCCAGTGGTATTCAAACTTTTTAGACCAGGACGCACCTTTTAGAATGGCACTTGTGTCTGGACCCTCCGGAAATGTCATTAACCTGGAAGTGATGTTGTGGCAGGAAGTAACATCACCAAGCAGGAAGTGCTGTCATTGTAACATAATAAAATGACACTCCTGAAATGCAAACTGGCATTCTTGGACTGAAGCAATTGTACAATCATGAAACATCTCTGACAGAAAGCAGGATTAAGGCAGAACATTATGTAAAAGCACTGAACTAAAAACAATTTTTTTAAACAAAAAAACCCTCACTTGAAAATTCAAACTGTTAACACTCACAAAAGGAATATAACAAGAGTAAGGTCTGCAGTTTCCAAGATGGCTACTCCCAGCTTTCCACAACCCACCTGAGATCAGGTCGCAACCCACCAAGTGGGTCCCGACCCACAGTTTGAATAACACTGATATAAGCAATCAGTTTGGGTTTTGTTTTTGCAATATTGGGATTAAAAAAAACCAAAAACCCACTACCTTTTGATTTTGAATGGAGAGGCTAAAACTGGCAACTCCTTCATGTTTAATCAAGAAGGTTTTAAAATAAATGCCATCCCTGCCAAGTATTGTCAGGCCTTTTCCTGACACTTGAAAGAATTTCACACATTTCGTTGGCATTTCTGTGCCACTCTCCACAAAGCTGGGAAACTACCATTAATTGAGGGAAAGGTTGCAACTAGTTTCCGACACTTTGCCAATTTATTGCCATTATCATGGGGCTGCTAGAAAAATGGGACTTCAATAGAAATGGGAATGAGAATTTGATAACTGACAAAAATATCAAAAATCAGGAAGAGAATACAAAGAAGAACAAATTGATCTTCAAGCAGCAGCATTTCCAAGTCTTTTTTCTTTTTAATGTTCTCCCATCATTGACCCAATTTTCACATATGGAAAAAATGATTCTGGATAAAATACTGTGGATGATATTGTAGCAACATGCTCACAGAAAAAAATGTGACAGTCATGACGTTCTTGACAGTGATAAGCCGATTTAGAAAAATAACCCGCAACCAAAACGACAATCTAAAATGAAAGTATCCATGTTGCTTATGGTGTAGTGAAGAAAACTGAGTTCTCCGTTCCTACTCTCTTTTCATGCATTTATCAGGTGACCATAGGTCTGCTACAATCTGTCAGCCATTGATCTGCAATATTTGGATCATATCCACCTACATTACAAAGTTGTTGCAAAGATTAAAAGGCATGAAGATTAGATAGCGTGAAGATACTTTAAATTCTTGAAAGCACTATATGGTATGTTTGTCGAATGCCCATTGTTTTGATTGTCAGTCCAACTCTCCATCTCTTTTGCCCTAGCCTGTGTTCAAGGAAGCTCTAGAATTCCTCAGTTGATCCTTCAAAGTGAAGATCAATAAGGATTGGCAAGCTGTTGGTCAACAGCAGTGAAATTTTGCTGACTATGTTTGGGTCTGTTCAATGGTACAGTCTCAGTTTGCTTGGGAAAGTCAGGCTCAGCTGCCCTATCAAATTAACTATACTTTGTGCATACCCAGCAACGTACTACAGAATCCTTTGCAGTGTGCAGGGATTCATCATCAGACCGGTAGCTTTGGAAAGTGTTCCCTAAAATAGAAAATTAGAAAGCCATTGCCCTGGCAACATTGCAGTGCTACCTCTACCCTGTTGCATTAATTGTAACTGTTATACGGCTTATTCTAGTACAGCGGTTCTCAACCTGGGGGTCGCGACCCCTTTGGGGGTCGAATAACCGTTTACCAGGGGTCGCCGAAGACGGGGTTTCCATGGTACTTTCCATGGTTTCCATGGGCAGGTCCCTCAGCCTCGACCGCCTCAAGTTCACCCCCCCACCTTATGCCCGCAGCCTCCTCCCTTCAGTGACTCCTCAGCGAGCAGCCCAGCCGCGCTACCACCCCCTCCCTGACAACAATTCCCACCCCCTACGCTGCCCCCGCCTTCCTCCCTCGCGAGTTTTACAATCCATTGGCCGCTTCGGCAGGCACGGCTAACACATATTGGTGTAAACTGGCAGCTCCGCCTCTCGCTTTCGGAGCATTTTGATTCACGGCTTTGCCGCCCCGACTTCTTTCCTTATCATTTGTAATTGGTTCAGGCTGTAGAATTGGGCTGCTGCGATAGGGCGGAAGAGGTGCCAGCCGCTCAGATGTCCCCGCCTCCAGTTGCTTATCAGAAGCGTTTCGCTCTGCTTGGTTTCGTTGCACGGTAGGGTGGGACGCAGTTCAAAGAACGGGAAGGAAGGACGTACCTGACCTGCCTTTTACTTCTTGTCTGGTGAAAGCGTTCCTTGCTCGCGTTCAGTTCACGCACTCGCCTCATTTTGGCTAGCTGACTGATGCTTAAGTCTCATCCACGGAAGTAGAATGCATCTATTTAAAACATGCTGTAGCTGAGCTCCAATTTTCTTAGAATCTGAGTATTCCCACGAGCAGCATCTCTGACACACACCTCCTGCTTTAAGACGGGAGATGCACGCCCAGCCTCTCATTTCTGACCGCGGCTGAATTTTAAGTTCCCGGCTTTGCTTGGCATCCGGCATCAATTGCTCTTGTAGCTAAGATCAGTGGCGTTGCTAGAGGGAGGATGCAAAATGCTAAGTTTTGCAGGACCCTAAACTCCTGGGTAAAGCGGCAGCGAGTGGCTGTGACGGCGAGGGGGTGGGGCTGCTTTACCCAGGCGATCAGGTTCTGCAAAATGCGAATGGCTGTGAAGGCGAGGGAGGGCTGCTTTACCCAGGAGTGCAGGCTCCTGCGAAACTTAGCATTTGGCGCGTAAGTGCAGACTCTGTCCCAGTGCAAAAAGGCATGGAGTCTGCATGCACTGGGCTTTTTTTTGGGGGGGGGGCTCTGGCTTCCGGCTCTGCACGCTCTGTAGAGCACAGGGTGACTTTCACTTTGGGGCAAAACACGCCCCAGACTGCTCTGCGCGGGCAGTTTAGAGCACGTGGATGTAGCAAGGGGAGTGGCAGAGCAGCAACGCGTTGGACTGGAGCTGCGAGGAAAGCAGAGCAGCAGTGAAGAGGCAAGCCATGGAAAGCATGTGTCTTCCCCCCCCCCCCATTGTGGTGATACTCAGGTGTTAATTTTTTTTTTAAAGCAGCAACAACCTCATTCTGACTTTCTTTCTGTCCCCCTCCCCCAGCCCTGATCTCCATGCCCGAGCGTTTTTTTTTAAAGCAGCAACAGCCTCATTCTCACTTTCTTTCTGTTCCCCCCCCCCCAATTTCCATGCAGGAGCGTCTTTTTTTTAAAGCAGCAACAACCTCGTTCTGACTTCCTTTCTGCCCCCCCCCATTTCCATGCAGGAGCGTCTTCTTTTTAAGCAGCAACAACCGCATTCTCACTTTCTTTCTGTCTCCCCCCCCAGCCCCCATCTCCATGCCTGAGCGTCTTTTTTTTAAAAGCAGCAACAACCTCATTCTGACTTTCTTTCTGTTCCCCCCCCTTTCCATGCAGGAGCGTCTTCTTTTTAAGCAGCAACAACCTCCTTCTCACTTTCTTTCTGTCCCCTCCCCCAACCCCCATCTCCATGCCTGAGCGTCTTTTTTTTTAAAGCAGCAACAACCTCATTCTGACTTTCTTTCTGCCCCCCTCCCCAATTTCCATGCAGGAGCGTCTTCTTTTTAAGCAGCAACAACCTCATTCTCTCTTTCTGTCCCAAGCCCCAATCTCCATGCAGGAGCATCTTTAAAAAAAAAAAAAAACAGCAATAACCTCATTTTTTTAATGCAGCAACAACCACTTCTAGCTATGACGTCACTTCCGGTGGGCAGATCCCAACACAAGTGCCAATCAAAAGTGAGTTCCTGCACCTTTTTTAAACAAAAAAAAGCACTGGCTGTGTTGACTGTGTTTTGACTCTCTCTCGCTCTCTCTCAAAACTTCACAGGTGAATTTTTCTTTATTTTTCCAAGGGTGGTGTACAAACATGGTTCCTTCTCTCCTTTCATCCTCACAACTACTCTGTGAAACAGGTTAGGCTGACACAGAGGCACGTAACCCAGTATCCCAGCATCCAGGGCAGTGATGTCATGATGTTACGTGATGTCATGACGTCACACAATGTCATGATGTTGCTGCCCCAGGTTCTCCTGGAAGGCTCCCCCCATCTCAGCTTCTGTGAAAGCAGTGAGGAAGCCAAAGGAAGAAGCCTGAAAATTTCCTGGGGTCTCAGAAAATGTTTGCATATACAGTCAATCCTCATTATCCGCTATGAAGTAGCTATGAAAATAATTTTATGGTTGGGGGTCCCAGCAGGCTGTCATAATGTCCCGGTGGGTCTCGGTGGAAAAAAGGTTGAGAACCACTGTTCTAGTAGCTATTTACACAATATGAGCCTTTGCTACTGCACATGTTAATCTCTGCTCTTTTCTTTTTTTCATAGTTCTTAGATCTAAATAAACATTGTGGCCAGAGACACAGGGCACAATCCTACGCTGCTCTGAAATAGGCAGGCCTCTACCCCTTCCCCGGGCCAGCACACCTCCCGACTCGCCCCCCCCCCAATCAATTCTACAGATTCCCAATAAATATCATTCTTGAGTTGTTTTCCTTTGGAAGAAGGCTCCATCTGCTTGGTTAAAAACAGGGGGAAATGAGAGTGGTTGATACGGCCTGCCAAATTCATTGTTTACAGGCCTACTCTTAATTGTGTGCAGCACTCAAGCCTTAAAGATCTGCCTTCTGGTGCCCTTGGAGGGCAGATGAGACATCAGAACTGTGAGACTTGTTCAGACCAGCAGGACGGTGGTATTCTGTATCCAGGATGTGTGTGTGTAGTAACTTAGTGTCAAAGCACTCTCACACACTGTATCTTGCTCAGGCAGTCCTGCTAATTTTAGTCGGGCTTTTGCCAGTTGGCAGGACAAAAAGAGAGAATGAGGAAATGTGCAGCCTCTTGCTCATCAGGCAGTTCGCCCCGAGCTTCTTTGAGAAGGTGCCAGCTAGACTTTACTGCAGGACTCCTGTGTTGCTGCTACAGGATTGGATGGGTCAAATGCAATTTATTGCTTGGATAAAAGCTTCTAGGTTTGTTTATCCACAATTCTTTATAAAGGGAAGGGCAAAAGATCAACCTGACTAATATTTAAGCCACGATCAAAAGCAAGGAAATTGCTTGTATAGATGTAGCCTTCCAACTGGAACGTAGTAATATGTGAATTGTGCCAGACTTCAGTCATCACTAAACACAGAGGAGGGGGGTTGGGCTGATTATGTTGGCAATACGCTATATTTGCTATCATTTTTTTTAACCTATCTTAGCACATTGGAAAAACATTTGGAAATCATTGACCCTGAATTTTTTTCTGTTACAGAAGTGAAATCATTTATTGATGTATTGTTCTGTTAATTTGAAATTACAATGGAACCCTTTAATTTAAATTGACTTAGTCTCATTGTTACCAGTAGGGTTAAATTAATCCTTCCTACCAGAGGCTTAAACATGTATGCACAAAAATAGCAAGTGGCATTTGTATGGATTGAACATTCATTATGACTATTTTCTCTATATGTGTCTGAAATAATTATTTTAATAATTACAGAAGACTTTGAATAGTCCCACAGCTTAAGACAATGACATGGGCTTCTCCTAAGCCAATGTAAAAAAATATTGTTGGTGCCATATGTAATGTGGGATGTTTACATCAAAATGGGCAGCCATCTGGCTCATTAGTGGTTCAATGTAAAAAAAAATGAGTTTATATGGAACCAGTAACAAGTCGAATGGATGCCCATTTTGAGTCTGTGAATAGAGAATCCTTTAAGATTTTCATTACTGGGTTTCTCATGGAGATAAATGTAATTTAGACTCGCCTCCTGAAGGCATAATATGGTTCACTATGAAGGTATTATGGAAATGTGTTTAAATAATTCACTGAGAAACCATAATTGGGTGAGCACAGTGAGGCCTTTGGTTCAATTTACCTGCTTGGCATTCCATTTGTTTGTAACTGAATATGTCCCATTAAGGTACTTTACAAGGTGATTTCTGTACTGAACGTTGCATTCAGTACAGTGGAATGAAAGTGGGTGTGAATGTTCAGGACCCAATCCTACATTTTAAGTTTATAGATCTGTACACTTATCCTTATTCCTAATTGTTAGAAGTGGGAGACACAAGGTGAGCAGAAGAATGAAAAGTGGTAGACTCAAGGCATGCAGAAAGCTTTGTATTAGCCCATCCTCTTCTAGTTCCCTTATCTCTCAAATAAAACTTTCTCATGATTCCTCCTCGACCTTTCTTGCGTCTCTTTCCCTATCATAAAGGTAAAGGTTTCCCCACTACCAAATGGTCTAGTCATGATGATCCTGATCTCCATTTCTAAGCCTGAAGAGCCGGCGTTTGTCCTAGGACAAACTTCCGTGGTCATGTGGCTGGCATGACTATACGCCAAGGTGCACGGAACGCCGTTACCTTCCCACTGAAGTGGTACTTATTTATCTACTTGCATTTTTATGTGCTTTCGAACTGCTAGGTTGGCAGGAGCTGGGACAAGTGACAAGAGCTCACTCCATTGCGCAGTCTTGAACTGCCAACCTTCTGGTCAACAAGCTCGCAGCTGAACGGTTTAATCCGCTGCGCTACCACATCCCTTTCCCTATCATAGAAGGCTGTATTTTTCCTCAGCAATGTGATTGTTACCTTGTCCCTATCTTTCAGTTACTCATACCATCATTCTATACAGAAAAGAGGATTACAGTATATACTACTGTACCTGAGATGTTAAAGCAAGAAGGGCATGCAAACAAGGAAAAAAAACACTGCATAGCCAAATCTACCCATTGACTCTGCTGAAAGAAGTGTCTACCTGACAGGAAACTGTAATGGCTAGACTGTGGTGGTGAAAAAGGAAATGTTTTCCTCACTAGCAAGCATTTTGGAGAAAGGGAACTACCCTTCAGATTGGCAGGAGTGCTATGTAAGGTCAAGGCAAAGAACTGAGAAGATAACCCTAAGCCTCTTTGAGTTTTCCTCAAGGCGGCACTGGGACAGCCATCCTTGTATATCCTTCTAAAAGTAGTAATATTTTTTCCTCCAATAATCCATAAAGGCCTGATGTCAGTGATCAGTATGTTGCTAAAGCCCAGAAGTGATTTATTTAAATAGTTATACCCTGCCCTTTTTTTTCTTCTTCAAAAAAAAATCAAAGAATGGCTGGACTAAATACAACTGGAACAAAGCTGGACCAAGCACAACTCTGGCCACAATTGACAATTGATTCTCCAGGGAAAAAGGTCAGCTTCAGAAGCACTCCCTGGAACAGCTAACCTGGTCTTTAGGTGATAACCCGCAGATGATCCAGAAGCCTACCATAGTTGATGGTATCAAATGCTGCTATGAGAAAGCAGAACTCATAGGGACATGCTCCCCTTCTCTGGAGCCTGATCTTTCACGCATGCGCCCCCTTCTCTGCTTTTCTAGTTCAATGCTCTTCAAAAAATTTTCATACCATGACCCCAATACACTGGGTATAAAGTATGAGATTGGGGACCCACTGTCAATCCTGCCTTTGTGCCCCCCCAACCCCCCCCAATCACCACCTATCCTCCCAAAAAACCCTCTCTCTTGTATCTTCACAACAACCCTGTGAGGTAGCAGCCTGAGCAGGGCTGGCCTTAGGAGCTGCAGGGCAAGACAGCAAGGAGAGGTTGTGCAGGATTATAGCAAGGACTCAGTTTTGAAAAGGCAGTGTCATAATTGGATTGGATCCAAGCCCTCTCTTGCCGAGGTTTTGAAAGATTTCCGCAACACCCCCATATGAGGCTTCATGACCCTGCTGGAGTCATGACCCATAGGTTAAAGAACATAGTTCTAATTGTTAGCCACTAGGTTAGAAGAAGGGATTCCTGGAATTATTTCCTTACAAGCTCCCTTTTTCTTGATTTCTTCTGTTGCACCAAATACACAGTGCACTTCATGCAACCAACATAATAGGACAGGAATATATTAAAATATTTTTAGGGCACAGAAGCATCTCTATTTCTCCATATTCAACATTTTTATCTTTGTTCTTTTGTAATAAAGCTATCATCTTTTATTGAAAGTTATTTCTCCGTCTGTTCTTGAGGGAAAGGGAATTCATTGTAGGATGCTATTCTATTTATCCAGTCTGAGATCTCATGTCGCAGCAGGGTTGTGTAAAAATTCCCATAAAAGTCAACTGTTTTGGTAACAAGTTGGGGGTTTGAGATTCTATGAGCCTTTCTTGTATATTAAGTCTGGTTCAGTTTTGATTTATTTCCAGAAACAAACCACAAATAGTGATGCATGCTCTAATTATAGTGTTTCTTTTTGATACTAATCAAGCAATGCTTTTATGTTCTGAAATGATTTCATTAGGATAGCAGCCTGTTCTAGTCCATATGTCAACCATCTAAACTAATCCAAGGCTAGAATGCTATGAATGTTCACACATTTGACAGACAAAACAGCAGGATTTCTTTTAAGAAGCTTTATTCTTGTCCTTCAAATAGAAAAAAATTACATATATTGCCTTGACAGACAGAATACTTTTCCCCTTCCTGAAATGTATCTCTTCAAACTGAAGGTTAAGCTTCAAGTGTCACCAGCATATCTAATTTCTTCCCAGCAATACCCTTCCACAGAGATGATCTACAATCCAATATACAATCTACAATAGGCATAGCACTGGCCTTGGGTTCAGATGTGCAAAAGATCTTGTTCAATGCTTTTATGTGGCCGCAGTCTCATGGCTAGAGTAACCTGAAATGACCATGCTAACAGGTGGTGTTACTAATCATCCTCAACCAAATTGCCACTAGAAAGCAATTTGTCAATATGTCATATTTGACCAGGCAATGACAACGTAAATGTGCCTTCACCCATACTTCATAGACTGAAAAACCTTTGGAAGGTGTTTAAAGTGTCTGGGTTGAGCCAATGTACCCAATATTTCTCCCAAGAAGCAGCAATGTGAAGGTATATAAGAAGAGCCCCACTGAATCAGGCCAAAGGCCTATCTGGTCCAGCTTCCTATATCTTACCTTGGCCCACCAGGTGCCTCAGGGAGCACACCAGACAACAAGATGCCTGCATCCTGTTGCAACTCCTTTGCGCCTGGCATTCTGAGGTAGCCTGCTTCTAAAATAAGGAGATTGCACCATCCATCATGGTTTGTAGCGTGTGATGGACTTTTCCTCCAGAAATCTGTCCAATCCCCCTTTAAAGGCACCTAGGCCAGATGCCATCACCACTTGGTGATTTTTTGCTATCACCTAACATATCCATTTTGTAAGTTGTGGATGTGCAACACTTGAAAGGTGCACTTTCAAGTTTATTCTGTTAGGTTCCCCTCCCACTTCTCCCTTTTTTTTCCTCCTTGTTCCACAAGCTTCTTAACTGTATCCTCTCTTATATAGGGCAAATAGTTCTCTAAATTAAAATGGTTTGGCAGTCAGATTTGCACCATTGTTTAGGAAATATCTGAAATGGTCTCAGTGGGAAACTTGCTGATGCCAGGAGGCGTGAAAAACTAACCACCCCTTTTCCCCTACCCTTGCTGGATTTGGCGAAGAAAGGAGAATGGAGATAAAGTGTGGAGATAAGTTGTGAACTTCAGTGTAGAGGGCTTTCTCTTCTCCTCCATTTCCCCTCTTCCTTTTAGCATGAGAGAAAGGATGAGACCTACCAGTCTGCTGTCTGAGGTGTCTATCTCGCCGAGGCCATGCCCTGTCTTCTTTAGAAGAAAATACACTCTCAATTTAAAATAGACATCGACCCGCTATCAAACTGCTAAAACTCCCCTCAGTGTAACACAGAATGTAGAGAGAGTGGCATGGTTCTTTATCAAGGAAATTGGAACTTTTGAAAGATACAGGTTAGCAGGTTTAATTCGTCGACCTTGGTGGAATGTTTTGCCTACACTTGAACACATGGCTCTTTTGGAACAGTTCTCTGGTGCACCTAGTTGATATGTATGTGTTGAAAAGTGTGATAAAATTGGCAGGTCGTCTACGTCACCTTGGAAGTCTTTAAAAAAAAGGTATTTTGCCTTATTTTTACTGCTTTGGGCGTTTTTTATGATCTGTGTTCAGAACATACACATTTTAGATAGAAGTTTTACTTTTAAAATGCAACACATACAAGTGCAAGGCATTCTTCTGAAGAAATTCTCTGTTCTCCGATATAAAGGGATAGCTGATAGATCTTGGTGACAGCCCTGAAGATAAACTCAGCATTAAAATAAATTCAACTTTTTGACATGATGGTGGTTGAAAGGTAGTTGCTGAAAGAAGGATAGGAAAGGCAATTTTCTAGAAAGAATAATATATTTTTTTATGACTCTAAAGTTTTTCATAGTTTTTTCCTCATGATTTTTTGATATTTTACCTTTTTTATTTTCTTCCTTGTAGAACAAGTTTAGCATTCACAAGTAAATTACTACTTAGAGCAGTTGTAGTTACTACAAGCCAAATGTTAGGGTATCAGAAGGATATTTTACTCATTGGTCTCTGTCAAAGGGAAAGACCTTTATCTCACTTACCTGCATGAGACAGTTCCCCCTCCCAGTCTGATGTTCATATGCATTAACTTGGTCTTAACTTCAGCATGCAGCACTCTTTGGTAGCTGTTGTGACTCCAGCATCTTGACCGGCTTCACTGTTTGCATTCCTCCTACCTGCCATTTTCCCACAGTGCCTGCAATGTACCATTGTAGTGAAAAATAGCAACTGCCACTGGGGTGCACTCTTTTTTCCACATAATGACCTGGAATCCTGCTTCCATTGCTGCAGCTGTGGACAAAAATGGCAGCCACCAATCTGTGGCTACTAAGAGGAGAGAAAGGAACTTACTAGTACTCTTGCTAGTATCACCCCTCTCAATGAATCTTAGGGGATCTTCCCCCAGAAGGCACTTTTCATAGACTTCTACAGTCCTGGAACTGGCCTTGCATTAATTGTAGTTTACCTCTGTTAGGTTGCAGTTTGAAAAGTGAGAATTTCATTCTAAACAAAAAGGAAAGAGAAATCTTCCTGCACAGAGAGAACTAGAATTCTAGGGATACACTGGAGCCTATCTACCTCCTTTTTTTAAAGTACAGAGACTTTTTCCATGTTGAATCATTAAAACATGCAGCCTTGACGTCATACGGGCTAGAAAAATATTTGCTGATGTTCTAAATTCAAAGCTCCAGAAATGTCATCTTTGTACTATCTTCTCTTCCAAGATTTCCTTGTCCAGATGGTGAATTTTATTTCCTGGAGTTCTAGGCCACTGAATTTAAGATGGATTATTCTTATTGCATTTAAGTGTTCACAGCTCATGGTGAAGGGCATGTTTGTTTTTAGGAAAGATTATGGCACTGTAAGTCTTCTGTGCATGCTAAATTAATGGGATGCTTCCTCAATGTGGACTAGTCATGAAAGCTGAAAAAAAACAAAAGATGCAATATAATGTCCTGGGGAAGTACTGCTTTGTGTGAAATGGGGGTGAGATGAATAAAATGTAAGCAAAAGCTTGAAGATTTTGCTTTAGTAGCTTTTTATAGCTTTGCTCCTACTACTCATTTCACCCTCTATTCCAGCAAACCATAGGCAGGCTGGTGTGTCTTGTATTGCATTTCAAAATAGCAATATCTCTGGATCTGCGGCTAGTATTCTTGAGAGATGTAATATTTCTGTATAGGTCTTTTTTCAATTGAGAGATATTTATATTCATAATTCTATACTTTTAGTTTTGTTTTGCTTGCTTGGGTGAAAGTAATGATGAACTTGTTCAACCCAGACAATGTTTATTCCTTTTACTTCATTATACATAATCCACCTGTGCTAGATCTGAAGGCCTATGTAGACTTTATACTCTACCGGAGAGCTTATCAGCTTTTCTACAGGCTGCTCAATTTGAATTTTAAAACTGTAAATGAATGAATTTGTGTTGCGCTGTTTGAGTTCATGTGCAGAATTGCTCCCATATTGGTGTGATAACTCAAGAATGAAGAGCAATCCTGGTAGATTGTTTGCAATGGCTGAAGAGTTTTTGATTCCATTCTGTTCTGTTTCTACTTTTTTCCACTTTCATTGGAAGGCTAGAGAATAGCATTAGGAACTTCTGAGCAGAGAGGACCAATGTTCTTCTTTTGTTTGCACTATTATGAAAGCAAAATCTAACCTTAGATGTATTAACCTTGAATTTGTTTTTTTGCTTTGAATTTTTGTCAGATAATGTCTATTCAAACTTATCTGCTGCTCCCTCTGCTTTTGTAAAGTGGGTGGTTGTAGATGACTAATCATAGCAAGATGATCAACTGCATTTTGAATGTTATAACATGATACAGCAAACTTCCTAGGCCTTTGGGGAAAAAAATCACCTCCCCTTATTGTTCAAAGACTCTAGGTTTCTTTTGTTCCTCTTCTTATAGCCCTTCAGTTTCCCTGATCTAAACCGTTTGGCGTAAAGAGTGCAAACGAAGAGGAAATTTAAGTTTCACATGCTACCAGTTGAAAATTGCATGATTATGTATAACTTGAAAGGCATTTAGGTACTTGAGGTAATAAACACAAGTACACAATGCTAAAACATAAAGCTAAGCTCTTAAGCTTTCTTGTTCCTAACGTGTACCCTCCAATCTTTTAACACCTGAGCATAAGCAAAGGTAGCTCTTCTACTTGTCATACCATCACTTGTGATGGCGACAGACATGGTGACGGAATGGCAAGGAGCAACTCATTCTCTTATCTCTCATGAGGGAGGGATCCAAGGCACACAACTGCTGCCGAATTTACCCCTCCCACTTCTGACTCCCCCCCCCAGTTCCATTACTTCTCCCTGCCCCTGTGGCCAATATATTGCTTCTGGCAGAAAATGGGTGCTTCAGTGGCTTGCGTGTGCAGTTGCCAGCCATTCCCACTGTTGCGCGAGTGCATTGTAGTTCAGTCAGTGAAAGGTGCCTAGGGGATGTTAGTATTTAATTTTTTATTAAGTCTTTAAAAATAACAGGTCAGAAAAGTAGGCAGATAACATTGGTCTATATATTTGCGCTCTCTCTCTCTCTCTCTCTCTCTCTCTCTCTCTCTCTGTGTGTGTGTGTGTGTGTGTGTGTGTGTGTGTGTGTGTGTGCGCGCGCGCGCGCACGCCAATAAAGGATCTATGCATTATTATATAAATGTAAGGCATACATACATGCGAAGTAGCTTTCTAACTAGTTCTTCTGTCATTGGGAGCTCATTCGAAAAGCAGCAGTTTCTTCCGTAAACTGAAAGATGGAACATTTGTCCAATTACATATTTATGTATTGCGATTGAATGCAAAAAAAGTAATACAAAGGCTAGGTGTATTGTACTGTTTGAGTTCATGGGCAGAATTTCTGACATATTGGTTATATGTGAGACATATATGTGAGGTTATATGTTACATATTGGTTATACAACTCTTGGTCGTATAAATCATACCACTCTTAACTGTATTAATTCTATTTCCCTATTCCACCAAATGATCACATATCTTTTGTCATGCCAGTATTTGAGCAATAATAGTGGCCTTATTGGCTCATTGGACCGTGAGTCCAGAGCAAATTATGAAAACTCTTATTTTACCTGGAAACAACCTGATAATGTAGCAATTGCCAAATGTGCTGTGGTCAGGGCACCATTCTTTCTTCTTTCATGATGGCCTCTTCTTCTGGACTCTCCTAGGCATCACCATCTTGGATCACTCGATCCAAGATGGTGGCTACCAGGTGAGTTAGGAAGAAGATGGCACTGGGGACATCCTGCGGCACTCCTATGAATTCGCCGTGGCACACAGTTTGGGAACCACTGAGATAAGAAACAAAAACTGCTGTTTTTTGTAGCAAGTGTGTAGCAAGTGTGAGTATATGTCTGAGAAAAGTGCTTGAATAGTAAATAGGCAAATAAAAAACCTCCAGGTATATACATGTATGAGTATGTGTTCATGCACCCTAATTTCAGGTTTTGCAAACTTTTTTTCCAGTTCTCTCAAAATTGAATTTAATATTGCTAGTTCAGTTGGAACCTAAGCATTTGTGTTGATATTCATGATGTTCCTTCTTCTGATCGTAATCTGAAGCTTCAAAAAAAAAAAAACTTTATGAAATTGTATTTCCTTTCTAAACATATTAGATCTTCTTTGGACCCCGCTGTACTCAAACCTGTGACTGTTCTATTTGATTGCTGCTTCCGATACATTGCTTTTACCTCCTCTGCACAATAATTTCGTTTTCAGAATCACAAAAGACATTTGTGCTTAATTGCTACAAACATAAGCAGCAGACCTTTGTGACAGTGCTATTTATATATTTTCTTTAATATTCAATATAAGAGTTGTGGAGATTGAGGGACAAACAATGTTTAAGGAAACACCGACCCTAATGGAACCCAGATGGATGAGCAGTAACATAGGATTAATTCATGTAATTTTGACAAATGCTTTTAGCCTTGGCCTTGAATATTACAGTGTCTTTGAGAATCTTTTTTTTTTTAATTATTGCTCTCCCTTAAATTACTAAACAAGATTTAACAGTTTGTAGTGCTATGTAATTATTTGCCTGGAAAACTGGCATGACCTTTAAAGAAATAATACATAAGCATAAAGGAGCCAAATTTATTTAAATAATTTATATACATATTATTAGGCAGGATAATATTTTACTTCTGGGAAAAGATTGGAGTGAAAGAGAACAGTTAATGACACAGCTTGCAGCTTCAAAATTCCATTATAAAGCATTATCTCAGCATTAGTGAGCTCTAATTTGGCATTATTAAATTGAGGTAAGGAGAACTTTTTCATATTTAAATAGTACATTGTATTTAATTTTTTGAACTGGGTGGACGAAATTAGACTCTAAACGTTAATGGAAACTTGTTTGCTCTGGAATAAAAAAATTGTACTGTAGTGGCATCTAACGGATTTTGTTAGGTAATTCATTTGCTGTATCTCTGTTTCTGAAGAGGGAGGAAAGTACATGATTTTTACCTAAATATATTGTTTTTTGTTAGAGGCATAGATCCAAAACAAACAATTCAGAAGTTGTACATCAGTGATGGAGTCTATACATGAAGAAGATCCAATCCCTCTCATCTCCGGTTGAAAGATCCTTGGTGACCTTATTGGGCCATTCCTAATCAGAGCCTCTGCCATTTTAAGTAGCATTGTGTTTAATGGTATAAAGCAGCTCCCAGTGTTCAGCGTACTGTGTTCATCTAAACCAGTGCATCTCAAACTGGTCTAAACTAGTGCTGGTCTGTGAGCTGTCGTCTACCAGCCTGCAGCACAGCTCCTGTGTGGCTTCCACTGCCACCAAGAGAGCTCACTTGAGGCCAGGAATCCTCTGTTTTTGCACACACACAGACCCAGGGTAAAGGGACCTTTTAACCCAGGCTGTAGGAAGGGAGCTGCAGGAGCCAGATCTCAAAGGATTGGGGGGGGGGAGGATTAAAGGAGTGGAGCAGAGCAAGCCAGGGGGAGTGGAGCAGAAAGAAGGCGGCAGGGGATGAGAGTCCATGCGGCGGAGAACATTGTGGGAAAGATCAAAGGAAGTCAGTGAAGGATGTCGGGCTGGAGAAAGAGTAGAGGTGAGAATGACAAGGAGAAGAGAGAAAGGAAAGACCCAGTACAAGCAACAGAGGAACACAGCGGCAAGGGTTCAGGCATGGGGAGGAGATACCCAGAGGGGTGCATGCTGGGACACAAACTGAGGATGGCAACCTAGGCTCAAGAATGCTGGAAGGATAAGTGGAAACTGGAACTGGGAGGAACAAGTGGAGACTGGAACCTGGAGGAGGCCCAGAACGAAAAGAAAAAGGAACTGCCAGAGTTTGGAAGACAAAGAGCAGGTCATGGGAGTACATATAATAAGCAGACAGGGTGGGTGGAGGTGAAGAGGAAAGCCTAGGAAGAGGAGTGGAAGAAGGAAGGGTAAAGGTCAGAAAGAGAGTGGAGGAGTTGGTTGGAGTCAGTGCCAGGACGTGGAGGCTGGGACCTGGGTTCCCCAGCCAACCACACCCAGCAAAGAACCAAGGGGAAGATAAGTGTGCAGAGGCAGCCGGGGACCAGACCAGGGAGAAAGGGAAGAATAAGAGGGGGAAGACAGAGGTGCTGGCAAGCCTCAGATGAAGGGGATGCCTATGAGAAGAGACAGGCAGAGGCGACTTGAAGACGTTGGGGTGCAAGGAAATGGATTTGAGCTAATTCCCTACTGAGCTAAATAAAGACTACTGCAGCATTATATGGTCTCCTTTGGGTGATTCGGAGGAATTGAGACTGATCTTTTGCCCCCCCTCCCGTGAATCCTCTTTGCCAGGGAGAGACAAAATGAGAGTTGATGTGTTATGTGCCTGTCTATATAGCCAGTCCATAGCATATGGGGGAATTGCTGATCCACTACAGCAGATACTTTTAGAAGCTTTAATCAATATGACTTTCTCTTTAAGTAAGATGCTTTCGTGAACATTCATAGCAGCGTAGTTGGCCATGCTTTCCTGTGGCCCATTGCTGGTTTTTCTTACCATCTTTCTTTATCCTGGTATTTTATCTTCAGTCACCAAGGAAGGCAGCGTGTATGTGTGCATGTTTATGTCTGGCACATCTAAGATTTGGAAAGTAGCCATCATTAGAAACAGTAGCTCGTCTTTCATCATTTGAATGGGTGCCAGAGTTTTCCATTGCACTTAACTATACAAAAGGTTTAGTGATTGCAGAGTCTTTTACATGCAGTGGCAGTTTTAGATTTCTGCATTTAAGTAGAAGGGATTTTCCCTGTTCCTAGTGGGAGGGTGGGGGGGAGGGGAGGAAAGAACGTGTTGATCGCCATGTGTAATTATTGGCCCATGAAAAGTGCTGCATGCTTCCCACTTCTTGCACAAAGAAAGAGTATACTGGATTGATGTTGTTGAATTCTCCTGTTCTTTTAAGACTACGGTTACTGTTTCAGCCAGCAGTGAGGGATCACACTGCCACTATTAATGTGGCTGGTGGGCTAATGCAAAAGTTCATTTATGTGTGCAGATGTGTTTGGCCAGCCAGGGCACAGTGCCCTGTACAAGTTCATAGGTGATACTGTCTTCAGGGGGCTCTTGAGAATGTGCTCTTGAAAGTACTCTGACCCATGTGTTTATTTTTTGGAATATCTTTTTTTTTATGGGCAGATTAATTACGTTCAGGAAATTAAATACCTGTAACTTTTGATCAAAATAGGAATCCAGAGCTGAAATGCTTTAATGAAAATGGAAAAGGTGGTTTTAAAAAATCCTCAATCTTGAGCTGATAAAATTAGATTCAGTAGAGTTAATTAAGGATATAATATTCTGTCACTAAGCTATCTTGAAGCTTTTGACCTAAGTAGCAGTTTAATTTCAATAGTGTTGATATTGAAAAATTCCTCACTGTTGGAGAAAAGAAATGCAAACCTGCATTAACACCTCTCACTGGGCTCTTAGAATGACCCTCTGTATTCAGGATTAGAAAGAAGATGGTTGTCTAAGTGTCATAGTGATGCTTAGAATTTTATGTATAAAAAAAATGGGGGAAAATGGTTTTTAAAAAGGTTTCCTTGAGCTCCTCCTCCCCAACCCCCGGTCCACCTGCGCCAAGTACAAGCAAGATTAATGTACTTGACTTGTATGAAGCACTTAAAATCTATCGGAGGAAGCTGTCACTCTGGGGAGGAAAGAGAAAAGAACAAAGAATTTTCTGAACCAAAATGTGTGTCCATTTAATTGTTGAGGTGGCATCAGAAGTTGGCAGGGTTGGGCAGTGGCCAAGGGACCACATCCCCATCAGATTTCCTGACCCTCAATACCAGGGTAGCAGTAGCACCCTTACACACCATGGGATGGGCAAAGGTGCCATGTGGAGAAGCTCAGAACAAGGTTTGGCTCTGAAATTCTAGAAACCTGGTGCCAGACTGGGCTTTCTGATTGATTTATATTAAGAATATAAGAAGAGCCATGTTGAATCAGGCCAAGGGCCCATCTAGTCCAGCTTTCTGTATTTCACAGTGGCCCTCCAGATGCCTCAGGGAGTACTCAAGTCAAGATATCTGCACCCTGTTGCCAATCCCTTCTACCTGGCATTCTGAGATAGGCTACTTCTAGAACCAGGAGGTTGCACATACCCATGGCTTGTAACCTGTGATTGACTTCCCAATCCCTTTTTAAAGGCATCCAGGCCAGGTGCCATCACCATATCCTAGGGCAAGGAGTTCCACAGATTAATTACATGCTGGGTAAAGAAATGTTTTCTTTTGTCTGTTCTAACCCTCCCAATACGTCCTTCCCAACATCCACTTCAGTGCATGTGCCCTAGTTCTGGTATGCATGCAGGAAGGGAACATCTTCTCCAGTCCCTGACCTGTTCAAAAAGCAAGGAATGCCTGTATATGTTGTTGTTCTTCTGACTGATGCTTCTTTTACTACCATGTTTTATGCAATCAAGTGTGTTGAAATAGCACTCACAGTGGACATATCAATTAGATTTTGGCCTGGTGCGGGCAGCACTGTTGGCTTAATTCAGGATTACAAAATGAGATTCTAAAATGAGTAGAAGTCTTTCTGTCTTGTGTTTTCTTTAGATGCTCATAACTGTTCCCTGTGTGAAAGTGTTTACAGTTTACCATTTTCTAAAACATTTTCTATCCAGAAATGTTTAGTTATGTTGAAATGTTAAAACCTCTTTTGGGTAGAGTTAAAAACAAACTACTGGGAATTTTTAGCTCCAGGGATTATGATTAAGATTAAATTTATACACACAAAGGATGCATTCTATTTCAGTGTGTGCGTCAAGAAAGTGATTTGTATACTATACTGGAACATTCTAAGGGTAAATTTCAGTGATTAAAACAACTGTGGTTTGGATTGAAAGAAAATCAAAATAGGGCCAAGTAATATAAAGTTGGGATTTTCAGAGCAATGTCCGGATGACCAAAATTCTTTGTACCCACCAACATAGAATTTGCAAAAGTGAATATGTAATTTAAAGCAGAAGGAGGGCATTGCAGAGGGACATCAGCAAGGGAGGCAAATATTTTTTTCTCTGTGTATGGTGCTCTTTGCTGCAGAGAAAGATGCATTTGTAAAGCACGTTCCTCCATGTGACCATTGGAACTTACTTTTCCAACCTATGCCAGTGAAAAGCATCACCTACAGTGTGCCTGTAAGTCACTCCAAATGATCCGAGTAACCAACACTATATGAACATCTGGTGATTTTCTTTGTTGGTTACACTGAAAGTAAGAATTCATTTTTAAAAGGTATTTTTAATTCTGCAAACTGTGTGATGCATCTGCCGCATGTATTCACATTAATCCTTAAACTGCACTTCACAAATCTGTGCTTTTTGTGCAACATTCACTAATTTGTGTGTTTTGAATGCCATTTACTTTCCTGCTGTTTAAGGAGCTCTCTCAATTAGAATACTTGCATTCAGTATCCAGCCTGGCAATCTGCTTCGCTTCGTGTCATATTTATATGCCAGCTGTTCATGACTTTGACAAATGGTGTCATTACCCAAGATGGCTGGTTCCTATTTATCTTTATTGCTGTTATGCAAAGTGTCCTGAACAAGAAGCCAGTAGGTGCTAACTGTCTTTTAAATGTGGGAAGCTATGCTCAGTGGTTACCCTGCAGGAACTTATTAGCAATCTTTGTTCTGCCAGGGAGAGAGCATAGGATTTGTAAAACCTATTTAAAAAGTTTGTATTAGTCAAGTAAATATGTATATGATTAAATGATTCAAATACCTTAATTAACAGATGACAGAAACAATCATGTATTCACATTTCCAGGCAATAACATTTTGTAGATATAATTATTTTACAGGTGTTAACAGGACACTGTTGTAGGTGCTCAGTGAGGCTGACCACTTATAAATTGGCAAATCTCTACTATTGCATACATGCCTCAACAGCTAAATTCAGTATTTTTTTAAAAGTGCATTTTCAGTTTGGGTCCAATAAATCAACGAACAGGTGTTGAACAATTTCCACACTAGCAGCTGAGAAAGGCTCCCATGTGTTAAAAGATGTTAATGTACTTAGCTGTTGAATATTATTAGGTACAATTAGCAATTTTACAGAGCTAGTGATAAGGGTGATGCTATTGATTAGCATTCATGCACCATAGTATATCCAAACCAATCTAGCTTTAAAACTAAGTAGTGTATCCTTAACGTACAACTACACTGATGAAAATTGGTCCCATCCACAGAAGCTTTTATTTAGGGATTCTCCATCTTCCCCCACCATGACCCACCCGTTCTGTGACGGAGAGCATAATAATAATAATAATAATAATAATAATAATAATAATACTTGTATTTCTATACCATCTTTCTTAGGTCACTAGATTTCTCTGATGACTGTAACTCAAGGCGGTTTACATAGGCAGACTTTATTCATAAACCCAAAGGGTTTTTACAATTTACAGAAACGTTCTATCTTACAATACAAGAACTACAACACATACAGATGGATCTTTCTGGATTTAGTCTTCTTTCTGGCCAACCGTTTGTCTTCTGCCGGCTGATAAGCGTCTTCCCTGCTCCCACCAGAGAAGCAGCTGACCCGGCACACTCCCCCTCTCACAAGGCAGCCGGAGACAGCTCATCTGTTAATCAGTCACAATTTACAGGTCTGCCACTCACAGAGACTTCTGGTAGTCCCGAACTGGCAACCTCAGCTCTTATCTTCAGGCAAACGGAGGCATTAACCCTCTCGACTAAATCTTCTACCCGCAACCCACCTCATTCTCTGGTGCTGGGCTTTAGAAGGCCTCTTCAGGTCTGTGGAAGCAACCAGAAGTTGCTTTCATGAACCTGGATGTAAATCAGAAGTGACTTTCCAGCTGCTTCTGGAGGCCTGCAGAGGCTCAGTGTGGTCTCCAATTGTATCTGGAGGGCTCCAATTTGGAGCCACCAGATGTAAGAGCCAATGGCAGTGCCCAACCCAGGACCCACCGGACATTGGGTTGCAACCCACCAAGTGGGTCCTGACTCACAGTTTGAGATACCTTCTCTAGTTGATTACATTTATTTAAAAAGTTTCAAACTTGGAAGTCTACTCTTTAGCCTTCACACAAAAGCAAGCCCACTAACTAGTCTCATAATGGCAAGTTTGGTCACTTGGTGTGTGGAACGTGGTGTGTGCGTATCAAACATGCTGGAATGTTGCAAAATATGCACGAATAGCTATGTACTTGCAATTTGCTTAAGAACACGACTTGCCTCTCTTCATGCGTGCTGTGGGGTGATGGTTTTTTATCTACCCCTGCTAACTGGGCAAGAGACACTTTTTTCAAGTGGTGTTCCTCTTATATTTAGCAGGGGGAGAGAAATTGTCCCTCTTCACCCCTGCACAGTCTTTCTAGTAGCTGTTGTTGGTGGTTTGCCTTTTTTTAAGATTGTGAGCCCTTTGGGACAGGGAGCCATTTAACTTTATTATTCTATTTGCCTGTAAACCGCTTTGTGAACGTCTGTGTTGAAAAGCGGTATATAAGTACCGATTGATTGATTGCTATTAAGAATTTGTTACCAGGTGCAATTTTCAGGGACACATCAACATGCGCAGACAGGGGAGATCTGTGGGCTACGGGCAAGTCCTAGTCCCTCAGCAGGCTGTGAAGTTACTTCACTTCATTGTAGTGGGAGAGCACGTCTCCCACTGGACAGACCGTCCTAACCAGCACAGGGGCTTCTGCTCAATGGGACTTGGACACCCGGGGTTAAGCAGTTGCCATTGCAGTTAATGAAATCCACCCAAAAAAAGGAGACCCAAGGCTGATACTGTGTTTTTCCCTAAATGACTTATACTAAAAGCATATAGGTTTTCATTAGAATGTATGTGATTCTTGGGAGCAGTATACTTGGGAGCAGTAAAAATGTGAATTTTTGTTGTTGTTGTTGTTGTCTGCCTCAATTTCCCCTTGCATTAAAGACAAACAAAAAATGTGATTTAGAAAAATAATCTCTGAAAACGCCTTTGCAGTTTGCAATTCTAAGAAGGTTTCTCTGGAATTGAATTGTGTGGGGTTTTGTTTTTTTTTTGGTCACACTTTTCCTATTTTTCATGCTTGTTGACATGCTCATTCACTTTTTATTATACCAGGTAGGTTTTATTCATCTGGAGGAATGAGTTTAAAGAGGTCACACCTTCTAATCATGCTAGTATTTCCACTCGTTGAAGGCTATATATTTCTTTTTAATTTAAATGCTGAAAAATGGTCTGGGATTACTACAGCTAAGCTGCAGAAATCAATGGAATTTATTATCAAGGGATGCCTAATCTCTGTAGCGAATACAAGACTTCACAGCTATTGATTACAGGTGAAGGATACACAAACTGTTAATCATGCATGGAGGCAGAAGAATAAACATGCCATCAGATAAACAGACAAGTAATTGCAACAGTGCAGTGGTATCTTTGTCTCTTTACCATGCCTCTGCAGCATGGACAGGTACATTTTGCATGTCTGAAGCTATGTACTAAAATATATTGATGAGCCCCTTGTTGCTGTTGAAGCTACTACAGTATTGCTGATTATCCATGTAATAATTCAGATGTTTCTTTCAGATCCCTACAGTGTTGAGTCAATAGCAGATTTGCACACTGATGATGTCAGTTACTGGGAGAGAGAACAAAAGCCAGATACATTCTCAGGAATTCAAATTTTAACTTCTCACTTGAAATAAAACTCAAGTTTTGGGGGCACGTCACACATTTCAATTTATAGGTGTATATTTTCCCATTCTTGGTCTCACTCTGGCCATGGGGGTGGAGACTGAGGTAGTGTACAGAATTCATAGGGTGTACCAGGTTTGCATGTATACAAATTACCATCACAAGATTTATGATTTAAATCTCTTGGTTTAAGGCAGAAATTTTCATTGTGGCTCACCTCCACAATGGCCCTACTAATAAATGACCCTTCCCCAAATTCCCACGACACACCTACAGATCATCCATGGCACAGCAACGTTGAAAATGGCTGAAACGTGAAAATGTGAATTTCACAGCAACGTTGAAAATGGCTGGTTTAAGGCCTGGAGTAGGTGTTACAGTTAGCATCGAAATACTGTCAGAAAATGTCATAAAGAACAATTCCCATTCTATACACAATAGGTAACAAATGTGGATCTCCACTATCACATTGTGAGTCTTTGCTTCAGGTTCATGCTACTGAGGTCACAGTATTGTCATGATTATCCACATAGTAAACCTTTCCATATATTATGGCCAAGGTTGAGCGTCTCTTGCCAAAGGCGAGCTGGCCTTGGGAGTGGGTGGACTGTGGATCCGGCCTAATGGCTGGATCCTAACCTCTGGGCCTGGCTGGCCCGATCCAGTCACTTGGATTTGTGCCAGCACAGATCCAAGCAGCCCCATAGGGCTGGCTGGGGCTTACCCCGACATAAGGGGAAAATATCCCCTTACCCTGAAGTGAGCTCCAGCCACCTCCCAGCCTGCACTGAATGCAGCACAGGCCAGCTGGCCAGCCTTCTCCAAACAGATTAGGATTGGGCTGTAAGATTTTTAAGGATGAATTCTCTTACTATATCCTGGAATCTCAATATGATGTTCAATACTTTAATCAGGCCCTTATTTTGACCAGTCTGCTTGGGGTCATTCTGTCTCCTTCATCTTAATTTAGCCTTTCTTAAGTGATTAATATGACTAGGAGGTGTGTGTTGGTCTACAGAAAGACGACAAATGTTGGAAGCCCTTCATTTTGAAACTGGATTTAAACCTAAATTCAATTTTCATTGGTGTTGCATGACTTCTGCTCAGATTCTATCTACGTTCAAAAGTACATGAGGATGCTGAGAATGTTTATGGGGAACAGGTCTGTCTGGATATACTTCAGCTTTTTAATGATGTAAGTTCAATGGAAGCAAAGGCAATCTCTACTATTATATTTCTGTAGATTAGATTCTGTGTTTTGGAGGCCGGCAAGCACTTGGGATGTGGTGGCGCTGCGGGTTAAACCGTTAAGCTGAGCTTGTTGATCGGAAGGTTGGCAGTTCGAGACCACACAACAGAGTGAGCTTCCGTTGCTTGTCCCAGCTCCTGCCAACCTAGCAGTTTGAAAGCACCTAAAAATGCAAGTTGATAAATAGATACCACTTCAGTGGGAAGGTAATGGCGTTCCGTGCACTATGGCGCATAGTCATGCCAGCCACATGACTACGGAACCTTGGCTTGGACAAACACCGGCTCTTCAGCTTAGAAACGGAGATGAGCACCACCCCCTACAGTCGGTCACGACTAGACCATTCGGTCATGGGGAAACCTTTACCTTTAAGCACTTGAAGGTTTTTTGTAACACATTATGATACTCTTTGCCAGTGCTGTGACTGGTTCCTGAGCCTGCAATCTACAGCATCTTCGGAGGGAATATATAGGACATCTTCCTGGGAATTATACACATTAATTTTGAGACATTGCAGAACAGATGCACTTTCACCTCCAGAAGCTGCCTTTTGGCACAAGGTATTCTGAGAAATCTTGGACCTGCTCTCTGCTTTTTTCTGGAAAAGTTTGTTGTGTTTTCTGGATTGTATGACTTCGGCATTCTTTGTTTTGCATTCTTTCTATGCATTCTCAATTAGTAGCCTTGAGAAAAGTCATTTAAGTCTGCATTATGTGTTGATTAATAGTGGGCCATATTACCAACTGAGAGGGCATGGCATGGCATGGCATGGCATGGCATAGCTAGCAGAAGGCTACCTGGCATGGTTGTGGCAAAGGGGAGATTTGAATAGGTGACTTCTGTCTTTCAGGTTAACTCTGAGCAGAGGAGTGTTCAATTTAGTGCACTGTTCCCTGTATACAGACTTGTTTGGACAAGCAACAAGTGACTATGTGCCGCACCAAGTATGTGATTGTGATACCCTTGTATTGGTTAGTTGTTGCAGGATTACATTGTGCAACCTTGAAGCTGGAGAGCTCAAGAGAGAGAAAAAAAACTGCTAAAGGCATCAGATAGTGCCACTGCTCTTTTTATTGTAGCCCTTTGCCTTTGCTATAAAATTTGTCTCATTGTTTTCAATTTCATGCTGACAAATGTGTGTGTTATCTTCAGACCAGAAAAGCCACTTCCTTTTATTTTAGATAAATGGAATTGAAATTGTACATTGTGATCAACCTATAGGGTTTCTGTTGAAGAGCAGGAACAGCAAAGCACTTGTCATGCTTGAATGTCCTATCCTTGTGTACATCTTTGAGAAATAACCTTTTTGTCACAGGCTTGGGACATATTCTATTTTGCTTTGATTGACAGTGGGTAATGTGTTCTATCATTAAAATTGGTACGGAGGAGATGCATGTTTCTCTCCTTGTTTGTATTCTAACTGTGAAGGCCTTTGTTTTCACAACATTCTCTGAATAAATTTAGATAATCTCTTCAAGGGATCCTGATATTGACCTGTCATATCATGTGTTTTTATCTAGCGTTAAAGAAATTGAATTTCATTTAAGCCATTATCTTGAGCTCCTTATTAAATCATTCTCCTGTTGAAACGTGTCTTAGGTCAACAGATTCTGTTGTTTTTCTTCTATCTATTCCTCTGTTATTAACCTTTAGAGAATTATACCATAAAATGAATAATAGCTTTAGTAAACTTGTATTCAGTCTCCCTGATCTATCAGGTTGTGTAAGCATACACATCATGCATGTAGCCTTTTTTCATTCAATCTTTACTGTGAGCTGGAGGACTCAATATGGAGCTTCTCCTGCATTACTGTTGTTGAAAAAGTGTCAGTTTAGGGTATTTTTTTATATGATTAAGATTTAAGTAAAGTAAATATCTGAAAAATGTGCATTATGGTACTATTGTGTTTTTTTTATTTATTTATTTATTTATTTATTTATTTATTTAGGAGATTTGTATCCCGCCTTATTTGCCTAAAGGCGCTCAAGGCGGCTTGACAAAGTATAAAAACTAACATTAAAAACACTTTAAAAACAATATAAAAAAACAATACAATAAAACAATTA
Source organism: Lerista edwardsae (assembly GCA_029204185.1). NCBI lineage: Eukaryota > Metazoa > Chordata > Lepidosauria > Squamata > Scincidae > Lerista > Lerista edwardsae. Next base: position 530,259 of record JAJKFI010000050.1, on the reverse strand, counting down.
AAACCAACAACAGTACAATTTAAAAGCAACAAAAAACCAGTGGATCATAAAATATAATAAACCAGCCAGCCCGCCAGACCTGTCAACTAAAAGCTTTTTGAAATAAAAAGGTCTTCAGCCCCCGCCGGAATGTTAACAGAGAGGGAGCAGTTCTCAATTCTAAGGGGAGGGTATTCCAAAGTTGGGGGGCCACCACCGAGAAGGCCCTCTTCCTGGCCGCCACCCCTCTCACTTCTCCTGGTGGCGGCACAGTCAAAAGGGCCCCTCCAGATGATCTAAGAGTACGGGTTGGATTGTATGGAAGGAGGCGGTCCCTCAAATACCCCGGACCCGAGCCGTAAAGGGCTTTAAAAGTCAAAACTAGCACTTTGAATTGGGCCCGGAACAGAACCGGCAGCCAGTGCAGTCGCCGAAGCAGCGGCTCGACAGAGTCAAACCGACGTGCCCCAGCAACCACCCGAGCCGCCGCGTTCTGAACTAGTTGTAGTTTCCGGACCGTCTTCAAAGGCAGCCCCACGTAGAGCGCATTGCAATAATCTAATCTAGATGTCACTAGGGCATGGGTCACTGTGGCCAGGTCCGCACAGCTCAGGTACGGCCGCAGCTGGCGAATCAGCCGAAGCTGAGCAAAGGCTCCCCTGGTCACAGCCGCCACCTGGGACTCCAGATGTAGCTGTGGATCCAGGAGAACCCCCAAGCTGCGAACCTGCTCCTTCAGAGGAAGTGCAACCCCATTCAGAGCAGGGCGATAGTCCAGTACCCGAGCTGTGGATTTCCGGACCAAGAGCACCTCTGTCTTATCCGGATTTAATTTCAGCTTGTTCGCCCGCATCCAGCCCCCAACTGCCTCCAGACAGCGATCCAGGACCTCAACTGCCTCCTCAGAATCAGGGGGAAAGGAGAGATAAAGTTGGGTGTCATCAGCATTTTATAATTGTTTTTATTAATTTTTAACATTATGGTACTATTGAACGTACATCCCTACAGAAAGTTCATCTCCAAAGGATTTGGCACTGGGCTCAACTGATATTTCTTCCCTCTCTGAACCACTTCTCTATTTTCAAGGCATGTGTACTGGTCATTACGCAGAATGTAAGGTCAATTTACACATTTCATATTCGCCCAGGCATTGCTCTCCTCCCTTGAGGAGTAATGTGTGTTGAGTAATGTGTGTGCTATGGCCCTGGAAAACAGCAATGATTACATGAGTGTATGAGTGGTACAGTGAGTTCTCCCCACATGTAGCTTCAGAGAAGGCATTATTTTTAATAAACAAAAATGAAGATCTCTGTGCTACCCTATATAGCTATAGCAGTCATTGCTATAACTTCAATATTAGTGTTAGCAAGCTTCAGTAATAGTATTATATGGTTTTAATGTATGTTGAGATACTATCCAAAGGCCAAGAGGGCAGCATTGTACTTGAGCATTGCGCAATTTGGTAGTTGCAATTAATCCTCGATTGGCAGAAGTCACAGTCAAAGGACTCTAGTGCCACATACATTTGAATTCTGTTAGTCTGAATCATTTAGCAGTGCATTACAAGCCATAAATAGTACATAAGGATAAGATTGCCTAGTAGTTGATTTAAATGTAATAGGATGAGGAGGACTAGTTTTATCTGTGACCAAGGGTGCATGCAGATGTCACCTGAAAAGCTGTGTTCTTTCTCCTGTGGAGGAAACCCAGTCCCTCTGGTCACAGTGCTTGTGACTGACCTTTTGATTAGTGAATTATCTCAGTGTTTTGCATTTGCCACTGTTTCAGGTAGACTCCTTTTTTGAAAATTTCTTTAAACATCCTACTTGCAGGTTTATCTGTTTGTTGCTTTACTTGATGGAAGAAATTCAGTCTCTGGTTTTAGAGGGCTGAAAAATGACTCCAGCTTCTTAACCTAGCATACCAAACCAGCTGAGTTTACTCCTGGGGAATAAACATGAGAACAAAATGCCATTAATGTGCTTCTCTAGAGGCTCCCTCTGTGTATGTGCATATGGGTGCATCCTGGAAAATTGTGATGCCCCAGTGTGATGTGGCAGTGTGATGCCACCCAGGACGTGGTGGCGCAGCGAGTTAATCCGCTGTCGCTGGGCTTTCAACCGCAAGGTTGGGAGTTCGAGACTGCGTGACGGAGTGAGCTCCCGTTGCTTGTCCCAGCTCCTGCCAACCTAGCAGTTCGAAAGCACCTAAAATGCAAGTAGATAAACAGAGACCACTTTGGTGGGAAGGTAACGGCGTTCCGTGCGCTACGGCGTAGAATCATGCTGGCCACCATGATCGGACAAAAACGCCGGCTCACAGGCTTTGAAACGGAGATGAGCACCACCCCCTACAGTTGGTCACGACTAGACCATTCGGTCGTGGGGAAACCTTTACCTTTACCTTTAGTGCGCTGACCAGGTGAAGCTTCAACAGTGGGCCTAAGAGCGCAATCCTAACCTGTAGTTAGGCTGGCATAGTTAGGCCAGCAAAGTTTGGCAGGCATAAGGGCCACTGTAAAATACGTTTGGATCACTGTCGGAGACAGAGAGGCCAGAACACAGATGTGCACCATCCTCCCTGACTCAGAGAGTGGTCCAAACGCATTTTAAGGTGGTCCTTATGCCAGCCAAACTTTGCTGGCCTAACTGTGCCGGCCTAACTCCAGGATAGGATTGCGCCCTGAATGTGCTTTGATGTTGAAATCAATGGGAAGAACTACTTGCTTTGCAAAATAAGTGTGGAGAATAACTGGATGATTATGTACTGTCTCAGGCATGTAAACTTGCAACAGAGCAGTAATAGGAACCTTGTGACGTAATAATAACAAGCCTTCTTTTAAGGTTCTAGAGTACAGATGATAGCATGTTAAAAGAATAGTCATCCCTTAGATTTAATCATAAATTTTGATTAGGAGGGAAAGAAATAGGTTTTAAGTGATGAGGAAAAAAAAATGTTTCTGATGCCCATTGGAAGTGTATCCTGTATTGAGGAGAATCCCTTTCCTGGAATTATATCAGACCAGGGCTCGACTAGTGTACTATCAGGCAGAGGAGCCCTGAAGTGTAATAACTGGGGCATGTTAGCTCTCCTGTTTGAATGAAGTTATTCGTAATGAGATGCAATTAAGTTTTTTGGAATTTACTAAACCATCTCGCAGCCTCATATCTCGAAACATAATTATTAGGAGATTACTTTCTGCTGAGGCTTTACAGATGGAGGCTTTGTGGTGCAGCAGTTTAAAACAATTGAACCTGATCTCTAGAGACCCTGTTATGAACATTGCTCCAAGAAGAGCAAAATTGCATTTTTAAAGCATCCTGCTCAGCATCAGTGGGACAGTTGGCAAAGCTTCCCAAAGCTAATGTGGATTTTAATTACCATCTCAGCCTTGACAAAAATTGGTTAATTTCTGCCATTGGTAAACATGGTGGTGAGAAATTGCCATTTGTCACTTTTTCTTCTTTTTCTGCCAGGCAAATAAAGGTTACCTCGAATGTAGCTTTCATCACCAAGACTCATTTTGTTATATTTTAAGGAATTTTCAGGTGTGTTTGCCTGAGATGGCCAGCGGTTCAGCTTATTTAATGTCTGATGTAGTGAAGCTAACATGCTTAGCAGTGCTCTTGCTTGGATGAAATGAAATCACAATGCTTCTTAATAATAAAGCACACTTAAGAGCATGACAAGCTAAAATCTTGTATCTATTTTCCTGCTCTTCTGGTGGGGCTGAAGCAACAACATTCATTCTAAGCAGGGTTGCAGTAGTTTTTGTTAAGGTGGACTGTGATTGATTTTTCCTCCATAAATCCTGTCTAATCCCCTTTTAAGGCCAGGTATAATCACAACATCCCGTGGCAAGGCATTCCACAGATTGATTACATGCTGGGTAAAGAGATAGTTATTTTTCTCTGTCCTCATGCTTCTGCCAGTAAATTATAATGGCTGTCCCCTGGTTCTGGTGTTGTACAAGAGGGGAAAGTACTTTATCCACTCTGTCCATCCCATGCATAATTATATGTGTCTTACAGCTCAATTCTACCCCCCCCATCCATGAAGCCCTGCACAGCAGCCAACGGGGGAGGGGGCAGTCTCTGAGGTCTTCTCCAGGCAAGGGAACACTTGTTCCCCTGTCCGGGTGTATGCCTCCAATGCTGTAATGGATCAACCCAGACTTGGCGCCAGCAACTTTGTCCAGTGGTCCTTGGAAGGTGGATTGAGGCCTTGAAGTAGGATAGGCTTTCAGCAGCATTGCTCCTGCCGATACCACTCCATTCCCACGCCTTGACATGCCCCTTTCCCTGCCCCGTTCCTCTTACCCCTGACCGCCACTTACCCCCTGCACTGACTTACCAGCACAAAGCCTTCTTGCAGACCACTGCTGTTCATCTGGTCGCGGCCCAGCTGCATGGAATGTCACTTCACTTCTTGTGACCACCGTAAAGCATGCTACATCTTGAGTTCTGGCTGTGCAGCAGGCCCTTTGCATGGGGCCCTTGATCATGTCCCCCCCCTCAGACTCCTTCTTTCTAGGCTGAAAGTCATTTTCTCATGAATGTAGCCATTCTAGGAGTAATTTGAACATTAACCATAATTGGAGGTAATATTAAGTTGGGTGTTCAGATTGCTAGAAGAAGTACACAGTATTGGAATGAGAAAGTAATAGGTACAGGCGTGCTCCAATATCCACTGATTTAGTATCCACGGTTTCAGTTATCCACATATACCATGGATACTGGAACTCCTATTAAAAAGATAGGGGAACATTAAACAAATCTCTTTTTTTACCTTGTTGCAGCAAATCCACTAATATTCACCTATCTATAAAAAGGCGTCACCAGTATTCACAGTTTCAGGTATCCACGGGGAGGTGGATGGGTCCAGAACGGAACCCCAGCAAAAACTGGGGCATGCCTGTATTGTAGCTCTTTTTCCTCAGGGTGCAAAGCTGTATTATTGGAGAAAAGCTGCAGAACTAGTCTAAAAAAGAAACTTTATTATGCATAGTATAGACTCAAAACTTTATAGAAAAAATGATGGCTAAAATGACAAGAACTAAATAAACTTGTCAAATAGATCAACCTGACTTAAATCAAATAATGCTTTCTCTAGTAGTTCTAGGCAAGCTACATCTGATCTAGGAGCCCCTCCCCCTCAGCAAGTCTTCTGTCATCTGACCTGCCTGCAAGAGCGGGAGGAGCTTTCCAGATGTACCATGCTGACCCTTCCTGGAACCAGTGGCGTAGCGAGGCCATTTTGCACCCGGGGCTACTTAATTTTTTTTACACACACACCCCATGGCAAAATTATTTATTTATTCATTCACTCATTCATTCATTCATTCACATTTCATACCTCCAAGAAGCTTCAAGGAGCTAATGGTGGTGTGCACTTCTTTGGTCATCACAGCAACCCTGCACAGGAGGTAGGGTTAGATAGTAACAGTCATGACACGAAATGAATAATAATAATAATAATGGCCAGAAAATAAATGCAGTGAATATTCCCCCACAAGCAATGGATGAACATCTGAATCCTCCCCTGCTATTGCTCCTTTCATTGAATTCCGGGTGGAATTCCCATTTAAACGGTATACAGAATGACCATATTATTCTGTAAACTTGCAATTTTCAGAATTTGGGGTTCAGTGGTGATACCCCCCCTGAAAATGGCCCCCCTGGGTGCTGCGCCCCCTGCCCTATACATAACTATGCCACTGCCTGGAACTACTGAGAAGGGGAGTTCACAGGTGAGTACAAACCTCCCCATTTTGTAACATATGTGTTGCCTTTCATTCAGTTGTTAGGTCTACCTCCCGAGTACAAAATTATAACATGAATCTGAATGTTATAGAGAAATACCTACATTTAATATGAGCAACTAGGTATAGCTATTATATGCTTTTTGATTTGATGACATTGCTGCATCTTACATTTATCATTAAATTTGTTATTTATTAGATTGCAATTTGTATGGAGTCAGTGTTGTTTGCATTAAAAAAAACATGAAGAGACTTTATTTAAAATATTTACCACAACTGCAGAAGCTTCTGGGTGATCCTTACAAGAATCACACACATACAAGCTTTCCCATAGTTAATCCAAAAACAACTTTCAGACCAGCGCTTAGATTCAAAAAGGTTCTTACGTATATGCACAGTTCATCTTTGCACTTCCCACATAAAAACAAGGCTTTCCCCTTCCGATAGCCCGTCACAGCTCATGGTGTCCTTATATTAAGACAATGTTCTTATATTTATTTATTTATTTATTTATTTATTTATTATTAGATTTCTACCCCGCCTTTTAGCCCGGAGACACACAAGGCGGCACTACAGTACAAAAACACAATATAAAAGTTAACATCAAAAAACAATTTAAAAACAATATTAAAACCATACAATAAAAAAATTAAAAACAAAACAATACAATTTAAAAACAACAAGCCCAGTGGATCATAAAAAATATAACAAACCAGCCAGCCAGCCTGTCAACAGTTAAAAGCTTTTTGGAATAAAAAGGTCTTCAGCCCCCGCCGAAATGTAAACAAAGAGGGAGCAGTTCTCAATTCGAGGGGAAGGGTGTTCCAGAGTTGGGGGGCCACCACCGAGAAGGCCCTCTTCCTGGCCGCCGCCCCTCTCACTTCTTCTGGTGGCGGCACAGTCAAAAAGACCCCCCCCAGATGATCTAAGAGTACGGGTTGGATTATATGGAAGGAGGCGGTCCCTCAAATACCCCGGACCCGAGCCGTATACACTTCTTATGTCTTGTTGAAATCAATGGGCCTAAGTTGCTTCTGAGTAGACATGCCTAGGATTGTTCTGCTAATTTAAGGTTTGCTTTCTTGGCACTCAAATGGCAGAACAGGTGCAAAGGCCCTTTGGCTTCCAGTGCAGGTCTACTGGGTCTTGTCCAGATTGTTGCATTCCAAAAAACAATTTTTTTTCAAAAAAACAAACAAACCTTCTTTTTAAAATAAGCTTACTTTTGCTAAGGGCACAGCACTGCAGTCAGGGCAGTGCAGCTCCCAGGTAAAGGAGCAAACAGTCCCTTACCTTGAGGAGGCTTGCAGAATGCAGCACATGCCCTATTGGCACAGCTATATCAATGCTGGAAGGTAGGTTAGAATTGCTCCCTAAATTTCAGGGTCTGCCTCCGATGTATTCTTCTGTTCTTGTTCTTTTCCTCTTCTTTCAGAATCCAAGCCAAGAGAGAGTGTGTAAAAAAAAAAAATCAGCAAGTTAATGACTAGATGTATGATTTTTTTGGTGATAAACAAAAACACATAACTCTACTCATTTTTGTAAAAAAAAAAAAAACAAATCTGAAAAAATAAAAACATTTAAGAACACCTCTATTAATAACAAGAATCCACAAGAAAGAAGATTCTAGTGGGAAACTAGTCACGATGAACTGTTTACTTTTCATTCAGAAGAGCTCTAGTATTTAGTAATATCTTTCTATGCACTGATTAAGGATAGGGTGATGGTTAATAGTTTGCATTGTCTTGTGAACTGTATGCTTGAACAAATTTAATGGTTCCCTCATTTGGCTGTGCCATCTGTGCCTTGTGCTGTTTGCCTAGTTAAGGTTTTCAGTTAGGTAAATGACTGTTCTTAAAGACAATGAAAGTTCATGAATCAACAGAAACATGTTGCTTATTTAAGTATATTGTATTAATCTATATTTACCTCTGCTCTGGTAGGGATGGAAGAAGATTATACTAAAGTATGCAACCATAACTAGCTGTAGTAAATAAATATACTGTAGCATAGAATGGGTTCCTTGGTGTATTGCAAGTAGTATATGTAGTCATGGTCATGATTTTCATTGTGCAATCATTTTAATTAAGTCAGTCTATAAAGTTAGTTGTGCATGAGGAATGAATGCACTGGGGAGATGGTGATAGATTGATGGCTGCTCAGGAAGTAAAATGTTGGTGTTTTGCGGAACAGAGATCTATGCACACGCTATTGGCTAAACTTGGATTATGGTGCACACTTTCACCAGCTAAGATATCTGATACAGTAACTGTAGTTTGTTTGGGGAATGAGGAAAGAACTTGACATTAGATATTTCAAAATGATTTTGTAGTGTTTCTCAGCTTTCTGTTGTGGATTAATAACATCATTACCCAAATAATAAATTTTAATTAATATCTGTATCATTTCAGTTACTGCTAGTTTAGTAGAGCAATTAGTGTAATTAGTAAACAGCATTGCTTGGTAGCATGATGAATCACAGTGCAAAGCATGTTGACTCTTCACCAGGATGATATATTATCCAATTTACTCAAATTTAATGCATGCCCAAGGAAACTACAAAACACAGAGAAGCATAGCAACAGCTGGGGTGGTTTTTGGTTGCTCTTCTTGAGTTATCTGACTGTATTTTTAAATAGTTTTGTCTAATTCAGTCATCAAATTAGGCATTTTATTTTTTAAACATTTGTAAATGCCTTTGTTTAAAAAATATACAAAACTGAGAGCATTGCTAGGGTAGGCCAAGGCTTGCCTGCCCAACCCCTTCCAAAGAAACCAGTTGGGAATCTGATGAACCAGTCAGGGGTCTGCATTTCTTATATGAACTCTGTGTCCAGTACATTTCTGAATGAACCAGCTTTTTAAAGTAGGTAACTTTTGATTTAATATTCTGTTTCTAGAGCCTATGAGAACACCCAAAACTCTGAAGATTGCCGAGATCCAAGCCCGACGGATTGCTGTGGATTGGGAATCGCTTGGTTACAACATTACTCGCTGCCACACTTTCAATGTCACCATTTGCTACCATTACTTCCGGGGTCATAATGAAAGCAAGGCAGACTGCTTGGATATGGACCCCAAAGCACCTCAGCATGTTGTGAATCACCTGCCCCCCTACACAAATGTAAGCCTCAAAATGATCCTGACCAATCCTGAAGGAAGAAAAGAGAGTGAAGAGACCATTATCCAAACCGACGAAGACGGTATGCTCACACTCCTCTCAATTGTTTATCAAAGTCTCTTAGATGAACAGGTAGCAAGTCAAGGAAATTGTTCCTTTCCAAATGACAATGATTGGTTCAGTGGATGTCAGCCTGACTTTCAAAATGACTTTCAAAAGTCATTTCAAATTTTGAAATGATTTTAAAAAACAATACTTTGTTTGCATTTCGAGATCCCCCAAAACAAATGATGTATCAACATGTATTCATGTAACCATCAGTGATATTGAAGAGGCCCTTGCTGTGGCGCCGCAAGACATTATGGGGGCCACGTGGAAGTTGTAGCGCCTGCACAATCACAGCGGAGGCTCAGGCTGCCACAGCTCTAGTCTTTCCCTGTATATGCATTTGCCCGCTACTACACAAGGAGAGACTATAGTTGTGGCGGATGAGAGCTCAGTTTCGCCTGTGATCAGGCAGTCACTCAGAAACAGGGTGGAGTGTGTGTTTGCAATCATAGGGAATCACATTGTGCACGCACACACCTGTTCCTGAGTGGTGGTATGATCAGAGGGGAGGCTGAGCTCTCATCTGCCGCATCTCTATTCTGTTGGCAGTGAGAGCTCCGCCTCCCCTGTAATCATGCAGCCCCTCAGAGAGTGAATGGAGGGTGCGCACAATCACAGGGTAAGCTGAGGGTGCAATCCTTAGCAACTTTCCAGCACGGACTTAGCTATGCCAATGCAGCATGTGCTGCATCATGCTGTGGAGTAGCAGTCATGGAGGCCTCTTCATGTAAGGGAATGTTTATTCCCTTAGCTTGGAGCAGCATTGCCTTTACCCCAGTGCTGGAAAGTTGCTTAGGATTATGCCCAGTGGTGGGATTCAAATAAATTAACAACCGGTTCTATGACGTCATAGCCGGAGCAAAAAAAAAACCCGAAGCCAGCCAAGGTAAGTGAGTGGGTGGGGCCCGGCCATTTAACAACCGGTTCTATAGAACCTGGGCGAACCCCCTGAATCCCACCACTGATTACGCCCTGAGACTGTTTCCTTGAAGCATGACAAGTGAGGTTCCCTGGTAAGTATCTTGAAAGTGATTTTAAAAGATCATTTGCTGATGGAAATACCTTAATATTGGAGAAAAAGACTAAAGCCCAGTTTGGATGTACCTGGTTGAAGGTATTGGGAATGACCTATAGTGTCTTCATGTGCTCTCTCTCCTACTCATCCTCATTCCTCCAACCCCTTGTCTGGGTTAGTGTTGTGTTCACTGATAAACCCTGATCAAAATGAAATTCAGATTTACTAATAAAATGTGCTTTGATTCTTCTCAAAAGAAATTAGAGATTACATGTAATAGGTAGAAAGCCTGGGTAGAAATTTGAGTGTAAGAGGTGAGGGGATGGGGAGGGTACCTTTGATCCACTAACGCTGTTTTTCAGCATTTCATCTGAACTCCAGGCCCTAAGGTACTTTCAAATTTTAAAGAAAACCATCATGTGAAAACATTTTTCACGACTTATTCTGTTACCAATTTAAATTTAAAATTCAGATGCAGTTAAGTTCACTAGATACCTTGTTTCGGTAGTGTGTTTTTCCAGATCCCTAAGTAATTATATCTGCATATTATATTGAGATTGCTGCCTTAAAATATACTTTAAATAATTTCACTAACAAGATTGCGTATTTTTTTAACCTTTTTGGAGGAAAAATAAAGGACACTTTAGATGTTCCTAAAGCTTTTTAGTGATTATCCTTTATGAATCTTAATTTTAGACTAGTTAAAATAGCATTAGATGAAGTTCCTAGTTAGATGGAAATTATAATAAATGGATGTAGCTTAATGTTCTTGTAGCTGAGCTTGTTAACCGTATTCAAATGCAAGAGGAGAATTTGAAAATGAGTATATTTTAAAGTCTGAGCACAGAAGTTCATATTACACACAATGATCTTCAAAGCACGTGACACTTACTAGTCACTTCATTAGTAAGGACAGATTTATGAGCTGCGAGAAATACCACAGAATTTCTGTTTGATATAGTAACCACTCCGAGATCCAAAAATATAAGATCAAAATGCCTAGAGCAAATACAATGTCTTCCTTTGCTGTTGACGGGAAAACCAAACCTAAAATGGGTTTGTAACCAGCTTGGGATGGGATTGTGTTGCCCTGAAGGATCAGGTTCACTGCCTGGAGTTCAGGGCTGACCCATCCACGACATTAACCTGAAGCGGTTGGCTCAGGCAGCTGATTGGTAGGGGGTGCGCATCTCTGCCCACCTGCTTGTATGCACTGCTCCTGCTCCTACTCCTCTCGCTCCTTGGATTGGAAAAGGAAGAGGAAGTGTGGAATGGAGGGCTGAGCTAGACCAGTGGTTCTCAAACTTTTTAGCACTGGGACTCACTTTTTAGAATGATGGTCTGTCCAGGACCCACCAGAAGTGACGCCTTGGCTGAAAGTGCCATCATTATGACACCAGAGCCTTCTGCTTTCCTGAGAGTGTAGCTATAAGTTGGGTTCCTGCTCAACCATTTTCCAATAGCAAAGTGAATCAGAAAGGGGGGAAAAACCCTATTTACCAGCACCCCATCTTTCCATATTTTCAATGATGGCTGTGCTAGGTGCTACATGACACCTGAAATTTGCATGTGACCCACCTAGTGGGTCCTGACCCATAATTTGAGAAACAATGAGCTAGAACATTGGAGAGGGTGGTGCCTCCCTGGCAAATCATCAGGTAAGGAAAGCAGTATTTGGCATGCTGCCTCAGGTATCAGCTGGGGGTGCAGGTAGCAGCTTATAGCTAGAAGTCCTTTGCACAGCTTTGGCTGGTGTGCATCCAGTCACTGGTCTCGAGGCTCTCAAGTGTTGAGGATTGTTCCCTTTATACCTAGTGCTTATGCGGTGGCATTGTTTTCTCTATATATAGGGTTGTTGTTGTTTTTACCTTTTTGTGCTTTATACATTTTTATTATAATTTGAGGATTTGACCAAATAGTATCTTGAGATGGCTTTTTAAAAAAATGTCTGATATCTGCTGGTAAGCTAAGATGTAAACCACATCGTACAGGTAACTCTGTTTCCACCAGCAAAATATTTTAATGCAGGAGTATAGAATGTGATCAGGCTTCAGGTTTCTTCCCCTTGGGGTCCTTGAAAAGAAATGTGGGAATATGAGGAAAGACAGAAATCTCCGGCAGACCCAGTATTAATAACTCAAATGTTCAAACACCTATGATCTCTGCAAACAAAAATGTGCAATACAATATGAAGTTGCATAGTGGGGTTTCATAATGCCAGCTGGCAGCTCCATACTTCCAGGTATGCTGCTTCCATGACTCATGTTCTTTAGCCCTAAAATAAAGCTGCATTAGCTGATCTAATACTTTGGGCTGGAATATGCTTTTGAGGGACTTAACAAGCATTCTTGAATCTGCAATATTATTATTCCCAGGTTCCACCTGAACAACTCAAACACCTTTTAAGTAACTTACAGCTGATCCTTTGAAGTGATCATGGGAAGAGAAGGGAAGAGGAAGGTCCATCTCAATAAACAATTAAAAATGGGAACATAACTCTCTCTCTCTCTCTCTCTCTCTCTCTCACACACACACACACACACACACACACACCACACACCACACACACGAGAGAGAGAGAGAGAGAGAGAGAGAGAGAGAGATCAAGGAACCAAGGCTTGTCATAAACTGCAGTGCCAATTCTGTCCCTTTATCTACTCTGGCAGCACTATTACCCTGCCTAATAGCATCAGTCCTGCTATTGAGAGGTCATTTACCTGCTCATCTAGGAATGTCATCACCTGCCAGCAGTGCTCTTCTGAGATTATCATTGACCAAGCTGGACAGTCCATCCAAAATAGACAGATGAACACAACACAATCACCTCTTAAAACTGGAACATCAGAAACCTCTTGGGAGACAGCACAATTTCCCTGGACATTGTAATGTATAACTTAAAACAAAAAAGCATTGAGATGCAGCACAGTTTACAAGGCAGTAAGAAAAGTGATTGCCAACATCTGAAAAAGATGGGACAGTATACTTGCTACAAAAATATATTCAATATTAAACATATTTTAACAATAATTTTTTTAATTTTTTTTGTTAATTTGCATTTATTTTATATAATCATTGCGTTTCATTTTAACCTTTTTATTTGGTATAGCCTAAATTCAAATTTACCTATGGCCTTTTCAAGACACCAAATAAAGTGGTTTGGTGCCTATGAGAACTCATGACAAATGGCTTGACCAAGACGTCTGAGCCCTACTTGTTTAGTTAAACGGAGATTGAATATCCCAGTTGCTTACATGTGTCCCTGAAACCCACATAATTTCAATTGCATCTCAGAATATTATATTGTTCTTGTGGCAATGAAACCTTTGAAAGTGATTACCTTGAACTGGTGTGATGGTTTGGGATAATCAGTTGAGGGAATGAAGTAGTTTATCATTCAGAACCTTCCTTCCCTTCACAGAACGGAAAGCTGTCATTTTAGCTAAGATTAAAACTTAAGAGCATACGTTTATAGCACTTGAATTCAGGAGAGGGGAATGGGAGAGCATCTTGTGGAGACTGGTCAGGGCTGATGTTTACTGGAAATGGAACTGGGAGCGCAATCCTAACCTGGAGACAGGCTGGCACAAGTTAAGCCAGCAAAGTTTGGTCAGCACAAGGGATACACAAGTAAAGTATGTTTCGACCCTTCTTGCAATCAGAGAGGCCAGCACACAAATGTGCTCCATCCTTCCTGACTCCGTGAGTGGTCCAAATGCACTTTATGGTGGCACTTTTGTTGGCTTCTTGTGCCGGCCTAACTCCAGGTTAAGATTGCACTCTGAGAAGACTTTGCCTGAAACAAAAAAGAGTGAAAATGATGGATGGTGGAGTGATGATTCCTCACTTCAGCTGTAGGGAGAACTTAAGACTGAGGTCAATCTACATATAACGGACGAAGGAGCTGTTTGTAGGATTGGCAGGGAGTGAACCAGTAAAAGTGTAGGTTCCTGGAGTCCAACCCCGACAAACGAATTCTACAAGCTATACAGGTGTGTCCTGGTATCCTCCGTTTCAGTTATACATGGATATTATGGATATTGGGACACCTATTAAAAAGATAGGGAAACATTAAATAAATTCTTTTTTTTAACCTTGTGGCAGCAAAACCACTGATGTTCCCCTATCTTTAAAAAGGCATCCCCAGTATCCACGGTTTCAGGCATCCATGGTGGGGTCCAGAACAGAACCCCAGCGGATACTGGGGCATGCCTGTATGTGGTTCTGTTCTTGTAACTAGACAAATGCGAGGTGCAGTGGGGACAAAGAAGAAGTGATTAGTAGTGAACTAAGAAACCAATTATTTTGCTTCTGAATTCTAGTTTAACTGTTTTATGATAGTTTCCAGACTCAAAGCACCTTAGTAGGACATCACTTGCAGCTTTAAATTACTGTTCTTGTAATGAGCATTCCGTCATTGGACATAGCCACGTTCATTTGCTAAGATGATTTGGTTTCGACACATTCAACTGCCTAAGGAAGCCTATCACCTGGGCAATGCATGCTTCATTTGAGCTGTAGACAAGACAAACCACAGAGCATTACCATTAAAAAAAAAAAAAGAGCAATACCAAAAGCACATCAGCAAGTGCCACAAAACAGCACAGAGGGGCTGTCAAGGCACATCAGCTGACACCTACTTCAGAATCTTTGTCAGCATGAAGCAAGGAGCAGCAGTCTTCAATTGACTGATGGACAAACAATTTAAGGAAGTTGAGGCTGATCGGTGCACTTATGGACACTCCATGCTATGGCTGTGTTTTTAATTCATCACATTAAGTTTTTTGTCTCAGGGTCAGCTTTTTTTGTGCTATTATACAGTCTGAAATAAATCTGAAACTTGTTGACACTCGCCTTGCTACATCTTAATTCTGCGAACACTTTGTTCCTTTGATCCAGTGGCTTTAATTTATTTCCATCCACTACAAAATTGTGATGTATTTTGAGACAATTATTTCCTGTTTGTGCTGATGCACAAAGTGAGAATCCAAGTCCTTGGCATAACTTAAAGAGATGTGCCTGAGCCGCAGTGACTATAGAGAAAAATGGGTGATGCACATCTTTTAGCTGGGAACTTTGAAATCAGCCAGTCCCTTAGTCCATCTGGGCTCTTCTTGTCCCCTTGTCTAGAGGAGTGTCCTGTAACCCTGGACTTATATCTCCAGACTTATGTCTCAAAAGTCTCTTTTGAGCAGATAGGGGAGGCTTCTATGCATTGGCATCTATTACATCAGCAGCTAGACTCCCATAAACACCTTCACCTAAGTACTTTTTAATTGTTTAAATCAGCAAAGTCCTCCCTGGGAGGAAATGCTTGCAGGGGTGGAGCTTTAATAGTTGCATGATCCCCAGGATTGCGCCGCTGTTCAGGCAGGAGGGGAGGTCCTAAGCCTAGCTTCCAATGGCCCACAGGGGGTCAGGGAGCCCCAGGGAAGCCTCTGCAGGGCTCCCCAAGCCTCTCTTTCAGTCAAACTTGCGGTTCCCAAAGTGGTTTGCAATCACAATTTTGACGAAAAGAGAGACTTGGGGACTCCTGTGAAGGCCTCCCCAGAGCTCCCCGCATGCACTGTGGGCCAGCACAATTGGAATGTAGGCTTGGGACCCCCCCCCCATGCCTGCCAAAACAGTAGTCCGATCCTGGTGGTTGTGTCGCTGCTTTCTCCCTCTCTCTGCCCCTTAAAGTGAAACAGGGCAATCCTCTTCAGGCTGGTGACTGCCATCTCTCTGCCCTCCCCTTACTGGGTTCTGCTGGCATAGGGATGGCTTACCCAGCATCCGTAGCAGCGTCCCTGGGTTAGCACAACTCCCCATGCTGGCCTAGCACCATTTTCTGTGGCACAGACATGTCTTACGGCACATTTGCAACAGCGCCGGGCCAGCATTATGGACGTATGCCAGCCCAGTGCCACTTCAGGATTGCGCCATAAGCCAAACACTCGCTAATAGTGTTAGTGACAGATGGTTTTCAATCATGCTTTTAATTCTTTTCTTTTTGTTACAGTACCCAGTCCTGTACCTCAAAAATCACTTAAGGGAACCCCCTTTGAAGACAAGATCTTCCTAAACTGGAAAGAACCTATGGATCCAAATGGCATCATCACACAGTATGAGGTATTAAAAATGCAACTGGGCAGAAGAAAGTGGGTACACTGTGTGCATTGATGTTGACCAAGGAACTTAGCGATGGCTTCTTGATCAGCCACTGTGACTGTTCTGTTCTGTGTGCTGACTTCACCTGTTCCGAAAGTTCCCATGCAAAGTTGTACGGTTCCCTCAGTGGGTTTTCTGCTATGTCTGGTCTTTGCTGGCAAGAGTGACTCCCTTGTTAGTTAAGAATTGTATCATTAAAATCCTCATGATAATATGGACTATTCCTAAAATGGGATTCAGAGAATCTGTGCCGCTATATTTTCATCCTTTTGCCATTGAAACAACTGTTCCAGGTGGAAACTTGTGTTGAGTACTCAGTTTTAACTGATAGTTGTTAATTATTTGCTCTGCAAACAACACAGTACATAACCATCTGAATTGAAGCATGATATTGACGTGTTAAGCAATGTGCACTCCCAAGCCTGAATTTGGCATGTGTAAATAACATGGAGAGATTCTTCTGTATCACGTTCAGTTAGGCTGAATACATTTACAATCCTGAACATATTTATAGGCGAGTAATCCCATTTAATACGGGAAACTTACTGCTGAGTAAACATGCATAGGACTCCACTGGTAAAACTACTTTAATTATTGCAAAATTCAAAGTTTGATCAGAAGATACACAAATGGCGCACCCTTGCTCTTTCCAAAGCACTACTGTGTTGTGCTTTTGATAAATGAATAACATCCAAGGTTTAAATGTGCAGCTTGGATTTAGATCTGGCAGCATTAATATACAGCCTTCCAAGATCAAGATTTAATGGAGCCTTGTCCCATGAAGGCTACGGATAATATATGTGAGAATTTATTAATAGAAATCTGGCATTTGTAGACCTCAAGGTAATGCTACTTGTTTCCCTCCCCTTTCAAGAATTCTGTAATGTAAATTCTGTAGATTTTTTTTTAAAAGGCAATGGTTTGATGTATGAGTCCTTGGGTACAAACAGAAAAACAATAATTTTGCACCCAATTTCCTGTACATCTTTCATTTTTCAAACAGGGCAGCCTTGACGATACTACTATTCTTAAAAAAAACCCAAATAAATGGTTAAGCAAAGCCCTTAGATGCTTCAGTCATCATGTTTACATCATTTAGTATATACTAACTTCTGGTAATTCCATGTGTGTCTTAAAGGCTTGAATTTCCATGGGTACAGACTAAGCTATACTTTATTGGGCTCAAATATACATAAATAATATGGTCACCTAAAATAGATAATATTTTAACAGAAAGAGAGGAAGCAAAGTAATATTCAACACTCCACCTCTTTTTATATAAGATGAAAAATGAAACATGAAATAATTGACTTGATGAAAAATATTACAGCAGGCATTTGCAAATTGTGAACTAGATCAGCCATGTGTTGTGGTTTAGGAGGGACTCTATAAACTCACTTTTGGTTGCTTCTCTGTGGTTGCAAAACCAAGGAAAATCCCTGCTGCTGCACAAAATCACAGTTCAGGGTTACATTCAGCTTGCAGGCTATTAACGGTACACATCTTGGTAGGGGAAAAATAGGTTGTGTGTGATGCTAGCCATTGTTTCCAGTTTTATAAGGAACAAAGGTAGTGAGATGCCTGAGACCATCATGGGCTAAGCTGGAATTTGAAACTGTAATCTAATTATTTTCAGACATTGTCTGAAATTCTGCCATGAATTCTGCTAAAACTCTGCCATGTTCTCTGCAGGTCAGTTACAGCAGCATAAGATCATTTGATCCAGCAGTTCCAGTGGCTGGGCCTGCTCAAACAGTGTCAAAGCTGTGGAACAGTACGCACCATGTATTTTCCCATCTGCATCCTGGGACAACCTACCAGTTTTACATACGGGCCAGCACTGTCAAAGGTTTTGGACCAGCTACAGCAATCAACGTAACCACCAATATCTCAGGTAATGGTAAACACAAGCAAATAGGAGCTTTCATGAGTGTATATAAATGTTTTCTATATAAATGGCAGAAGGCTAGATATTCAGTAATTCCACAAAGCTCTCAATGTCATAACAGGAAGCTCCTTTTCTTTCCCAAGAATTGTAGATCTATACCACCCAAAAGGATTGTATATTTATTTTTTTTTCAAAACTTTTAATTTTAGTTTAAAATGCCATTTATATTATTTAATTATAAATAATGGAAGAACCCAAATTACTGATAACATAAAATCAGGAATTCTTTCCCCTTGTGTTCAGTACAACAAAATATGCCTGCTGAGATCAAGAGAAGGCAATAAATGCATGGAAACAGATTTACATGAACAGAGGGGGCTATATTTCACTCACACATGCTCTTAAATAAGTGATGATGTGCAGAGCCTGAAACCTGAGTGATCTGGATTATTCTACAGCTTTGCAAAAGGTTGCCCAATTACCTGGCATAGTTACTAGCATATTCAAGCCTATGCAGCATATGCTATGTGTTGGAACGAAGCCCAGTGTTCATTCATTTTGCTAAAGAAATTGTGAGAATTGGTGCTAAAATCCAAAAGTAAATGCATAAACGATGACGATAGACCTCTAATTTTAGAATGGGTATTTTGAATTAAACCGTACTATATTAACAATCCTTTATGTACTACATAAAATAAGTAAGGTCTTGCACATGACTAATATATAATATAGAGAAGGCTTGATTGGCTTGACCAGTTCCACAGTAGTCTAGAAGCAGATTTTTGGGCATCTTTAGACACCAGCTTTCTAGAACTGTCAAAAAGGTGTAGTAGAAAATGAGTGCAATGTACTGTTTTCTTTATTATATCATTAGTTATTTGTATGTATCATAAAGCAGCACACATTTTGCCCTCTTGTAGCTTGGATCAGATTGCTTCTTGTGACTACCAGTAATTTAAAAGAACTGAAGGATTGTTAGTTCCAGCTACAATACATTTTAACCTCTGGGGAGATGCTCAGACCTCTTAAAATGTTGCTGCTTTTTCTTGTCCTGAATCATGTTGAAGTTTTGGGGCAGAATTGGTTTGTTACATGAATGCATTTCAAGCATGCATTCCTAACCTGCAGTTAGGCTGGCACAGTTCGGCCAGCAAAGTCTGGCCAGCACAAGGGACATCATAATGTATGTTTGGACCATCCTCCCTGACTCCAAGAGTGATCCAAACACGCTTTAAGATGGCCCTTGTGCCGGCCAAACTTTGTTGGCGTAAATTTTGCTGGCCTAATTCCAGGTTAGGATTGCACTCTAATTCAACGAAATCTGACCACTTAGTGCCCAATCCTAACTAAAAAACCCCAGATGCCAATGTAATCGCACCAACAGAGCACATGTTGCATCCTATGGTGATGGGGCAGTCATGGTAGTCTCCTAATGATAGGGACGATCTCAGCGTGCACAAGGAACTTATTCTAGTTCCAACTGCTCTTTCCTCTTCCTTATTTTCAGTTTTGCATCAGAAAAATGGCTGGCGCCAATCCAAGGAGGCCCATTTGGGCAGTGGAGGTTTGCCCCAGGGTAAGTGAATGAATACTATGTGAACTTTCATTCACTTAACCTGGAGCAAGCCTCCACTGTCCAAAAGGGCCTCCTTGGATCTGTGCCAGCCATTTTGCTGATACAAAACAGAGAAAAGAGGAGGGAGAGAACAGGAGAGGGAACATTTACAGGTTCCTTGTCCACGCTTGTCCACTGCCAGCTCACTCCCCTGTTCCATCTCCTGCTAACAGGAAGTGGAGAGTGAGAGGAAGATGGGAGATAGCAACGGGAGGGCTGCAAACACAACAGTCCTGAGTGGTGTTGAACAGTGCCCCAGAATGCCTTGCAGTGCAACAAGTGTATCTCGTTCATCATGTTCATGGCTATCCATGGAGGCAGCGAGAATGTATCTGTTGCAGATACTGGGAGGACGACAATACTACTGTATAATGTCCTGAGAATTTCGTGTATAGAACATTTGATTATGTTGCCCAGGAAAGTTGTCTTGTTAATACCTTTCCTTATCTTCTGAAATTGCAACTGTTTTGTGTACTGGTGTTAGATCAGAAGCTGTTACTAGACATCAAATTTCCTTAATGAAAAAATATTTTAGATGAAGCCTCACATTAATTCTAAACCATGCAAATGGATAATGTACCTTTCATGTTTGTTTACTGACAAACTGTAGCTATTTAATTATATGGTGACCTTCTTTGTCAGTTCCTCTTAATGCATGAGATTTCAGATAATCATGAGTGGTGTACTATTTTTTTCCTTTTTAAAGAAACATCTGAAGTGCTGTGACCATGATCCAGCAAAGTGGAACAGTGTATACACAACCAGAGCTACTGAAATTAATTGACCTTGGAAAATAAATGTCTCATGTATACACTGGCAGTGGGTTTTCAAACTTCCTGCTTCTGCGTCAGCTAGCCTGTCAAAAGATGCCTACCCATGGAAGTCCTGCATATTGCTGAAGTCAGCCCCTGCTAACTGGGCACGAGGCACTTTTTCAAGTGCTGTTCCTCTAATAATTAGCAGAGGAAGAGTCATTGTCCCTATTTACCCCTGCACTGTGTCTTGTCTAGTGGCTGTTGCTGGTGGTGTTCTGCAGTTTTTTTTAGATTGCGAGCCCTTTGGAGACAGGGAACCATTTAACCTTATTATTTGCCTGTAAACCACTTTGTGAACTTTGTGTTGAAAAGTAGTATATAAATATCGTTGATTGATTGATTGCTGAGGATTCTGGGTTGTATTCCACAACACACATTCATTTTGTGCAGGCTGCTGGCCAGCTGTGTTGTTCCTCACCGTTACTCAGCATGAATTGAGTACACTCAAAACAACACCCGCAATCTTGCAGTTTTGCATTATAGAGGAAATTCTGTAATGAGAGGAAAATGGTCTGTTGTCTGCCATTACTCATTTTCTAAATTCCAGACCTCCTAATGAGCGTCAAAGAAATAAAATCCAAATGTTCCCTGGCACATATAATAGGGTGTTGCTGTTTCAAAGCTACAAGTGAAAGTGCTAAATCTGCTGTCCTCTGGAACCCAACATGTACTTAACTTTTCATGCACTTCATTTGATTCTGTCCGTCTGATTACTTCCCACACACTGAGTTCTCAGTAATTTATTTAAATTACTACTGACCTCAGAAGTTTGTGTTGGGTATAGGGGTGATGGCAGCTTCAAATGTTGTTTAATACTGAGATTTTTAAAGCAGGCACAATAACATAAAATGTAATGATATTGCCAAGTCATTTTGATTGTGCTGCAAAAACCAGCTGGAAGAATGAAACCCTTAGTATAACTTCCATGTTGCAATTTTTTTTCCAGAAATTGATTTGGGAGGGCAGGGTATTGTATACTGTAAGCATCTGAAACATGGTGTTAGTGGTATTATTCTCATGGGCATACAAGTTGAATATCATGGAGTATATCCTTTTACTACATGGAAATTGGCCTTTGTGTAGCAAATTGTCCTACAGAATAGCCCTTCAGAGGCAATCTTCAGCTTTTCTTCCATCTTCTGCTTTGTAAGGGAAGCAGCCAAGCAGTTCTGCAAGATTGTCATTGCATCTTTTCATTAAAGAGGGCAGTTGTTCTCTCTTAACATCACTGGAAAATCCTTGAATTTTTTCGAAACAGTGTAGCATTGTTATAACCAAGGTGGGCCGAAGGGTTTGCCATTATTGGGCAACTATCAAGGACTCAGGGCCATCAAAAGAGTCCCTTGTCAAATCTCTGAGGCCACCCTGGGTCCCTGGTCTTTATGGGTTGATTGCAGATTGAGGGCCCAATCCTATCCAACATTCCAACACTGATGCAGGGGTGTCAACAGGGATGTGTGCTGCATCCTGCAGTGGAGAGGCAGTTCTGAAGGCCTCCTCAAGGTAAGGGGATGTTCGTTCCTTTTAAGTTGGGGCTGCATCGGTGCTGAAAAGTTGGATATGTTCGGCCCCAAGTCCCTCAGTTGAGAGAGTTGCTTTGTTGTCTCTCCTCTCTCCCGTGCCTGTACAGATAGGCAGTCCTCTCCCACCTCACCAATTGTAAATGGCCCCCCTCTGTTAAGTTTGACAGGTGATGATCAAAGCCAGAGCTTTCCTGTTGCTGCAGTATTGCCAGAAAATGTCCTTCTGAGGGAAGCCTTTCTGCCCCGCTCACTCTTAACATTAAGACAAGGAGTCAAAGTGTCCTTTTAGAATAATTTTTAGTGATCAATGGGCACCACCATATTGCTTTCCTGAATGTCTTTTCCCTGGAATCAAATTTGTCATTGTCTGGCCCTGTTGTTTCAATTTTAGATTTTAATTGTTGCTACTGTACTTTTAATTGTATTTTATTTTTATTTGTTAGCTGCTTTTAGGAACCAGACCAAGGAAGAGAATGTTTACTTACACACACACACACACACACACACACACACACACACACACACACACA